>JAOXOE010000720.1:15531128-15592725 GCA_028565055.1 Phoeniculus purpureus | reverse complement strand
CCCCCCCCCCCCCCCCCCCCCCCCCCCCCCCCCCCCCCCCCCCCCCCCCCCCCCCCCCCCCCCCCCCCCCCCCCCGTATTTGAAGGATCAGGAGAGCACTTGAAGGGCCGAAGGAGGTACTGAAGGGACTGGGGGTTATTTAAAGGCTCGGTGGGGGGCGCATCTGAGCGCTCCGGGAGTGGGGAAGGACGTCGGGAGCGGGGAGGAAGTTGGGAGAGGTGGCCACTGCACCTCCCGAGGCGGACGGTGGGAAGAGAAGAAGACACCCCCACCTCTCCCCTCCCCTGCAGCCCTCCCCTACCACGCACCTCACGCTCCGCAGGGTCCCCGCGCCCTCAGGTCCCGCCCCCGGCCGGGACCATCGCACGGTGCCGCCGGGGGTGCGTGACAGTGTGCGGGAATTGGGGCGATGCGGGAGGTACCACCGCACCACCGAGCAGGGGGGCAGCCACCGTGTTCATAACTTAACCCCACAGATCCTACAGTGGTGTTCCCAGGTGTCAGGACTGGCTCCAGCATGAGTGTCCCCTCAACCAGTTTGTTGGTGGTGCAAACTGGGAGGAGCCGGCTGGCACGCCTTGGAGTGCTGGGGTAGCCCTTGAGGCCGAGGCGGCGAGTAGGATCCTGCGGCCAGTAGGTCGAGCCATGTGCTTCTTCCTCTGCTGCATCTGTAGTCTTGGGTTCAGTTCTGGACTCCTCGGTTAATGAGGGGTAGGAGGCTACTGGGGAGAGTCCACCACAGAGACACTGAGGTGATCAGGGGGCCAAGAGCCTCTGCCTTACGAGAGTCTGTTTAGCCTGGAGAGGGGAAGACTGAGGGGAGACACCCTAAAGTATCTATAGGGTGAGTGTGAGGATGATGGGACCAGGCTCTTTTCAGTGGTGCCAAGGGCCGCTGGGCTCAAACTGGCACCCAGGAGGTTTGGTGAAGGTACTAGAGCCTGGCCCAGCCTGTCCAGAGAAGTTATGCAGAAGAACCTCACTTGGACATGTTCTGGTGGAGTCTGCTCTAAGGAGTCCTGCTCTAGCAGGGGGTTGGACTAGATGATCTCCAGAGATCCCCTCAATCCCACCACTCTTGTTCTATGACTCGCTTTCCATGTTTACTATTCTCATTTATTATTAATTATTGTTTTGTTTCAGAGCCTTCCTTCTTCCAGAAGCGGCTGTAAGTACCCATGTCGATGCTCTCAAAGGTCTCCTCAGCGGCAGTCTGGGTTCTGCGGGGCAAACGCCGGCGCAGCCGGGCCTTGCGCTCGGCCTCGGGCAGCGTGCTGCTGTCTAGGGGCAGCTGTGGGGCACAAAGTGAGCTTCACCTCAGCTCCACACACCATCTGCCCCACCACCTGCCCCCAGCACCCACCATGAGGATCTGTTTTGGCTCCTTGTAGCGCAGGTGAACAGTGGAGCCATCGGTCTTGACCAGAAGGACGGGGTAGAGGCGGCCATAGTGCTTCCTGTGTAGGTGGGCGATGGAGGCACGGTTGGAGTTGTGGCGGCGGCAGGAGGTGGTTGCGGGTGGCAGCAGCCTGGGGATGGCCTCAAGGCGCAGGGCACTGGGTTGGAAGACATGGGGATGATGGTCAGGGCAGTGAGAGGACCTCCATCACCTTGCGAAGCTCAGGAAATGGCTACAAGGTGCATCACGGGAGGTATAGGCTGGATATTAGGAAGAATCTCTTCACCAAAAGGGTTCGCAAACACTGAACAGGGCAGTGGTGGAGTCACCACCCCCGGAGCAATTTAAACAACATGTGAACCTGGTGCTTAGGGACATGGTTTAGGGATGACGTGGCAGTGCTGGGTTAAAGCTTGGATTTGATGATCTTAAAGCTCTCTTGCAACCAAAGACACTGGAGGCTCCTGCAGAGTGACCCAACTGCTCCTCAGATATCACCACTCCACTCACCTCAGTGCCTGGCTCACAGCTGCCATCTTAGTCCAGGTAAGCATGGCCAGATCCTCCACAAAGTCAATCCCACAGTCTCATGGGGGAACCCTGGGGGACAAGAAGCAATTTTGGAGTGGTGACAGACCCATGGACCCATCACAGCATAACCCTCAGATCTTATCATATATTTGGCCCACCATGGCTCCCCCATCTCCATGATGGCTCAACCACACCATGGCTGTCCACCTCATGGTTCAACCCCATCATGACTCAAGGCACTCCCACCCCACAATGGTTCAAACCCACTATGGCTCCCCCCAATCCAACCAAGCTCAACCTCAGCATGGCTTCCCCCACCCCCTTATAGTTCCACCTATGACACCCCCAACCCCGTGATAGCTCAACCCAGCCATGTATCACAACCCCTCTCCATGGTTCAACCCCACCATGTGTCCCCTGAGCCCACAATGCTTCAGCCCAACACACTCCCCTCCCCTGATCCCCACAATGGTTTAGCCCATGGCGACTTCCCGCCACGCTGTGGTTCGGCCTAACCCCCCACCGCTTCCCATCATGGCGCGGCCCAGCGCTCTCACAACCCCATTTTCCACATTCCCCCCCGCCTCAGCCGCCACCACGGCTCAGCCCCAGCGCCCCTAGACCCGCCATTGCCACCCGTCCCTCCCCATGTCGATGGTCCGACCCGCTGCCCTTCTCCGTTGACGTCACCGCGCACACACAGGCGCCCCGCCCCTTACGCCTGACTTCACGACGCGCGCAGTGGCGGCGGGAGCGCGGGGGCTGCTGGGATCGATTGTCCCCACCCCGCCTCAATCGTCCTCCGCCTCTCCATCCCAGCCCACCCCGCCCCTCCCGCCTCTCCATGAGCTGGCGGCAGCTGCATGACGTCATCGCCCGAGCTGTGGGTGAGCGCGCGGGGAGCTTGAGCTGAGTGCGAGCGGAGGGTGCCAGCCGGTTCCGCCTGGTCCCCACAGGGGCCTTCACGGGGTCTGGGCTGAGAGGTCCAGCCAGGCCTAAGTCCCTCTCAGAGGTCTGGGCTGAAGGAGCCCACGGGGCTGTGGGGCCTTGATACCCTCGCAGGGGTCTGAGCTGAGGGGACCTAATCAGCCCAACAGGCTCCAGCCAGCCCCAGGGCCTGGGGACGCTCATAAGATCCTGAACTGAGGGGACCCAGCCAGCCCCTACCAGCCGCAGGGCCTTGAGACCTGTCAGAGGCGTCTGAGCGAAGGGGACTCGGCCAGCCCAAACAGTCCGCAACAGGCTATGGTCTGGGGTCTGGGCTGAGGGGGCCTAACGCTTGGCGAGTCTCACAGGGGTGTGGGCTGAGGGAGGCCCTTCCACCACCGTGGATTCAGAGCTCCCATATAGCTCCACGTGCTTCTCTGACTCGCGGGTGGGGGTGGGGGGTAGGCTGGAAAACACCCCCCTCTCAAGCTGTTTCTTGTTTGCTTGCTAAGTTGGATGGGTTTTGTGGGTATGGTGTTGGGTTTTGAGGTAAGATGGGGGTTTGGGTGAACACTTTACAGATACAAAAAGGTGCTATGTGGTGGAAGTCAGGAGATGTGAGGTGCTGGAGCGGGTCCAGAGAAGAGCAACAAGATTGGTGAAGGGTCTGGAGAACAAACCTTGTGAGGAACAGCTGAGGGAGTTTGAGCTGGTTAGCCTAAAGAAAGGGAGGCTGAGGAGACACCTTGTTGCTGTCTATTACTACCTGAGAGGAGGTTGTAGAGAGGTGGGGGTTGGTCTCTTCTCACAAGTAACAAGTGATCAGAGAAGAGGAAATGACCAAGTTGCACAGGGGAAGTTTAGGTTGAACATGAGGGAAAACCTATATTCATGGAAAGTGTCATCAGGCAATGGAACAGGGAGGTGGCTGAATTGCCACCCTTGGACATGTTTAAAATTTGTGGCAATCTGGGTTTAGGGATGTGGGTTAGCTATGGGCTTGGCACAATTTGATTCATGATTGATCTCACTGATTGTGAATGTCTTTTGCAGCCTGAACAATTCTATGAAAGGTGTGTGCAGCAGCTTTATAATGGCCCTACTAAAAATAGGGAATGGGTTTATAATCCTCATTTGGGAGACCTTTCTTGGAGCTCTAGGAAAATTACTTTAATCTTCTTTTCTACTTTGTAAAGGGACACTGCCTTCTCTGCAAAGCTTCTGCTAATCAGCATTAAGTTTAACTCTTGTGATGTCTGTCCTTTGCTTTGTTGTCTGTCCTTTGGTGGTGTTGCTGCTTCACAGTTAAAATCCAGGGTGAGTTTAGCAGGTGAGAACAGACAGAACTGTTCCTCATCCTAATGGCAACCTCCCGCATCCCCTTTCATTGGCCATTTTTGTGCAGCCCAGCAGGGTCTATATTGTCATTTATCATGGGTCACACCCTCAGTGCTAGAGATTTGCATGCTGGGTGTTCTGAAAATGCCAAAATCTGAGCAAAGGGGGGGGCAGGAAGAGCTTCTGCTCCAAATAAATGTGTTACTGCTGCAAACAGTGTGAAAATGTGATGCACAGATGCCTCAGTGGGCTGGAAACCAAACAGGACATTTGTGTCCTTTGTTTCTCCTGTGAGAGGGCCGAGCCCCTTCATCTGGGAATAGAAATGGAGCTGCTTTTTTTCACCCCCTCTAAATTGTCTGGTTTTCCTCTGCAGCAAGAGAGAAGGGAGGCAAGAAGAAGCACCTGCAATTCTCTTGGCTTATTTTTAGCCTGTTTCCCAAAGTAACCAGAGCTGTGATCACAACCCATGTGACTTTTCTCAACTGAGTTTTGAGTATTTTGGGAGAAGTGAACAACATAAAGGATAAGCATCTCCATCTTTCCACAACACTCCACCAGTGCTTTTTCTGGCATAAAAGTCCCTCAGCACCAGGTTCCCACCACAGAGGTGCCAAGACATGTTTTTTTTGGAGGCTTGAATTCGGATATGTATGGCCAAGAGAAAGAGTGTCCCCATCACCTTTGTGGTTAGTAGCCTGATCGTTGACCTGAGGTGTTTGACTGTGGCTTTACCAGCTGGGAGCGGGAGGAGAAACTGCGAAAGACTAAATACCCAGTGAACGATTCTTATTGGCCGTCTTAAAATTGCAGCTCAGTAATTAAGGCTTTAGGCAGCTCACAAATAGCTCTGCTTTCCGCTGGCTGCCTTGTGAGTCTGTAGCTGCTCCCAGGAGCTGGACTTTATACCTTGGCTGGAAAAGGAATAAAAACTAAAGGTGAGGATGCACTGGAATCTGCTGTCTGTCCCTCTCATCCTTTCCCACTTTGGGGTTGAATTAAATGATTTAAAGTGCTTTGAGCAGCTTTAAATTCCACTTTTGTTATCAGCGCTTGCTAAAGGGTGGGTGAAGTTTTGAGTGGGAGAGAAGAAAGCTCTTTCCCTTCTGGTTGGCATCTGTGGGGTGATGTGTGTCCAGAGTGGTGATTCTTGGTGCAGCTGGGTGATAATGAAGTGGACGCAGAGAGTGGGAGATGCTTTGGACAACTCATCAAGGGCCCTTCCGCTTCCTTCCCTAGTGAGGAGGTGCAGGAGGGCACATTTTCTTCTCACACTATCAAACATTTGGGCAAAATCTGTGATATTTGGGAATTATCAAAGCTCAAGGGCTAATGGAAAAGTAAGTCAGTCCAAAAAATATCTTCCTTTAAGTTTATTCAGCCTCATTGTGGTTTTTTTGGGTGATGGAGCTTCATCCAGCAATGCGGCCACATGCATACAACAGTCCCTAGAGAACAGCTGATCTGGTGAATTTGAGGCTGCAGCACTTGAACGACACTAAGTTAATAAACTCTGAAGAGTTGCTTTTGGGATATTTTTATGCCCATGTTTGCTGCATGGGGAGGGATTTAGGGATAAAGAGGTCTCCTGTGCAAGGTGCTGGAGTCAGGATGGCAGCCCCAGCTGGATTAACTTGCTGCACAACCCACTGCTGGTTTTGTAAGAGACAGCTTAAAGCTGTTTAAAAAGTGATTTGTTAAGGTCAAGCTGACATTGCTATGATCTAATTTAAAATGGAAAGGCAGCTTGACTGTCTGGGGGCTGGCTGCTCCTGAGGTCACTCCCAGCCTGTAGGGTTAACAAATACATTTCAAGGGAGTTAGTTGTTTAATAAATAGGAAAACTAGTCATGTTTGATTTGTCCTGCTTGTTGTCACCTGTGTTTTAGAAGCTGCTGATGGATGAGGGTCCCTTCTGTGCTGGCCTGTGGGGTTTTCTTCTTTATTCACATGTTGATAAATGAACTTTTCAACTTTCCCATGAGAACACACAGGTTTTCATCTTACTTGGTCTGTGTGGCTTCAGGCTGCCTTTTACCATGGATCTAACCCTCTTCTTGTTTAACACAAGATACCTTACAATGGAGATTAGTGCTCCAGGAAATAGGGAAATAAACCCCAAAACATGTTCACACCTGCCTTCAAACCACTCTGGGGTTTAGTGGTGGCTTTTGAGTCTGGGCTTGTGTGTTCTCTGCTTATGAGAGAGTCTTGGCTTGTGGATATTTATCCCAGGGCTGATAGGAAACATTTAACTGTCCATCATGGGCTCCTAGTTTGTACCTTTTACTATATAAACAGGAAAAATAAGAGTTGTGGTGATTTCATGGGCACCCCACCCATTACCAAACCCACCCAGGAATCCATAACTGGTTTTCTTTGGGTGTTTCTGACCATATACGTTTTTCTGTGTCTAGCCATGCAGGGACCGAGACCCGTGGTTCTGAGTGGCCCATCAGGTGCAGGGAAAAGCACTTTGTTAAAGAAGTTGCTTAAAGATTACGAGAACGTCTTCGGCTTCAGCGTCTCCCGTGAGTATCTGAATGTCTTTAGGGAAGGGCAGCTACCCCCAAATCTGCTCCTGTGACTGTCTTCATGCCCTAAACAATGGGATTCCAGGGCTTGTCTGTGTCTGGTGTTTCTGTCAGCTGGGATTCTTAACCAAGTGATTCTTAATTCTGAAAGTAACCAAATTCTCCCTCACTCTGCTCCAAAATCCAATTCTTGCCATCCACCTGTGGGAGCTAATGGGGATTTCCACATCTGTGGGGTTGCAAATCAGAGTCTCAGATTTAAATATATCAACAAAATAGTATTTGACAGTCTTAACTGTTTGAGATACTGTGAGTGCAATGCTTACTGTGAGATCTGGATTCATTCTACCATGACAAGGAAAATTCTGAATGTCTGAAAAATTACTGGAGATTAAAAAAAAGGCTTAAAATTATCTTTCCTTTGGTGTGTTTTACTTTTGATTCTACTGCATTTCTCCATATTAAATATCACCTGTGATTGTCTCTTGGTAGGGATTTTTTTCCTAAATTTCAAGTTTGTTTGAACCTTGGCAGCTGGTGTTTTATACAAACTTCCAGAGCCTTATTAACTGCTGGTCCTAAATCAAATAACCAATATTCTTAGAATCACAAAATCACAGTCTGGTGGGGGTTCAAAGGGACCTCTGGAGATAATCCGGTCTAACCTCCTTGCTAGAGCAGGATCACCTAGAGCAGATCACACAGCAACACATCCAGGTTTTGAACCTCTCCATCAGCTCTGTTTTGGTTTGTGGATCGTGTGCTTAACATAAGACAAGTCTGGACACCTTTATCAGATTTATTCGCCTGCCTCGTGTGGGATTTTGCCCTTATTCATCAAATCTAGCTATTTTAAGACCCTGTGCAGGTGGTGCGGGATGTTTTAAAATGCAGATCCTTCTGTGAAGTAATTTCTTCAATTAGAAGCTGATCCTGCATGTTGTGTGTTTCACTCCTCATTCCAGAAGCTCTTAAAACAATTTTAAAAGTTAAAATCATTTCACTGGGTTCAATTTACTACAGAATTTTGTTCATCTGCTGCCTTCATACTTTCATTTCTTTGATGCTATAAATTTAGAAGGTTTTGGCTTGGATTTTTTGTCTTACAGATACCACAAGGCAGCCAAGACCTGGCGAAGTAAATGGCAAAGGTAAGTGTGATGTAGCTGAGGTCATTAATTCCTCTGGAAAATCTTTTTATGCAAAATGCGCACACAGATCCGCACTGGCAGAGAAGGTGATCCTCGTTTATGTCTATATAGGGAGGAATTTTAAGAAAAGATAAACATCCCTTTTTAGTTTGCTAGGTTTTGATGTTCCCTTTTATCTCTCTCTCTCGCCCCATTATAGTCTTTAGTCATAAATGCTTTTAAATTAAAGGCCTGGGCAGTCCTGCTGAGATGTTTCCCACACCTGTGGGTAGCAGAGGGATGTTCCCACTGCGCAAGGGAGGGGGAAAACTGTGGAAAAAGGGAGTGCAGCAACTTTTTGTCCACACAGAATCCCTCAGAATGTTTTTGTGCAGGTGTCTGGACAACTGATGTAGATACAGTTGTTAGGAGTCTGGTATCTGTGTTCTGCCAGTGCAGGTGCTTCTCCCACGGGTGTCATTTTGGCTGTGAACTTTGCCTTCAAAACTATTAATTTCTGTCTTTGCCTTGCCAGACTACCACTTTGTGACCAGAGAGGAAATGCAGAAAGAAATCGCTGCTGGTGAATTCATTGAGCACGCAGAGTTCTCTGGGAACATGTATGGGACGAGGTATGGAGCTCAGAACGTGGTGCTGGGAGCTGACAGGGTGGTGAAAGAAAAACTTACTTAACATAGAAACTCTGTTTTCCCCCAAAAATGCAGATTCTTGCTGTAATTGACACTTTTCCTTCTGATCAGGGTGTCATTTTGGTAGTGAGGTCTGGATCTGTTGTATGAAGACAGCAAAGTTAACTCCTGCAGAGTTGACTCATCAGAATTAAATCATTCATAGAATTCTGGAGTTGTTTAGGTTGGGAAAGACCTTTAAGATCATTGAGTCCAACCACTAATCCAAATGTCCCAAGGCCACCGCTAAGCCATGGCTCTAAGCTCCAGAATGCCACAAATTTTAAATACGTCCAGCGATTCAGCCCCCTCCCTGGGCAGCCTGTTCCAAGGCCAGATGACTCTTTCTATGAAGACTGTTTCTGTATATTGACTGTCAAGGAACAAATATTAGAGGGTGGTGGAGGTTGGCAGGGACCTCTGGAGATCATATCCAATGCCTCTGCAAGAGCAGGATCACCCAGAGCAGTTTGCGCAGGGTCACATTCAGGTTTTGAACCTCTTTCTAGCAGGAGACTTCACAGCCTTTCTGGAAAACCTATGCTGAGCCCTGTCACCCTCAAAGTCAAGAAGTTTTTCCTTATAGTCAGGTAGGACTTCCTGGGTTCCTGTTTGTGCTCATTATCCCTTGTCCTGTCACTGGGCACCACTGAGAAGAGTCTGGCCCCATCATCTGCCCCCATCCTTTAGCTATTGCTCAGGTTCCTCTCAGCCTGCTCTCCTCCAACTGAACAGCCCCAGTGCTCTCAGTCTTGCCTTAGAAATACACCAACCCCTCTCAGCATCTTTATAGCTCCTGCTGGGCTGTCTCCAGTAGTTCTTTGTCTCTTTTAAACTGAGGAGCACAGAACTAGAGCCGGTATGTGTCCTGCACTTACAAATAGACAAATTGACTGGCACCCTTGACTGGGGTTTAAGAGTGAGGGGGATTTTCACACAGTCTTGCCCTCAGTGTCAGAGCTGCTGATCAGTAAAACATGAAGTTTCAATGTTAATTAGAAGTTTATCTTAGTAATTATTGTGATTAAAAAATTGAACATTAGACATCACTGCTGTCACTGCAGCGAAGGGCAGCCCGGTGGGGATCTGGCCATGCTCCCTCCAGGTCTGATGGAGGAGCACAATCCCCTGCCTTTGATACTGCCAGTGTTACTGGTTTGGCAGCAGAAACAGAACCTGACAGCTCATCTTCCAAGTGCCCAGCACCAAGGAGAATCAGCGTTCAGGCTCGTTAATCCCTGGCTTCCTCCTGCGTAGGCCTTCTGTCCTTAGCGTGTGTCCTGCTTAATCCAGCCAGCCGCAGCATGAAGGAATTAGCTGCTTTCTGATGCCTGAGACACAGGAGGAGTCAATACAATCAAATAGGATTCTTTTGACTCTATTTTCTATCTGTGGGATAGCCCTGAGTGGTTTTCCTTTAAAACCAAGGCTGAAATGAGAGTGTGAGCATGGGGTCTCTTTCTCAGGCTCTGAGAGCTCTTTACCCTTTCTAGAAGGGTGGTAGCAGGAGCTGATACCTGGTGATGCCAGATGAAGCCTATGGCTTTCCTGTGGCAAATACAGGCTGGTTTGCAGACTTCTAGGAGCTGTGGGGTGGGTAGGGCATGATGCTGGTCTTACAGCTTCACCTTTGCTTTCTTATTCCTCTTGGGGTTTGTGACCCATGCTATGGGGCTCCCAGTGCTGGGGAAGACCATGAGAACTGTAGATGTTAAGGAACAAGCTCGAGGCTCTTCCCGTGCTGGGAGAGAAGCACCATCTGTAACGGTGTACAAGAACCACCACTTCAAAAATATTTTCTGAGTTGTGCATCTTGTGACCTAGGCAGAAGCATCCATCTCCATGAGGTGTTCTTCAGGAGACCATGAGGGTACAGAAACAGGTGGGTCTCCAGAGAAGGGAAGCTCTGGTGAGGCTTGCTCCTGTATTTATTGAGGGCAGGAGCTTTTCAGACTGCACCTGAGTCATGCTGCTCCATTTCCGCACCTGTCATTGTAGTTTTACCAGCCTCTCTAACAGGAGACACCACAGTGGGCACTTCAGGAAAGAGTAACTGTTCAGCAAGAGCAGACAAGGTGCATCAGGGCACAGGGGAGTCCTTTGAAGTGAAGGCCTGCAGGATGGGACGCACCAAAACCCTGTGCTGCAGTTGGATGCTCTGAAACTCTTGCTTCTCTTCTCTGTCCCCAGTAAAGGTGCAGTGCAGGCTGTTCAGGCCCAGAACCAGATCTGTGTCCTTGACATCGACATCCAGGGTGTGAAGAACATCAAGAAGACAGACCTGAACCCCATCTACATCTCCGTGCAGCCTCCATCCATAGACGTCTTGGTGAGCGACCGCCTTCCTTTGCCGTTAGGCAGTTAGAGGTAATCAGCGTCTTGCTCTGAAGCAATGGGGGGCTCCCCAGTCATTGAATTCATCTCTATGTTTTTATGGATGGGGAGGGTATTCCTGGCCACGCTTTTGACCTCCAGCTCCCCAGCCTCTGTCTTCATAGGATAAATCTTTCTGTGCTCTGGTGTTAACAGTTTCCACACCATGGCATGTTGTCCGTGTTGGGTTAGAAGCTCCATTGCAGCCTTCAGTGGAGCCTGTTGTGGGTAGAAGATAGTTTTTGTATTCAGATTTGCCTCCAGCGCATCAAGTTAAACCAAGAAAAGTTGGAGAACCTCAGCCCCTGGTTGGGTTTGTGGAGGAGGAAGCTGAACAACACCAGATACCAGAGCTCAGCAGAGAGATTTCATCTCCCAGCAGCACCTGAAAAATTAATAGAGAGGAGAGGAAAAAGATTGAGAAGTTGGGCTCTGGGTAGGAGATTGTAATGTTAAACTCAGCTTGGCCACTTGCTCTGGGCTGCGAATCACAGAATTGTTCAAGTTGGAAAAGGCCTTCATGATTGTCGAGTCCAACCATTAACTCAGCTGTCCCAAGGCCTCCACTAAACCCTGTCACTAAGCTCCAGATCTCTACAACTTTGGAACACATCCAGTGATGGCCTCCATGGGCAGCCTGTTACAAGGGCTGGTGACCCTTCCCAGGAAGAAGTTTTTCCTCCTGTCCAACTTAAACTTCCACTGGTGCAACCTGAGGCCACTTCCTCTTGTCCTGTCACCTGCGTAAAGAGACCAACCCCCACCTCTCTACAGCCTCATTTCAGGCAGTTACAGACAACAATGAAGTCTCTCCTCAGCCCCCTTCAGACTAACCAGCCGCAGCTCCCTCAGTCTCTCCTCACAAGGTTTGTTCTCCAGAACTTTCTCCAAATGAGGCTCCTCACTCTCTGCAAAGGTTTGTCTCAGATGCCTATAGTCACTGGCAGCAGTAAACAGCAGAGCAAGGGGTGGATGTAGTTTCTGTGTAGGGAGTTTGGAACAGACGTTTCTTTAACACCTTCCGTTGTTTGGTTTAGGAAAAACGACTACGTGACCGGAAGACTGAGACAGAAGAAAGCTTACAGAAGCGTTTGACTGCAGCTCGGGTAGACTTGGAACTTAGTAAGTCTAGGCTGCTGTGTGCAGATGGGAGGGGTTATGTCGGTGGTTTAGGACTTGTTTTTCTTATGAACATCTGACTTGCACTCTCCGAGGGGAGCTGGCAGGCTTTGAACTTGAGCTGGGCTTGAGTTAAGGGCCGTACAGTTGCCAGAGAACCTCATTAGCAGTGATGTTCCAGTGCTGCAGGAACTCAGGTCATGCATGAGAAGTGACACTGGGAAGAAACATCTTCTGTAACTCCTATGTCCTCCTTCCACAGGTAAAGAGCCCGGCCTGTTTGATTTGGTCATCATTAATGATGATTTAGAGAAAGCCTATTCTGAACTGAAGGAGGTACTCCTGGAGGTTAGTTTGTCAGTGTTGTTCTGTCTCACTCCAGGGGCACACAACTTCTAGGCTGAGCAGGTGAGAGCCTGTGAGGGTAGCTACAGAAATGTGACCATATTCCACATGTGATCAGGTTTGAGCTGCTGAATCTAAGAAACATTTAGGTTGGAAAAGACCTTCAAGATCATTAAGTCCAGCTATGAACCCTGTTCTCCCAAGGCCAGTAATAAATCCTGTCCCTAAGCTCCAAATCTACTTAGCTACAACTCAAACACATCCAGTGATGGCAGTTCAGACTCTTCCCAGGCAGCCTGTTCCAAGGTCTCATGACTCTGTCCGTGAAGTTTTTCCTCATGCTTCACCTGAACTTCCCGTAGTGCAACGTGAGGCCATTTCCTCATGTCTTATCATTTGTTCCTTGTGAGAAGAGACATCCCCCAACCTCCTTTCATGTGTTTGTAGAGAGCGTTAAGGTCGCACCTCAGCCTCCATTTCTTCAGACTAACCAGCCTCAGCTCCCTCAGTCACTCATAGAATCACAAACTGGTTTAGGTAGAAGGGACCTAAGAGATCATCCAGTTCCAACCCCCTTCCATGGGCAGAGACATCTCTCACCGGACCAGGTTGCCCAGAGCCTCATCCAGGCTGGTCTTGAACACTTCCAGGGATGGAGCAGCCACAGTCTCCCAGGGCAACCTGTTGCAGTGCCTCAGCACCCTCACAGAGGAAATTCTTCCTAAACTAAAATCTCCCCTCTTTTAGCTTGAAACCACCCCCCTTGTCCTATCACTAGAGTCCCTCGTAAAAAGTCCCTCTAGCTTTCCTGTCAGGTGTGGGAAGGCTACTATAAGGTCCTTCTAGAGCCTTCTCTTCTCCAAGGTTTGTTCTCCAGACCCTTCACCAACCCTGTTGCCTTTCTTTGGACCCCCTTCAGTCCCTTAATGTCTTTCTTGTACTTAGGTGCCCAAAACTGAACCCAGAGTGACCTAGTTGAGTGCAGATCTCTTATTAGTGATGGTGAATTGGTGCCCTCAGCACATCATAGTTTAGTGTCAAAACAAATGTTTATTTACAGAGACTCAGTTGCTTTCATGGTCTCCATTACAGGAAATCAAGAAGACTCAAGAATCCAGGAAGTCCTGAGCTTGGCCTGCTTGGACCTTTTAACTTTGCACATCATTCCCGAAGCCTGTCGCGCCATTTTATTCCAAGAGACATTCCCTTTAGTCTGATACTCCCTCCTCCTGTGTCACTCAAGGATGTTTCTATTAAAAGGAGAGAAAACCAAACCCGGTCCCACTTGTTTTTGTGTTTGCCCCATGCGCAGAGAGGGCTTTCCCAGGTTTGTATCTTTGGAAGTGATGGCAGAGCCACCCCGCCAGGCTGGAGAGGAGCTTCTCTCAGTTTCCTTCCAGAGTTTCTTGGTTGACCTCCTTGAGGGCAGCAGTAAATCCCTTTTCCTAGAAAGAATCTTGTAGGAAAGCTGGGGAGGGACTTCTGAGCAGGGGCTGTGAGACAGGACAGGGGTGTTGGCTTTAAATGAGAGAGAATCAGACTAGACTCAAGTAAGAAATTTGTTACCTTGAGGGTCATGAGACCCCGGCCCAAGTTGCCCAGATGGGTGGGAGAATCTTGATCCCTGGAACCATTCCAGGTCAGGTTGTATGAAGCTCAGAGCAACCTAGTTGCTCTAGTGCTCACTGCAGGAGGCTGGACTGGATGAGCTTTAATAGTCCTTCCCAACCCAGTCTATGATCAAGCACTGTTTCTCATACTGGTCTGGCTTGAGACATGAAGAGCTTTGCCTGAGAGCACGAGAGGACACTTTGCACTTCTTTTTCCCAGCTTTCCTCAGCCTTAACCTTGATGCTGTTTCTGGTGATGCAACGTCTGAGCAAAGGTCCCTCCAGCAGGTCTTCTCCTGAACTTCTTTGGTGCGGTTGGTTCCTCACTAAGCTCCTGTGCTCAAAACCACCCTGACCTTCACCAGAGGTATGTGTGGGAGAGTAAAGACCGGTGTTGCATCTGATACCTCCTGATTCACCTTGTTTGGGGCTGCAAGGACAGAATATCTACTGGTGGGGTTGCTTGTCTGAGAGCCTGTTATCCTGGATGGCACAGGTGCATCCAGAGCAGCCACCCTATGGTGGTGGCTTTCAGCTGTGTCTCCTCAAAATCAAACTGCAGTAGTTCCAGATATCCCTGCTCAGTTCAGGGGTTGGACTGGATGAGGTTTGAAGATCCCTTCCCACGCAAACCAGTCTGTGATTCCACAACCAGCTGGACTGTGCAGTCCTGGGCTATGAAGTCTCACCATGTCCTGGCTTTATCTTGAACTCGACTCTCCTGGGTTTCATCCTCATTGTGTCCCATCTCCTCAGTTTTCTCCCCCGCCCTGTTTCAGGACACCCACAGTATCTCTTGGTCCAGGTCACCCTTAATTTACCAAGCTCCGTCCTCTACGTTGTGGACACCAGTGAGCAGAAACAGACCTTGGGCAACCTCACCTGCATTCAGAGGGATGATGGGATGATATTTTGATCATTTACTGTCCTTGGGCTGTTTCAGAGGTCCCTTTCCTAGATCAAACTCTCAAAGTCCTTTGTAGTATTATGAGTTCCATGTAGGTTCCAGCTTTGGTTCCATGAGCAGGAAAACACTCCCCAAACGTTTTTTTTGGGGCGGCACCTGCTCCACCGCATCCTGGGGTCAGGCTCTTACCACTCTGTTGTGTTTTTGTTCCCAAATCACAGAGTTCAGCTGCGTTGCGAGGGATGCGTTTGCAGTGGGGGAAGGTCCCCTCTAGATGGCAGGAACGGCAGCGGTGAAAGCGCAGAAGCAAATGCGGAGGTGCAGGAGAAGCTGCTGGCCTCAGTCCGGTGGTCTCCAGCCACCGCATGGGACCTGACGCTGCAGTCACCAGATGGAAGCATCCAACCACCACCTTCTCAACCCTCCTACCCGGCGCCCAACCTCGCTGAGAGGTGAGTGGTCCGACAGCAAGGGATGATGCTCCGGCTTGGAAAAATGGGGCAAAAGAAGCCCTTTGAATCACCCGCATCCCCTTCCCCGGTGCTAACCGGGAGAGAAATCCCAAACAACCCGCTCTGTAGTGGGTGACCTGCTTTCCGTGTCTGATGGAGCGAAGCGCCGAGCGCCCACTTGCCCGGCGCTAATGCGAGGTGACGGGGTGACTGTCGGGACGGCACTGGGTGGTGGAGGGAGCAGGTTGCTGGGACCGGGCTGGTGGCCAAGCGGGTGATATTGGCTGTTGAGCATCTCCTCCCGGTTGGGTGGGTGCTGCCACCCGTCACCCTCTTGGCATTTAGTGGTTTGGAGGGGCTGTGGGGCATGTCAGATCCGGTGACTGGGTGGGTGAAGGCACCTGTTGAGAGGACTTTAATGTCCCTCAGACATTGATGTTAATTTTATTAATTGCGTTTGCAAATGTAAACTCCTTTGGTGGATCCATATTTTTCCCTGCTGGTTCATTAGAGACGCAGCCATCCCCTCATCAGTGACCTGGGAGTACTGGGTTAGGGGCTGGACTCAATGATCTAAATGATTCAGCGGCCCCTGGGGCGTGAAGGACCATACTGAGCTGGATTCATGGTCCTATAGAACTTGGAACAGCAGCTCCAGATGCTCAGTGTGGGGCTGGTATTGAGGGATCCAGCTGTGGATGAGGGGCTGGTGGCTTTAGATGCAGAGGTGACCTCTGCTGTGTGTAAAATAAGCAACAAGGAAGACAGAAATAGGAATGACCATGGTTTTCTTCCTTGTCCACCAGTATCCATCTCGGTCTGCTCACATGTTCCTAGTCACAATCACTGGGATTTAGCATCCTGGATGGGAAAGTGTGATGGGACAATCTTGTATTTGTGTGATGAGTAGGGCTGTGGTTTCAGTGACCTAAGTGCTGTGAGAAGTAGTTACTGGAGGAGCAAAACCCTTCTGCAAACTAACCTGTGCTCCTCATGTGCATTTAGGACCTTCTGGAGAAGGTTGTTCAGGTGTCTGTGGGGTTAGTAGTGATCCCAGCGTGGCTGAAGGGCCTGAGGCCACCAGTTACTAACATTTCTGGAAAAAAAAAATCTCATTTTTTCCTGCTACACCCAGTGCCTGGCCACACTTCCAATCCCAAAGTTCCTCCAGCCTCTCCTGAGCCGTGCAAAGCCAGACAACTTTGCGCTGGAGTAGATGAGGAACATGCCCATGGGAGCAGGAGGGAGATGGTCTCAGTGAGCTTGAGCTGAGGACACTCTTCTCTGGTTGGACAATCCATCTATGCCAGATTTTGGCCCTTTTTTAGAGTTGCTACAACTGAGTTTGATCTTTGGTCCCTTCCCAAGGATGCTGATGCCCTTTCTATGCTCTGCCATAGGACAGTGAGGTGACGACCACATGCCAGCTACTGCTGCCGCCTCACACTGAGGGGAACGACCAACAGGTAGGTCCCATAAAACCAGCTAATGACCTTCACTAGGCTTAATTTACCCTGGTGGAACCAAACCAAACCCATACCAGCACCTCTTGACCAAGACATTGCTCCTCCAGGGCTTTTTCCTGCTGGATAGAAAGTCATGGGAGAAGAACAAGTTTTCTCTCAGGGTACTTGGGATCATCCTAATGGTACGTGGTGTTCTGAGGTGCTTGTAGGACTCCTGCCATCTCCAGCTCCACGATGGTAAGAGCTGGACTAGGTTGTGTCTGCCTTGCTGGGTGCTGTATTTGGGTCAGACTCATCGACTTGATGTGTAACTGTGTCAACCCTGGAGAGCGCGGGACGCTGAGCCATAAGCCTAGACGGGGCGAGACACCAGTATCGCTACCATGCTCGACGTTTGTAGAGCCCAGCCCTGCTCACAGGTTCCAAAACTGGGCAAAAACAATGGGAGGTCCAGTAGAGCCTCAGCTTTTTCCAACAATAGCAGCTGTGACTCCGCTTGTCCGGGATGTGCTGCAGCCCTGTAAATAGCCAGGAGCCATCTGCAATTCAGATTGCATGCAGCGGCAACTGGTACAACCGGATGCTTGTGACAATGGGGGGTGCATCCCCCCTCCCCATGGCTGCCTTTGCTCTCCCTGGGCACCAAAGGAGGGGGCAGTTAGATGTTTCTCTGGCTTTTTCCTTTTTTACTTTCCCCACAGTCCCAAGGAGGCAGAAAGAAAGGGGGATAGAAAAGGCAAAACTCCAGTGCTCAGCTTGAACTCAAAGAATGTATGAGGAATAGAATAAAATATAGAGAGGGGATTATTTTAGTGAACCCACATTAAACCAGTAAGCAGTTGAGCTGGGTTTGCTGGGTATAGGATGAAGGAGTGGCAGGAAAAAACGGGGAGGCTTGTAATTTGTTGCCATTGGAAGTGCTGGGTGCTGGAGGTGCTTTCCTGCTTGGGATGGTGGTCGTCCCACAGATGCCTCCTGGACATGATGGTGTGCACCACAGAGTGAAAACAGCAGCCAGATCCATTTGGAAGGAGAACTCTGGTGTCACTGGGGTGTAATCACTATCCTGCTGTCTGTGGGGTGAAAGTGCTTGTCCAGCTGTTCCCCTTGAGCAAGGAGGATGATCTCACATGATTCATCAATTCAATATCTGATTGCTAATTATTACGGTAGCTTGACCTGCGATGGACAGCAAACTGTAACGCCTACAGTCATCTCAGCCAGCGTGGACATCCTTTTGGCTACAAATCTGGGCTGAACATCCCTTCTGCTCTCCCTTCCCAGCCCCACACAACCCTGGGGAGCAACCCAGCAGCTTTCTCACATTTAATTTGCTTTTCTGTATTTTATTTGTATTAAGTGCATCATGTTGTTGTCACCCCATCTGCCCTCAGAAGGCGGGGAGTGCTTATGCACCTTGGGGCCCTCACACTGCACCGGTTTTAGGATCCACAGACACTGCGATGACTCCATCTCTGGGCCGTTTGCTCTTTTTATTGCTGAAGTCCAGCCTGATTACCCTTTCCTTATGCATCATGGTGATAAAGAAATGTCACTGTCTTGCAGCAGCATCTGGTGTTTCCAAAGACAGGGTCGGTCTTTATGCTTTCTCATCATCTTGACTGCAGCAAAGCCTGGTGCCCCGTTCCCTGCGTTCCTCTGAGAAGAGTTTGCCTACGTTTCCTTCCCACCCTCCTATTAACCATTGCATTTGTCAACAAAAACTTCCCTTCTCTGTTTTCAGCTTCAGACCCAGCTCAGCTTCCTCACATATCCCTTCCTCCAGCCTTGACCATCTTGGTGGCCACCACCGGACCTTCTCCAGCTCCTCAGTGAGCTCCTCTAGTGGCTGCAGCATCCAAATGTAAAGTCTCTGTAAAGATCCCTACAAAACACCACCCAGAGCATCCCTCCCTTTTATCAGTGAGCTGTCAACACCCAATTTCAACCCAATCTCCATCCCCTTTGTAGCCCTGTTGGATTTTTTCGTGAAGTCTCTTTCCTTCATAGGACAAAGAATAATGGGGATAAGCTAGAACATAAGAAAATCCACCTCAACACATGAGAAGAAACTTCTTTACTGAGGGTGACTCCTTTATGGCACAGGCTTCCCAGAGAGATGGCGGAGTCTCCTGCTCTGGAGACTTTCAAAACCTAGATGTGTTCCTGTGTGGCCTGCCCTATGTGACCCTTCTCTGGCAAGAAGGTTGACAGAATGATCTCCAGAGGTCCCTTCCAACCCCACCATTCTGTGACCCTCACATAAGACAACAGTGTCACAAGTGATGAGACACTCCTGTCTCCAGGTCTGTTATCTTGCCCTAGAAGGAAAACAAAGCCCCCTGGTCCTCTCCAGTGGCAGGATGAAGCCTCCTAGAAGCCTGCGGAAGCTTCACCCCGTGCCACCACCCGCAGGAGCGGTGGCTGCAGGGGGGACAATGGCAGCATTGAGCGTGGGTGCTGACTCGCTGCCGTATTGTGCCTGGCAGAGAGATGCCCGGCAATAATCGCCTCCTCCTTGGCTTTGTTGCAGGGTTGTGGCCGGTGGTGCTGCAGGGCTTCTCTCCACCATCGAAGGTCTCCGGTTATGTGGTGAAGACCCGCAGCTCAGACGCACCTTAGGGGTTTTTTTTCCTGGCTGTGAAAGGTAGGGAGATGCTGGGGGTGTCACTGGTGGGGAAAAGGGTGGGTTTGGGGACAGAAGGATGTTCTGTTCCTCGTCCCAGGATGACGGATGTCACTCTCTAGTTCCTCCTTGTAATCAGTTTTTAACACATAACACATTTTCGTACGTTTCCTATATTTATGCAGCAGACATAAAGCTACACACGTTGTTTTCACATCTTTATATGCCTATAAAGAATTGTGTGTTAGGACGTGCTTAAGCCACAGAAATAGTGTCTGTGCCCGTGGCAGGGGGAGGTTGGATCTCCTCCATCCCCTTTGTGGTCTCCTCTAACCCAAACCGTCCTGTGATTCTAAATCCGACTCCACTTGGGGTCTGGCCAATCCCTTAGAATTTGGAGCCAGCGTTTTGCTCGGAACTTTTTAAACCAGGCTGGATTGGACCTTTTTCCGGAGCTAGGCTGAGGTTTTTAGGAGTTAATCGAAGGTTGTTTTCAAGCTGGGCACCTACAAAAGCATTTCCCCAAACAGTTTCCCAGGAAGGGTGTTTTCCTTGTCTGGAATCTGCTTGAAAATCTCCTGTTTGGGCTGAAGCTTTTGACTTCTGATTGTGTCAGTGGCAGCACCAGCTGCAGGAGTGAATGCTGCAGCGATGCCTCCCATCTCCCTCCTCCTCCTCCTCTGTCCCTGGAGCATCCTATGAGCTAAATTTGCCCCCACTCTTGAAAACCCCTCCTGGGAATTTGACCCCCCCTCACCCAGCACAGGCAGCCAAGCTGTTTCCCAGCTTGTTCTTCCCCTAAAGCAGCTGGAGAGAAGAAAAAAACACTTGAAAAATGAGAGTATGAAAACATCTGCTCTATCCCAGCTGTGCTGGGGAGCAGGAGCATCTCTTCTCCTTAAAAATAGGAAAAACAAGTTATTCTGAGTAGTTTCACATGGAGGCTGTAGCTTAAGAAATGCTGAGGGTTGTGCAGTGGGTTCCTGTAGGATTTGGAGATTAAGAACCCCCAGGTTTAGAAGGTTTTGAGCCATCTTCCCACTGGTTTGGCTTTTTTTTTGGAGGGGTTCTTTAATTGCAGTGGGGAAACCTTGTTGATTTGGGCTCTTGGAAGCCCAACCTGGCCTCACAGCACGGGGCCTTTAAGGAAAACATCAATTATTGTGAGATCAGCCAGAAAATCATGCGAGTTGGCAACGGGAAGGAGCCGCCAGTAACATGCCAAAGGTCGCCGCCTCTGAATCCCTGCAGTGGGGTAACATCACCTCCTGCTGTGAGCCGAGACCTGCATGGGGGGTCAAAACCCTCTGTCAGAGAGAGCAGGAGGGGTTGGGGGAAGGAGGAAAATGTCCTCTCTGTCCCCTTCCAGCGGTTTTGCCTTCCGGCTGTCATCTGCAGAGCGGGGCGATGCTTCCAGCAAACCCCATTTGGGGCTGGGAAGGGAGCAGAGGGGAAGCAGAGGGTTTGGCAGCCCCTGGCTGACATAAAATTCTAAAAATATAAGATATGAGGAACAGGCGCTGCTCTGAGCATGAAAATTGGGAGGGGGAGAAGGGGTTTTGGACACTGCTCTTGCTGAATTTGCAGCCAACCTTCCTTTCCGCTTCTCCCCTGTTTGAACAGAGAGGAAAAGAAAACCCAGACAAGGAGGAAACATTCCTTCTCCCGCTTTCCACCTCCCCTCTCCTGCTCCAAGTTGCTCTTCCTGCTATTATTAGCCCTAAACCTTAGACAATTTGAACTGTCCTCTTTATTTATTTATTCTCCCCACTAAGCATCGCCACGTTCTCGGTCTTTTTCTCGGGCTGCTTATAAGGAAATTAAAAATAAGTGAAGGGAAAGAAGTCCTTGTTCGGGTTCGCAGCAAGCGGCTCGGAGGAGCTCTCCCGCCTCGGGAAGTTTCCCCAGTTGGAGGTCTCCACGTCATCGTCTCCAGGCTGGTGCAGCGGGAAGAGATCTGGGTTCGAAGGGGTGGGAGGGGAGGAAAAGCAGCAACCGGGGAGCTCCGGACAGGGCACTGCCCACGGCTCTGCGCCACGGCGGGGAACGATGGGACGATGGCGAAGGACTGAGCCCAGCGCTTCTCTGTATGTTGCTTTTTGGGTTGTTTTGGGGTCATTTGATTATTTTTCTCCTCCCCTTCACTCTATGTCAGTATTTTGCCCGATGATTTTAGCTTGGCTGATTCCCAGCACTTTGCAGACCTCCCCCACCTCCCTCTGCTTGGATCCACCTCTGCTCCCACCCTGTTCTACTCGTCTCTGCATTTTCTGTCTTTTTCTCATCCCTCTGGTGGGGAACCCACTTGCCACAACCCGACGCTCTTGTATGGCTTTTCCTGCCAGCACTGAGAGGCAAAACATCCCTATTTGGCCTCGCTCGGTGCTCACTTTGGGTCGGCATCAACCAGCTCCTGGAGAGGGGCATGGGAGATCCATCTCCAGGGAGTTTGGGATTAAAACCACTGATGGTTCCATTTTTCTCTTGATGGAAAAAAATCCCTTTGTGCTTTGAGATCTTCTGGTCAACCCCCGTCCTGAACCTTCTCCCCATCTCAGGCCATCAGAATTGTGGGGGAAGAAGGTGCTTTTGGGTCTGGTTTTCCTGCTAGTCCTTCTCATGTCTCTTGGGTTACATTTCTGGAACTTTTGGAGCATCAGGCTAGGTGGAACATGCTCATGTATCATTAACTGATCTTTAAAGACCCAGCACAGATGGAGACCAGCACCCATAGGAGCTCTCCGCGGCAGATGATGTGGTTTGCAACTGGTGTCTGCAAGCCGTGGACAAAAGGTCCACTATTGATATTGAGTTGAAGTTCTCTGTTGATCTGTGAGCTTCTTTCGCATCCTTCTGTCTCAAAGCGTCTCCCAAAGAGTGGTTTCTGCATAGCTGGGGAAACTGAGGCTCAGGGAGGGCAGTGGCTTGGCAGCATCACCACCAGCAGGAGCTCAGCCTGCTTCTTGGTGGCCTCATCTTCTTGACCTTGGGCTTTCCTTGAGAGAAAACTCTCCTGTTGGCTACCAAACCCGCAGGATGTTCCTCTGGAGTGGGATCGCCTTCTCCAACTTGTATCTCATGTCAACACCTCCAGGTCCTTGAGTGAACCTCATTGCAGAGATGCTGTTGCATTTCTGTCGCCTGTACTGGTTCCCTCCTCAATAAACCCTTAACATCTTCCTTGTGGTTAATGGGTGACCTTTAGCTGTGCCCAGCTCGCTGGTACAGTCACAGCAAACTTGCACAAAGGGGTCCCTTGAGAGAGGGACTGGAATGATGTCCATGCTGTGCCCCACGTCTGGTAGGGAGGCGTTTCTGAGAGCTCTGTCTCCTCCCTTCCCCAAATACCTTTTCCATGTTTAGCGAGGACGGGAGCTTGGCTTAAGAAATACACGTAAGCTGCACTTAACGGGGGAGAGCCCTGTCCTCTCCTTGAAAACCCAGACAGAGGGAATCAGAGTCCCTTGAACCTTAGGGGCCCACAGGCACCTTCTCCTTTCACCCAAACTACCTTGAGAAGCCACAGGAGGGCAATGTGTCCTCTGTCCAAACGCTAGTTAGACAGTCAGAGGAAGGAAATCCAACCTTAAGTAGCTCAAGTGAGTTATGAGCGGGTGGGAACTGGGGAAAGGGGCGCTGGTTGCTGGTGGGGAGTCTGCGCCTGGTGCTCCTGCGAGCTGTGAGAGCTGTTTCTGAGACAATCCTTGGGTGTTGTCCAAGACTGACATACCAGGAGAAGATTTTTTCAGTGTGTGTCATGAGGAAACCCCTCCTTACCCAGCAACGCACTGCGGAGGTGGACCATGGCCCCGCACCCTATTTCTGTAGGTCCAAGCGCTCTCCTCTCACGTAATTTACGGCTTGTTTGGAGCTCTTCCACCCAAGACTGATCCAACTAGCACAAGGTTCATATTTGAGGCTGCCCAGCTCCCTTTGACCCGGTGTGTTTCTTGGAGATCTTGGTGACCAGCCGTGTAAACTGACGTGGCTTCTCCTCTCGGCTGCCAGGAAGAGAGAAAATAAGGGAGGTTGTGCGGGCTTGCTGCTCGACATTGGCTCAGCCTGGGGCTGTAGCAGTAAAGGATGGGGGAAATGAATGGAAAGTGAGGAGCCTCATCCTGTAACTTTACTACAGCATAGGAGGACTGATCATTATTTCATGTCTAACTTTCTAGAGTTTCTCCTTGCTTCTGCCTTTTGGTTTTGGTGCTGTGTGGTGTCACATCAACTCTCTGACTGCCTCCCCAGAAGGTGGGACCTGGGGGCTGTGCCTAGGGCATGAGGTGCATCTATAGCCCTTGAGGGGGGTCTCAGAATATCTCTAAGAGCTATGTGTGCTCTCTGTGGTCTGTTTTCTCTCTCATCCTGAGGGCAGAGCAATCTCCTGGGGAAGATACCAACTTCTCCTGGTTGCCAGTAAGTGTGGAGGTGTGGGAGATGCTGAGCAAGAGGGAAGTGATGGGAATCTCAGGCGTGAGTTGTGCAATCACAGTACAATTGAGGCTAAAGGTACCTCAGGAGGTCATGGCTTAGAACCAAATTTGATGAAGCTTCCCAGGGCTCCATCAAGCTGAGTTATCTCCAAGGGTGGAGATCCTACCTGCTTTGTGAGACAGTGTTTGTCTCAGAGACTTTTGTGTTTCATATCCAGTTGAAATTCTTCAGGCTGCATCTTGGTCTTCTATTGTGTGCTTTTGAGAAGCTTTCTGAACCCACCTGCTCTGTGGCCCACTCTCTCTGACCCACCCTCTCTGTGGCCCACCTTCTCCCCAGGGCAGCTACATGCACCTGTAAGAACATCCCTGTCTCTTCTTGAAGCTGATCGGACCCAGTGCCCCCAGCTTCTTCTTGGAAATCTCATTCTCTAGCCTACAACAATTTTGGAAGCCTCTGTAAGACTCACTCCAGTATCCTCCTTGCATGGGGAACCCCAAATTCGTAGCAGTAGGAAGGGACCTAGCAGCACTGGGAGGTGGGGCAGCATCAGCTGCTCTGCAGGAACCAGGGTTGTGTTGGGGTCTCAAGACTCTGTTTTCTGGGTGAATTTCCATGCAGCATCCCCATTTCAACTGAGGTAAGACCTGTTTTGACATAGCAAGGACTAACCAAGGGATCTCCATGTCTCCTGAGGTCACGTTTCTGCTTTGTGGTGTTACTTCCGACCGCAGCTTCTAACTCTTAAAACTCAGCCAAGAGCTTGACAAGTGTCTGCTTTGTGCAAAGCACCTTTCAGACACAGGATGCAGGCCAGTGAGGCAGCAGATAGCATGTATGAGTCCACCACTGGGGTGTGAATGCACCCAGAAATGGACCAGAATGGCCCAGGAAGTTTGTTCACCACCCTGGCCAAGCCACTAGGCTGAAGCATTGCTGCTGGCTGCCCCCAGGTATCAGAAGGGCAGGGAATGATAGGATAAGGAATCATGGTTTTCAGCTAGAAATGGGTGGATTTAGGTCAGACATCAGGAGAAAGCTCTTTAATGTGAGGGCGGTGGATCTCTGGAACAGGTTGCCTAGAGAGGTGGAAGAGGCCTCATCCCTGAAGACATTCAAGGTCAGGCTTGGTGGGGCTCTGGGCAATCTGTTCTAGTTAGAGATGTCCCTGCTTTTTGTAGGGGGCTGGACTAGATGACCTTTGGAGGTCCCTTCCAATCCATTCTATGATTCTGTCGTCTTTGGGTCCTTGAATCATAGAATCATTTATGTTGGAAAAGACCTTCAAGATCACTGAGTGCAAACACTAACCCAACTGTCCCAAGCTCACCATCCCTTCTCCTTCCCTGGGTCAACATGGAGTTAATCCAATCCACAGATCCAAATGATGTTCCCCACTGGTTTCAGCCCCAGAGAATTCCCTGTTGTGTGTCCGGAAGCTTCTGCTTCAGAAACCTGCTGTGGGTTCAAATCTGAGCTGGAGCCAAATTCCTCCAGGCTTGCTTTTATCCCTTTTTCCTCTTGCTGGGGCCAGTGGCCATGGCCCTGCCCAGCCCTTTCCTCTACGCTCCCAGACAGAAATAGTGAAGCAGATTCCCTAGGAAATGAACGTCCTTGTTTCCTTCCGAGCTCCCCTGCTGCCTCCCCCCATGCCCATCATCTCTCTACTCTGTGCCCTGGGGAGAAGAGGAGCTGCTCTCTAGTGACACGATGCAAGAGCAGACGATGTCCCCCTTGCCCTGGCAGCGTTTCAGTGACTCCCCTGGCCTCTGCAAGTGCTGCCAGGTCCCCCAGGGCTTTCTGCAGCACAAGAGCAGCCCTTTGCTCTCCTCTTGTGATCGAGCATCTCATGGCTCTGGGGAAGACGGGAGCCAGCCCCAGCTTGGCAGAGTTTCAAGTCAAATCAGATCAAGCTAATATAAAGAAAGCAGTGCTGGGGAAGAGAAGGGGAGAAGAGAGAGAAGAGATGATGCTGAGGACACTGCATAGCAAAACCATCCTATAGAAAGAGCTTCATTTGGTGTGGTTGGGATCCCCAGAAAGGGGGAAACCGCTAGGGCCAAGACCCCAGCAACCAGACTCCACAGGCTACATATAGGATGCCCCAGGCTGGTTTTGATTGCCCACATGTAGATGTTTGAAGTCATCTGAGATGCCACAAACCATCAGTTTTGATGGAGGTTTGCAGAGGCTGCTAGTCCTTGCGATGCTCCAGCTGTTGGAGTAGCAATATGGAGATCGGGAGGAGCTACTCAGTACTTCTCCAAGGGGTACCTGGAGAGGAAGGATGATTTTCAAGCGGGGTTTGTCATGTGCTTGGTTTGGCTTGAGGTTTGGTGGTTGCTCTCAGGCTGAAAACTCTCGGGAGAAGGCTTTTTTCTTGCTGTTAGGCCAGGAGGAGAGGGCTGAGATGAGATCAGCCATAGCTTCAGCTCCTGGTTTAATGGACTCAAGGCTTGTACAAGATGGACATTTTAGCCCTCAAGATGAGCATGAGCTGTGGAGGTCCATGGTTTCAAGAGAACCTCACTCCTTGCTGAGAGGGATGTCCTGGGCAATAGGAGGAGGTAGGTGCAACCATGCTAGGAGAACAGCAGGGAAAAGCAGGGAACGCTCTGCAAGAAACAGCATCCAACAGCAACACAGGGGAGGTTTCACATGCTGGCCAGGGCGTGGGTGGGTGTGGAGCTCATTTATTTAGTCCTCCATCTCACACGGAGATCCCGACGTGGGAGGAGGAGGAAGCTCTGCTCTGAGCAGCCCCTTTCGTGCAAGCTTTTGCACCTCTTATCTCTTTTTCTCCTTGATCTCGTGGCTGCAGGACCTTCTGGTAGCCCAGGGCACTTTTCTAGCCGTTCCAGAAGATGTTTGTGGTTCTCGTAGGGTCAAACCCCAACTGGCGATTTATGCAGAGTGTTTTCACAGTGTTGATGTTGGCAGGCTGTAGTTTACGTTGGGTTCGACACGTTCGCTGAAGTCTCTTATTACTAGACCTTAAAAACAACTGAGCACTCATCAAAATCCTGTGCTAATTGAAGAAGGGTTGTTTAGGGCTGAGGTTGCTGACTCCTGCCCAGCTCAACAGCCTGATGGGGAAGGAGAGAGCGTTTCACCCATCAGCATGGTAGGAATCCATTCAGATGTAGCCATCAGGCCATGGAAGGCCTTATCTGGTACTGAGAGCATCAGATCGTGATGCCTGGGCCTCTCATCCATGCTCAGTCTCCCTGAGCTAGAGGAACAAGATGATCAGCAGATGCAAGAGGCATCAGCTTTGTGAAACCTCCAAAAGTGGTTGCTCAGATGTTCTAGTTTTATAACCCAAACCAGCTTGTCCACATGTTCAGATAGGGGGCAACAACTCTTTCTGGTGTTAAAACGTTGGCTCACATCCATCCCCAAAACCCCTCTAATTGTGTTTTTGAAGGAACTTGGTGGCACAACTCCTGATTCAGTAAAACCAGTGACTTGAGATCCCACCAACATCTTGGGTTTTTGGAGGAATTTAACATCAAAACTGTTTCACAAAAGCCACCCTCCTGTTCTAGCACTTTTCACTGAAAGTCAGGACCGTCCCTCTCCTGTTAGACCTACAGTTGAAATCTGGGACTATGAAACATCTTTATGTGCCAGCAGTGGGTCATCTTGCAGCATAAGGAAGCAAATTAGCCACCTACTTTACAATCAGTTCCTGACCCCTCTGGCTGTGTCCACCTTTCCTCCTCCAGTGTCACAGGTGCTGGGGGAGAAGTGGGTGAGTAGTAGGGTGTAGGTGTTGAGCTCAGCTCCAGAGAGGGTTGAACACCCAAATTTAGGCAACTAAGTCCTACCTAAGTTCCTTAAAGAGAGTCTTGGATGATACCATGAGTGATCTTGTTCATACCTAAAAGGAGATGGCACCAAGGCTGGTGCTGGTCTCTTCTCCCAAATTACTAATGATAGGATGATAGGAAATGGCCTCAAATTGCATCAGGGGAGGTATAGATTGAATATTAGGAAGAATTTCTTTACTGAGAGAGTGGTTGGGCACTGGAACAGGCTTCCCAGGGAGGTGGTGGAGTCACTGATCCTGGAGGTGTTTAAAAAACGAGTAGATAGAGCACTTGAGGCCGTGGTCTAGGCAGTAGGGAGGTGTTGGGATGAGGGCTGGACTTAGAATCATCATAGAATCATTGATGATACTGGAGGTCCTTTCCAGCGAGGATGATTCTATGATTTCAGGAGAAATCACCACATGGCTGCACATGGTCCTGCCTCCACATTAGGCTACAGAATAATATAGCTCACCCAGGAGAGCTGCTTTAGCTCTCCCCAGAAAGTTGTTGGCCCTGAATTGTGCTGCTGCTTTTGGGTTGAAAGAGACCTTCAAGATCATCTAGTTCTATCGCCCCCTGCCATGGGCAAGGACACCTCCCACTAGACCTGGTTACTCAAAGGCCCATCCAACCTGGCCCCACAATTTCTCCATACCCCTGTAACTCTTTTTCTAGAAAGATCTACTGGGACTCTCTCCTTCCAGGCACAAGGTCACTTGATTTCAGGCCAGTTGGTTAGGAAAGATCTTGACTTGCTTTAGGCATTCTACTAGCTGTATCATGCTAGGTGTGTAGAATCGTTTAGGTTGGAAAAGAGCTTCAAGATCATAGAGTCTAACCGTTAACCTAACTAACATCCAACTAGATGTATCCATCTAGGTGTATCCTAGTAGATGTATTCAACTAGATGTATCCATCTAGGTGTATCCTAGTAGATGTATTCAACTAGATGTATCCATCTAGGTGAGTCCTACTTGATGCATCTTACTGGGTGAATCCTACTAGGTGTATCCTACTAGAAAGGGCAGGAGAGCAAGCCACAGGATCAGAGTCACAGCTACGTGTCTCCAAACTGGATACACAGACTAGAAAACAATACATTTGGTTGAAACTGGTCTATCATAGCAGGCAGCCCTCTATTTTAAGAGGTTCCTGGTATCTCTCAGTCCGCTCTGCACCACACAGATTTTAGAAAAATTAACCACCCGCCTCCTCCTGGCTGTAAAATTCTGGCTGATGTGTGTGAACCTCCATTAACCTGTGTTAACGTGCTAGTGCAGGGACCAGCCTTACAGTAGGAGAGTCCATCCTGCTGTTATTCCTTGTAATGGGAAGCTTCCACAGCGGGAGCCAAAGCAAATATTTGTAGCAAAGGCAGGGGCTGCCCGGAGGGAGCCGCAGCAGGCGGGAATGCTCCTGCCACCGGGCAGGAGCTGACATCACCCGGATTCCTTCTCTGAGGAATGCAGGATTTGCTTCTTTCCTGCCAGTAATTGCTCTTCAAAAACAGACCTGCCCAGAGATGCAGGTTTCAGCCATCCCCTTCCACCACAGAGGTCAATTGTCTCCACCACAGCCCTTCTCTTCCGCAGTGTTAGCAGGGCTGTTGTACGGGCAGGCGTGAAAAAGGATGTAGTTGGTTGTTCCCCAAATTGCAAGTAAAAACACCCAAAAACTCTGTAAGCTGAAGTCTTAGCAGGAACTGAAGCTGGTGGGGCAGTGATGACTTATTTGGGCTGACCAGGATGGGGTAGGTGGTAGGCTGAGTATCTACAGGGACTTCTCTGATGGGCAGCATTTGCTAAGAGCTGCAACAGGAGTCATAGAATCATAAGGTTGGAAGGGACCTTCAAATCCAACCCCACTGCAACAAGCAGGGACATCTCTAACTAGACCAGATGGCCCAGAGCCACATCAAGCCCCACCTTGAAAGTCTCCAGAGACGGAGCTTCCACTGTCTCTCTAGGCAGCATGTTCCTGTGATTCATCGCCCTCAGATTCAAGAACTTTTTCCTGATATCTAACCCAAATCTACCCTTTTCTAGCTTCAAACCATGATCCCTTGTCCCATCATTCTCTGCCCTTGTGAACAGTCTTCCCCAGCCTTCTGATAGGCCCCTTTCAGGGATTGGAAAGTCACTATAAGGTCCTCCCAAAGCCTCTCATCTTCAGGCTGAAGAACCCCAACTCTCTCAGCCTGTCCTTATAAAAGAGGTGCTCCAGCCCTCTGAGCGTTTTTGTTTTCTCCTCTGGAAGAAACAGGTCCTCTCCTTCTTGTGTTGGAAAATCCAGAACTAGACACAGCACTCCAGGTGAGGTCTCACCAGGGCAGAGTAAAGGGGCAGAACCACCTCTCTCGATCTGCTGGCCACATTTCTTTTGATGCAGTCCAGGATGCGGTTGGCCTTCTGCATCTGTCTGTACTGCTCCACAGTGACCCTGTTTCTTGGTCCTAATGACTAACAGGACTTGGTCCTGACATCTAGAACATCTAGAGTGTGTTGATGTTTCTTACAGATCCTTTCCACCTTGAGGTATGATTCCATAACTGGAACAGGTATGCTGACATCCTGACTAACTAGCCTACACCTCAGTTAGCTGGTAGGGCTAGCGCTTAAGCAAAGCCATAAATCTTCCTCCATGTAGCCCTTGACTTCTCCATTGGGTTGAGCAGCCCCATATCCCATTTCCAGTCCCTTGAGCTTACGCCCTTCCACCTCTGACTCTGCATTGGCTCCAGCCTTAGCAAACACTACTGGAAATTAATGGTCGCTACCGTTCGTATGTCATCGGCACTTCCACTGGCATCGGCCACAGTAAAGGGGTCAGTTCCTGTGGGATGGAGACTGTTGCCGTCATTTCAATAGGTGGAACTAGGTGTAGTTCAGCAGCCCCTATTATGGGTCCAGCAGGGTGATTTAGTGGATGGAAAGGCTCAAAGTGTTTTGCTCCCAGTGCCTGAAAGAGGATGGCTGGCAGGAAACAAAATGCTGTTCTCCAAGGCAGGGAGGGTTTTGCTCCTATGCCGGTTCTTTAATTTTCCACCAGGTTTTGGAAATTCTTGGCTGTTGCAGCTGGACAGTTCAATCAAGACCAGAAAAGGAGGGCTCTGGCCAAATGAGGAAACCTGCTCGGTCAGCTCAATTTTTGAAGCCGGGATGGAGTGAGGGAGCTTGGAATGGGCAGCAGCAGAGCAATGGTTGTTTGGGGCCTGGATCTGCAGTCCTGAAGGTGGTGAGATGCGACCTTAGGTGTGCCATGAGAAGATCTGCTCATTTTTGGAGCCACTATCTTAGGTGAAATCATTGGGGATGGATGTTTGGGATCATGGCAATGATGATGCAACCATGTTTTGTGAGGGGTACAGGCAGAAGAGACAGGACGCAGTGATGTAGCTGGTTGCGGTCAAGTACCACGTGGGACTGATTTGCAGTGCCATGAGAAAGACCTTCTGTGGGACCCCCTGAGCCTCATTTGGATATTGTGTCCCGCCAGGAAAGCGTCTTCCTTTGTCATGTCTTGGCGACCCTCCATCACTGCGCTATGGCTGTTGCTAGTGATTGAGGCTTATGGTTTGCAGGACTGTTATTGCTTGAGAGAATGCAAAAACGTGTCATCCTTGCACTGATGCCTTTAGGAGAGGTGGAAATAGGGGTGCTCTGCTCATTTCTACCTGGAGTCACCCTGGAGACAGCACAGAGTTGGCTGAGCAGCACTGACATAGGCTTCAGAGGGTTGAGGTGAAAGCTCCCAGGCTTTGAGGTCAGTAGGGATCCAAAACAGAGAGGAAAAAAGATGATGGTGGATGAAGATCTGCTTTTAGATGATACAGGGTAGCTCACAGGCTCCATAATCATTGTGGCTCAGTGGGTTGGGTACCACCATGGGACTTTGATCCTCATTGCTGCACATGTGGCTCACAGGGCTCTACCTTGTCCGTCTCTGTGCAGACCAACCCCTAGTACAGCAGTGCTACAGAATGTAACTTGGAGGATTGATCCACATCCTTTAAGTTGTTGCTTCTTAATATCTCAAGAACTCATATGATGTTGCTGTTTCTTATTTCTTGTCCCTCCAGCCAGCTCATCACATTGAGAACATTCTGTTGTGTCCCTGCAGGCATTCAAGGTCACGCTTGATGGGACTCTGAGCAATCTATGGTAGTCAGAGATGTCCCTGCTTGTTGTAGGGGGATTGGGTTAGAGGACCTTTAGAATCACAGAATTGCTCAGGTTGGAAAAGACCTTCAAGATCATCAAGTCCAGCCTCGACCTAACCCTACTACCCTATCTCTAATAACCCACTACTAAACCTTGTCTCTGAGCACCACATCCGAACAATTTTTAAACACATTCAGGGAGCCTGTTCTAGTTCTTAACAACCCTTATTGTAAAGAAGTTTTTCCTGATACCCAACCTAAACCGCCCCGGCGCAACTTGAGGCCACTTCCCCTTATCCAGTCACCTGCCACCAGTGAGAAGAGACAGCCTTGCTCTCACTACAACCTCCTTCCAGGTATTTGTAGAGAGCAATAAGGTCTCCCCTCAGCCTCTTCTTTCCCAAACTAAACAACCCCAGCTCCCTCAATCTCTTCTCACAGGGGATGTTTTCCAAACCCTTCACCAGCCCTGTTGCACTTCTCTGGACCTGTTCCAGCACCTCAGTGTCCTTTCTGTGTTGAGGTGTCCAAAACTGAACACAGTACTTCAGGTGGGGCCTCACCAATGCCGAGTACAGGGGCAGGATTACCTCTGTAGTCCTGCTGGGCACACTGCTGGCTCGTCTCAGGTTCAGCCAATTGTCAATCAATGCACCAAGGTTCTTTTCTGGTAGCCAACGTTCCAGCCACTCTTCTCTAAGCCTTAGAGGTCCCTTCTAACCAAACACATTCTATGATTCCATGATTCTTTCTGTCTAGAGGCTAAAGGGACCACGACCTGGAGAAGAAAGGGGAGAGAACCAGAGATAGAATATGAATTTTCAAGAAGGGTCTCCCACAACTTTTTCCTTCAGCTTCTGATACTGGCCACGGCACTGACTGCAGCCAGTCATCCAGAAAATTTCTGGGGGTTTTCCTGGCATCTCTCAATGCCAGGTGCCCAGCCAGTGACCACCATTGGAGCTGCAGCTAAGATGATGGATCTCAGCTGACCAGAGGCAAGCATAGATGTGTCCCTGTAGCTGTCTAGCAGTCAGAGACCCTGACTTGCCATCTCGAAGGGCTGTTTATTACAAAATGAAGGAGGATCAGGGGTTTTTTATTTTGCATTCTCTTTCCACTGCATTGTCCATCCTTTTTCAACTTGGCAATGTCCAGTTTAGCAGAGGAGACTGAACCAGCTCTTGGCTGGACAAAAGCATAGGAAGAACAAAAATATTAACACCGACTGGGAGATGAGGAAGGGGCTTGCTACAAGTCATGAAGGGATTTTAGTATTACTGTGGATTCAACTGCAGCATCCTCTGTGTCCCATCCCCAGCCTCATAGAAATGGTCTCCAGTAGCACCAGGGGAAGTTGAGGTTCGACATTAGGAAAAACTTCTTCATGGAAAGGGTCATCAGGCCTTGGAACAGGCTGACCAGGGATGGGGTTGAATCACTGTCCCTGGACACGTTTAAAAGTCATGGAGATCTAGAGCTTAGGGATGTGGTTTAGGGTGGCCTTGGGACAGTTGGGTTAATGGTTGGTCTCGATGATCTTAAAGGTCTTTCCCAACCAAAATGAGTCTATGAGTCACACATCCCACCTTGAGAACCAGTCAAGTACCCATTATGGGACTGCTTGACCCCTCTGTGCAAGTCCAAGTGATGCCAGGGTACATGCGCTGAGACCAGGACCCCACCACTTCCCTGTAAGTGGTGATTTGGTGTAAGTAGGGTAATGCAGACCCAAGCCACTCACTTTTCTAGCAGAACCTGCACCCGTTGACCCGCATGCCTGGTGCTCTACTGCGAAAAACTCTACCTTCAGAACCAGCAAAGAGACAAACCTCAGCCAGCTTCTCTTGGGCGGTGGATCAGCCCCACGGCCCTGCATCTCCATGAGCTGCAGAAGTTTCTCCTTGTAAAAGGTGTAGAAAGACTGTCCACCTCCTCCTCCTGCATCTTCCTGCTCTTCCTCTTCCACCTCAGCATGCTCATTCATGAAAAAATGTGCGTTGGATGGACATAGGGAGAGGAGTTGATGTTGGCGCATTTTTTCCTGTGTGTTGTCAAAGGGATGTTGTAGGCTCGGAAGGTTTTAATCTTTGTTTTCACAGCTGGGATTGATATTACCCTGTATGCTATCCAGCTTTTTATTGCTGCTCCCTCAGCAGAGCAACCTGTTGAAGCCCAACCAGCTGCTGACTGAGGGGCAGCAAGCACGGATGTCCACCTCAGGACTGAGGACCTTCACAGACCTGTGTGTTCACTAAATCACAGAACATTAGAGATTGGAAGGGACCTTGAAAGATCATCTAGTCCAATCCCCCTGCCACAGCAGGATCACCTAGACCAAGTTACACAAGAACATGTCCAGGCAGGTTTTAAATATCTCCAGAGAAGGAGACTCCACAACCTCCCTGGGCAGCCTGTTCCAGTGCTGTCACCTTCACTGTGAAGAGGTTCTTTCTGATATTTATATGGAACCTCCTATGTTCCAGATAACAGCCACTGCCCCTTGTCCTATCACTGGGTGCCCCTGAGCAGAGCCTGGCTCCATCCTCCTGACACCCACCCTTCACATATATATAGATATTAATGAGATCACCCCTCAGTCTCCTCCAAGCTAAAAGAGACCCAGCTCCCTCAGCCTTTCCCCATAAGGGAGGTATTCCACTTCTTTCTTTATCCTTGTTGCTCTCCACTGGACACCCTCCAGCTGCTCCATGTCCTTCTGGAACTGAGGAGCCCAGAACTGGACACAATACTCCAGATGTGATGAAGCACTGTCGCTACGAGCTTCAGGGTCACTTGTGCAAGAACCCATTCCTGGCTGCCTTGGCAGTGATTGGTGCCTGCTGGGAAGCAAATATTTGATGTGCCCTTTCCTTGACAAATGCAGTTATAAAAAGGGGTTTGCAGTTTGCAATTATTTTCATGTCTTCTGAATGCAGTCATGGTATTTGACGCTCTCCTCCTGTGGCTTTGAGCTCCTCCAGACCAATTATGCATGGCACCAAGCAGGGCTTTCCTTTTCAGTTTCTGGTCGCAAATGAAGTTAGACTGTTTGGAAAGGCAAACTTACACCAACACATTCTCCTCTTTACAGACTCACTCAGACTGTGTCCAAACTCATTTTCTTTGAGTTTCACCAGTCCAATCCGCTGCACAGAGTCAGAGCCTAAAAAGTACCCACTAAATCCCTGATCTTTCCATCTCCCACCAGCCCAAGTGCTTCTCCTTTGCCCGGAAGGGAATACCTGTGCTAACGCCACTGGCAAGAGATAAGGGGGGAATATTTGTAATTAATTGCCTTTGCAGAGATCTTTGATTGCTGCTGCCCAAACAGCCACAGTCTGTCCATGGAATGAAAGTCTGTTCTGCCATAATCCATCATTCTACATCTATCAGCCTCAGGCTGTTCACCTGTAGGCATCTTCTGTCCTAGGGAAGCAGCATGTAGCTAGGAAACTGGACACGCTGAAGAGCCAAAGAAGAGTGGGATGGCTCAAGTAAACTTTAAAAGAGTGCAGGAGGGCTGCAGGCTGAGCCACCAGTCCCTGGCATCAGCAGCTCTTCACTGAACTGTAGTGCCCCATTACAATTTATGTTTTCTTCCTAGAAACCTGCCTCTGGCTATCATCATCTCGCTACCTGTAGTCACTATGGTTTACGTGCTGACAAACTTGGCTTACTTCACGACCCTGTCAACGGAGGAGATGCTGACGTCCGAAGCCGTGGCTGTGGTACGATAGGTGCATCTCTGATGTGACTCATCTGTTTTCCAAGGCTGGTTAAGTCAGACTTACAATCTCCAAATACATCTCCTAGTTTGTTCCAGGATGATCACAGCTGCTTGCAAAACAGATGGAGATAAAAAGCAGCTGTGATGGGAGCAGGGAAGTGCAGCGTGATAGCAAGCGGGATTTCTCCCAGACAATAACAAGGGTGGGCAGTCAGTGACCCCTGCTCTTAGTTCATAAATGTACAAGATTGCTGCCGGCCTCATGATTTCTCATCCGTTACCAGAGCATGACATTTAAAAGGTCATTCAGTCAGTACTGAACTAGATTGTTCTCCCTCTGAATCTTCTTTGTTTTAATTAAGAGAGAAAAATAATACTCCCATTAATTAAAATGTCACTGCGGTCAGAAGGCCTGGTTACTGCACAGCGAGCGGTGTGGTATGACCTTGCAAATGGAGCGTGACCAGGATTGTTCAGTGCTTCAAGGGGAATCTCCTAGTTCAGCATAAATCTGGGCTATTCAGGTGACAGCGCTCCATCCTTTGGTTTAGGACCGAGCCCCCGTTGCAGCCTGGACCTACATGGTGCTGAGTTCCTGGAAATGCCAGCGTTGCTGTAGTTGTTGTGCCTTCATTGGTCTTGAATTCAGTGTAACAGCACTGGCCTAAAACTGCTCTGAAGCTGCTCGGGGGCGGTTTGTGATAGAAAACCAGACCTCAAGGTCACTGTGTTCCTAAGGGGCTGCGTCCCAGGTCCCTACTCAGCAACTGGCAGTAGCTGCATGTCTGGCTCTCCTCACAGTTGCTGTTTGGTCTTGAACTTTGGGATAGCTGTTCTGATAAATGCTCGGTGCTGGCTCTGAGCGAAGGGCTTGCTGCTGATTGTTTTTGCAAACACACAGCAGGTTTTTTCAGGAAGGAGAAGGAGCAAACAGCAAAATGGAAACCTCTGTAATGGCCTCAGAACCGATCCACATCATTTGTTCAGATTTATACAAATATTAAGGATTAGTAAGGCAGCTGTGAGATCTTTCGGACATTCTGGGTGCAAAATGTCTGACTTACTGCCCCTCCTTTAGGATTTTGGGAACTATCACCTTGGCGTCATGTCCTGGATCATACCCGTCTTTGTTGGCCTGTCGTGCTTTGGATCTGTTAATGGGTCTCTCTTCACTTCTTCCCGGTAGGCTTCTTGCTCAATTTTGTGGGTTTTGTTTACAAGTTGTGCTTAATGCCTCCGCTTTTGGAGTTGTCCTCTAAAGAGTGGCTGTGGGTAGACACAAAGTCCAAAGGGTCTGGAGGCCATGTGGGGAATGCAGAAAATAAAAAGCAAGACTTGAAAACGATACCCAGTTTAAAGGAAACCCTTTCAGTGGTCTTAGTCGTCTGTTCCTCAGGCAAAGTCCTGGTGAAGTTATTAGGACATAAACAAACACAGGCTTGGGGCTCAGTGATGTTGCCTGAGAAAGTGGCTTTAATGAAAAGCAGAAACTTATGAAACTTCAGGGCTGAGTATCCCTCCAGAAAGGAGAGAAAGGACAGGGCAGGACGAGGACTGAGATGGTTCCAGCTCTGACACACATCTCCCGTTCTGTCTCAGGAAAGTCAATGGCTCTCTCTGTAAATGAGGATATAAATACATCCTTCCTTGCATTCTTTGTCTCCAGCCTCCCTTCCCAGGCAGGGACTTTCCACAGTGTAAGTGCAGAATATCTGATGCTGGGGTGTGATATTGGAGAGCCCCACTCCTGAACCAGTGGGGCACAGATGGCACTCTGGAGACTACTTCACTAATGTGGAAAGCCTGTGTGGAGCCTGGGTGTTTCAGTCTTTACTGCCTTGGCACCATCTAGGCTGAGCTTGGGCTGTCCCCACTTGTTTTGTGCTGAAGACAAACTCCAGCCTGGGGCTGCAGAGGTGATAACTGCTCTGTCTCCCCCACCTCAGGCTGTTCTTCGTGGGATCCCGAGAAGGACACTTGCCTTCAATCCTGTCTATGATTCACCCCAGGCTTCTCACTCCTGTGCCGTCCCTTGTCTTTACGGTAAGCACCGGGGTCTGCAGTTATGAGCATTGACCCAGTAATGAGAAACATGTCAGGGGTAGGATCCCAGCAGGGTGATTGAAGACAGGCTACTTGGGCGCCACTTCCAGACACAGCCATTCTTGCAGGTACCTACAGGAGAGCATAGACCCTTCTCCTTCAGTTTTGGGCCGTCCACTGCAAGAAGGACATTGAGATGCTGGAGTGTGTCCAGAGAAGGGCAGTGAAGCTGGTGAGGGCTCTAGAGCTCAAGTCCTCTGAGGAGCAGCTGAGGGAACTGGGGTTGTTCAGCCCACAGACGAGACCTTCTCTGTCTACAACTCCCCGAAATGAAGTTGGAGTGAGATGGGGGTCGGTCTCTTCTCCCAAGTAAGAGGTAACAGGATGAAACAGATTAAAGTTGTGCTGGGGAGGTTCAGGTTGGCCATGAGTAACAATTTCTTTCTTGAGAGGGCTGCCAAGGCCCGGCACAGGCTGCCCAGGACAGTGGTAGAGTCCACATCCCTGGAAGGATTGAAAAGCTGTGGAGATGTGGTGCTGAGGAACAGGGATTAGTGGTGACCTGGCAGTACTGGGTTAATGGTTGGATGATGATTCTAAAGGTCTTTTCCAACAAAGATGATTCTATGAGTCTCATCAAATCCCTTATATTCCACATCTGTTTTGAAACCGCTGCAGGCAACAACTGAAAATAGCTTAAATATGTAAAAAATAATCAATGTGATTCTTTCCCTGGCAGATAGTTCTTCTGTATTTAGTGTTGCAACATTCTTGGTTTTGCCTCCTCCCTTTGCCTAATGGCTTTTTTCCTGGATGCAGTGCATCATGACCCTGCTCTATGCCTTCTCCAACAACATTTTCTCAGTCATCAACTTCTTCAGCTTCTTCAACTGGCTGTGCGTGGCTCTGGCCATCATCGGCATGATGTGGCTGCGTTACAAGAAGCCAGAGCTGGAAAGGCCAATCAAGGTGAGAACAGTGTGGCAATTGCATGATGGGTCACCCCTGAGTCCCTTCTCAGCACCTGGGAAGGTTCAGTCAGTACACCTGAGGGATTGGGATTGCAAGCAAGCTGGGGGAGATGTTGGGTTGTATATTACACGGGTGTCCCCACTGCAGGGAACTCTGCTGAATGCACATTGGTGCAGGAGGACAAAAAGCTGCGGTGGCCATGGGGACATCAGAGTGGAGGAGGTGCTGGGTGTCAGAGATACAGGATGTTCTGGTCGGGTATTCCAGTGGAAAGCTCTCTCTGACTAACACTCCCCAGGAGTAGGCTGCTGCTCTCATTGAAACACTCTGCACAATCACGGAATTCACTTGAAATAGTTTTTTAATAAAGCAGACAAACCCATGCCTGCAGAGATGAGAACTTCATTCTCTTTGTCCTTGGCCAGCTTGGCAGTACCGTGTCCTGTCTGGGAGGAGGCCAAGATCATGTCAGCCACAAGCACGTCTGCCTTCCATAAAGGCATGTTTCTCACTCATCCCCCTGCACGCTCAGGTCTCTGCCAGACAACAGCCAGCCAGAGAGCAACAAATTCACAGTCTTGTACCAGAGCCTTCCAAAAGTAGCTCTTTGCACCAGGTTTCCTGTGGGATTTGGATTTTTATTCTAAAAGCTGGGCTGCTCTCGCTGGTGCCCTGCTCAGAGAAACTGAGCTGTGAGGGAGCTGTGGCTGGTGCTGCGGTTACTGCAGAATTTGCTGCTGTTGGTGCAGATGGTCTTTATAAGGAATCATTCGAGAATGGAATTGGGGTCAAAAAGAGGGTGCTGAGAAAGAACTTGTGGCTCTTGGCAAGTCACATCTCTGTGCTTTGTTTTGCTGGTTTTAAATGTTGGTGGTAGGTGTCAGCGTAGGTCTCTCCTCTCCAGGATTAGGTGAAGAGCGCTGCCTAAATCACTTAAGTTCCCTGTGGCAGTTCAAGGTCATGATCCCCTTATTCTGAGCACTGGGGCAGACAGGGCTTGGTGGTGAAATATGAACTGCTTTCCTTTCCCTCCCTGTGCTGTGTGGCAACATAAGCTGGGAAATGCCCCCTGGTACAACTAACTTGCTCTTCGGATCGTTGTTTAGGTGAACATCTGCCTGCCCATTTTCTTCATCCTGGCCTGCTTGTTCCTCATTGCTGTTTCCTTCTGGATGACACCGAAGGAGTGTGCCATTGGCTTTGCAATCATCTTCAGTGGGATCCCTATTTACTTCTTCGGGGTCTGGTGGCAAAACAAGCCCAAGTGGGTTCTCCAAGGCATCTGTAAGTATTAACAGTGAGGAGCAAGGGCGCAGCCTTGGCTTTTGCTCCCCAGTGAGCGTGCCACAGCTCGCAGTGCTGCCTCTCCTTTGCATAGCGGCTTCCAATGGCTTGGCTCTGATCAGCTGTTCCTTCATGGTAACAAGTTTTAACCTGACGATGACCTTATCTACTGAGCACCCAAAACGCACCTTGACTTGCAATAATTGCAAAGTTTGGGCCAAATATCACAGAGAGTTTTTTGCTCCTCTTGGCAAACAGGTGGTTGTTCTACAGTGGAGTGTAATTTGCCGAGGACATCGCTGCCTTTCTTCTGCCTGCTGTAGAAGCACAGGGTCAAGCCTTTAGTCAGCATGGAATCCTTTTATAGTGGTGTAGGAAGGGAGAAGAGGTAGCAGCATAACAGTGTGAACACAGTTGGCCCCAGTTTGACTGCTAAAAATTCCTAGTTAGTCCCAATTCATTGCTTAGCCAGTACTGACATTTTTGATCCAGTCAAAGCTCTCCTTGGCATTAGGACAGGGCATCAGAGGGAGGGAAAATCCCCTGGATGTTTTCTTTTATGAGCTTTATTTTTAAGATGTCCTCATATAAGGTTTTCCAACAGCTGACACTACAGGACAGTGTTTTGAAGGAACGGTGAGGCTGTGCTTGGCACATGTAACCTCTGTCTGAACAACTGAATCAATAAAGTCAGTCTGGGTTGTCCAAGTAGCTAAATTTTACCATCTGCCTTCCAGGTCTCGTACAACAGGCTGACAAAGAAAAGCAGACGAGTAGAAATGCCCAGCCTTAGCTGGGTGCTTTTTATGAAGAAGAAAAAGGCTTTCAAAACAGTGCTGAGCACTTGTTATTCTTTCTCCCACCCCAGACCTTTCTCTCTCTCTCTTTCTCTCACACATTCACTTTTTTTATTCTGAGTATTAGGCTCAGTTCCTAGAAAAGCCATTTTTTGCAGTGCCTGGGTGGGAAATTACCATATTAATTGTTTTCCACCACCAAAGGCTTGTAATGAGAGTATAGAAAATATTCTGGGAACACGGAATGACCACACTGCAGATGTCCAGTTGGAAACATACAAACGTTAAACACATCTGTATATTCATGTCTTGCCGAGAATTTGATGACCCACAACTGATCTGAGCTTGACTTTGTTTAGAATTAGCTTTTAGCTTTACCTGTCAAGACTGTCTGCTGATCTCCAAGCATTAAGGTTTCAAAATTGAAAGTAAAAGCATCAGCTCATTTTTTCCATTCCCATTCCTGCCTTTGTGCACCTGACTGGGTTTTGGCTGCTCGCGCTTGTGACATCCAAATGCCGTTACCATGTCTCCATGAACTAAGAATCTGATGTCAAGAGGTACTGGAGCCTCTCTCAGGGCAGTACAGCTGCAGGAGCAGTGCTCCCAGTGTTACAGGTTTGAGCTCTGGGCATGAGCCAACAGTAGTCCACGGCTCATTTGCTTCCAAGTCTTAAATTGTATTTGGACTAGTCTTGCCCAGAACCACGGTGGGGAGGCGAATGGGTTGGCCCTTCTAAGGCAGAGCATTCTGAACCCAGGCAGTGACATACGTTGGTGCTCTGTGTGTGGTCTCTGACCTGCACTTTGCTTTCTTCTCCATAGTCTCTGCAACAGTCCTGTGCCAGAAACTGATGGAAGTGGTTCCGCAGGAATCATAAGGAGGAGAAGCAGAGACATTCAGCTCAAGGAAACGCACAATATTATTTTAAGACAAACAAGGAGAAAACACTTCTGATCCCTCGTACACAAAACCTAGGCACTGGAGTACCCCACTGGAGATGCTTCATATCTGACACCATGCCCCCAGCTCTGCTTTGCCTCCTTCAGCTCCTCCGTCACCGCCCTTTCACCTGGCAGATGAGCAAACCTGTGATGAGAAGTTCTTGGTATGACCGTGGATCAGGAGGAGGACTTCCATCAGCAGCTTCAAAGAGGTCCTGCCTGTCTGGCAGCAGCGAGTCTGACCCGTGTCTGTGTGTGTGTGATACTGAAGGCTGCACTTCAGATCCATGTAGGCTTACTTGGTTTGGATCTGCAATCCCTGAGATGATGGCAGATCTCAGGAGCCTGGTTTGAGTGTTGCCAGCCATATACATGTGCCTGGGGCTGGGGCTGGGATTGTCACAGAGCTACAGGGTGGTCGTGAGCCTGGCCCCACCCTGCCTTACCTGGTCAAGGGAGGTGGTTGGGAAGCAAAGGTTGGCTCGTCTTGGCTCACATGCACACACACTCAAACTCACACCAGAACGCTGCTGCTGGATGCTTTGGACTCTGTCCACTGGCAGTGACTTATGTGAGACAAGGCAGAGCAGAACCGGTGTCAGAGAAATGATGCAAGGAGGCCTTGTCTGCTTTCACTGCATTCCTGACTAGAGCACTCGGGCTCCCTGGTTTTTAACTCTCAGATCCAAGCCATCTCCCTGCTTTTGCGCTGGTCCTCCAGGATACTCTTCACCAGAATGCCCAGCCCGTGGCCCTGTCATTTGGCACTGGGGCAGGTGCAGGCCTGAGGAGGAGTTACTCTGAGAAACCCAGGGAATCGCAATCAGCAGGAGGCCAAGTTCTTGTCGTGCTCACTCCATGTTTTGCTGTAGCTGTCACCCAGCATGGGGTGGGCAACATTATGTTCTCCTAATGGCCGTGTATTGCCCTCAGTAGGATCCAAGTTTGCCCCTAAACCATTTGCAAAGAGAAAATCAGGGTGGGATTCCCTTGGCTCATTCCCTGGGGTCTGTCTGTGCATTGCCTGTCACCGTGCCCTTCGTTGCACTGTGTCTCTTCTGGAATGGGTAGTGGAGATGGAAACAACTGGGTCTAGGGGTGTAAAAGGGGCAGATGTCCCCGGATGGCTGGAGCTTGGCTTTACTCTCCTCTGCTGTAGGTGGTCTGCTTTGCTCTAAGAGGCAGGGACTTGGGTGCCTGGTCCTCCTTTGAGCAAAACTGCAGCATCAGGTTTGACTTGGTGAGATGCCCTCACCAACATCCTCCCATTCAGGGAGCAGTCTTTGAGCATAAACCACGATACTCGTGTGAAATCCTGTTCCGCTGTTGTGGTTGGTGCACTGCCATGCCCTGAGCCCACCCCAAATTCCTCTAGTTTCCCAGTACTCAAAGCTGTCCTCTTAGTTGCTGTATTGGGGCAACAGTGTCACCTTTTCAGCACAAACTGCAGTTCGTAAACAATTTGCTTGTTGTGCCTCTGCACTCAAAGTCATAGCTGGAAATGAAAAGCATCGTGTCCTCGCAAGTGAGCTGCTTCGGTCTCTGCTACAGATCTTCTTTCTGTTCGTGCTTTGTGCAGATGGGTTGTTGAGCTCCTTTGTCTCCTCGGTATTTTTGTAAACTAAGCTGTTAGGAAGCCGGGATCCTCCAAGAGCAGATGCTTTCTGCTGGGTTCTCCTTGTAGCGTGAAATTCCTTTGGATGAACAGGCGCTAAGGATACCAATGGTACTAGTTCGTGCTTTGTCCTTTTAAGAAGTTCTTCAGCAAAAGCGAGAGTGTGTCTTATAGCAGGCGGCAGCTTCTGTTCCCGTGTGTGTGGCAGTGACTGTGGCTACGTCTACATGCAGCCCTTTGCTGTTGCTTCACCTACTACAAGTCAATGCTTTGAGATAGTGTGGGCGGAAAGGCGAGACAATCATCACGTTGAAAACCTTTGCTTTGGGGTTGCTTGTTCCATTGCAGTCCGGTGTGGAGATACCCAAGCCAGCTCTGGTGCTGCTTCATGCGTGTCAGTGTTGAGCACTCTTGAAGCTGAGTTAACCTGTGCAGAGCTGCAGCTGGGTTGGGTATAACCACAGTGCAGAAGAACCCAAAGCTTATGGCCAGTGCCTGGCTGTTCAGGGACCTATGTGCAATGAATTGGAGCATCTCAGATCCAGTGTCTGCAGAGAGGCGTTTGCATAAATAAAGTCGCAGACCATAAAAGCTGAACTCAGTTTCTGGAATCCTCTTCCAGATGAAGGCTGAGATGTTTTGGCTGGGTAGTGATGGGAAATCACTGCTTGTGCTGGACCTGTTTCGTGGAGAGACAACCTCAGTCTGTCACCTTCCACTTGGTCTGCGGGTTTATTTTGGTTGTAGAGGTCTCAGGGCCAGCTGGGTTCAGTGTGGGGCTCTCAGTGCTAACAAACACCAGCAGAATTACTTTTGATGCAAAGGAAAGGGATTTTTAACTCCCAATCCATTGGGAATTAGCACTTGAGTCCAGCCCCCACAGAGCTCAAAACCAGGCCCAGATCTCCCAAACACATTGGGGTTGCCAGGTTTGGACACTTCTTTAAATCAGTTTCATCAGTGATGACCATCACTAGACAATATCCTCTTGGTTTTATGATATCGCTGGTTTTAAAGGGGTGATGTCACACCGAGAACTATTTTTTTATTAATTAACCGATCTTAATTAATTCCTTAACTCGCTTGCTTGCTCTTTATGGATTATTTTTCACTTGCTGCTAAAGATCTTTCTCCTACTAACCTACTGGCTTTGACATCATCTGTTTCATGATCTTCCTGGCGATGGAAGCAAAGGAAGAAGCTGAGCACAGAATGACAAAAATGTTGAGTTTGGTCAGGCCAGCTCAAAGTTCAACGTTTACCTTTCAAAACCCTGATTTCTGTTATCCCAGATTCGTTGCCCCCAGTAAATTCCCCTCTACCAAAGCCTGGTGACAGGGCTATAAGAGATTAGACTATTTTTTCCCGGAGGTTAGGGAGTTGATGAGGAAAGGGGTGAAAGTACATTTCATTTTATAAAGAAAATACAATAAGGTAATTTCTCCAGTGGATTAAACTGCTGCTAACAGCATCTGTTGTAACTGGGACCAGCAGGCAACCGTGTTCCCTGCCCCTGGGGGCTTCTCATGTTCAGCTGGGCTTTGGCATGGAAAAAGAGACAGGGATCTGTGAAAGACTCCCCCACTACCTGTGTCCCTCAAATGTGGAATGAGATGTGTCGCAGAGGGTGAGGGGAGCAACAGAGACTTCTCAGAAAATTCCTTATTGTTCCCAGCTCTGGGTGTGGGATTTTTGTGTTGTTTCTGTTTGCTCATGCTCGGTCATGCTGTTGTGACCCACCAAGGGAGCTAAGTCCCTTGCTGGTGTCCCGCAAAGGGCACACACAACCGCAGTGACTGTGAGCCTGCTTTCCTCAACAGGAGCTACAGTTAAATGAGGTACGGCGTGACTCTAGTTCATGTGACAGTGTTGTGCGAGCGCAGCCGTGTCAGTGGAATCACAATCATTTATGCTGGAAAACACATTTAAGATCATAGAATCACAGAAAGTTCTAAGCTGGAGGGGACCTTGTAGAGGTCATCTAGTCCAACCTCCCTGCACAGGGACAGTTCTGCCTAGGTCAGATCGCTCAGAGTATCATCAAACCTGAACTTAAATTACTCCAGGGATGGAACCCCCACCACCTCCTAGGGCAGCCCATTCCAGCCATTAATCACCCTCACATTGAAGAACTTTTTCCTAATACCCAGCATAAATCTCTCCTTTCCCAGCTTGAACCCATTGCTCCTTGTCCTATCCATACACACCCTCTTGATGTAGACCCCCCAAGGTACTGGAAGGTCATGGAGTCCAGTGTGGAGCTGTGTGTTCCTGCCAGCAATGACTGTGCTGCAGTCGCCCCTTGGTCCTTGTACTAAACCTCCCTTTCGATTATCACTGCTCTTATAGTTTGTTCAGTATTTGGACTCCCAGGCAGGCAGTTGTTAGGGGTGTTTGCAGAACAGCATCCCACAGGGATTGCTGAACAGTAGGGCAGGGGCATGCAGAGCCGGTGGCCAGGTGCTTCCTTACCCACTGGGTTCCTCTTTCTAAATGAGAAACTTTCCCAACTGAGAGGGGAACCAGCCCTGCTTCTAGCCAGAAATGGAGTGGGGCACAGGAGGGTGGGATTTCAGTCATCCTGGATGGATTTCAGTTTTTCCTTATTTTTTTTAACTTCCTGCAGAATGTGCAGTGTTTTCCATCTCGGATCCTGTGTTCTAGTAAACACACTTGTTTTTAGTGGCACCCTCTGTGCATACTAGTTCAAAGGGGCTCTGTCACTGTTGAACAAACTGTTGAACAAACTGCTCAACTGGATTGAAACACCTAAGGAACAGCTTCGTTGTACCCTGAGCCTTCTCCCTGCAGGCAGCTCAGGCAAGGGAGTGAATTGGGCAACTCTGCTATGGATCTGCCCGAGAGCAGAGCCCCCGCGGGGCAGCAGTGTTGCAGCAGAGCTCTTCCCTGCAACTGTGACTTTTCAACCATGGAGGTGTGTTTGCAGTGGCAAAGCCCCAGTCTGGCTGTGGGGAGTCACAGGGAGGGCTTCCTCTCAGTCTGGGAAGGTACCTGTGCCTTCTGCCAAGGTTACAGTGTTCTTTGGCTTTAATAAATAATAAAAAATTGATTGAAAAAAAAGAAGGAAACAGCCAAGTGTTGTTGTCCTTACACAACGTTCCGGCTGATTTGGGCTGCTCTTGTGGGATGCTAGCTTTCCCATCAGTGGTTGTGCAATTCCATTTCTAATGACATCAAAGGGGAAGGCAGCGTTGGCCATTGAGCAAGGGCTGGAACAAAGCTTCCTACTGGAGCTTGGGAAAGGGCAGCCCAGGGGCAAGACGGCTCCGGTTCCCCCCAGGGCTCATTTTTGAGGTCTGCCCAGTCGGCGCCATGACCTCGGCAGAGCCCCATGGACTGAATCGCAGCCTTGTGCCAACCCAGGGAGTCCTGTAAGTGTCTCTGGCTGCTGGACGGGCCAGCATGGCTGGAGCCGGCGGCACTTGGCTGCTGACCACAGTGTGTGGCAGCTAGCTCCCTGTGGCGATGGGAATCTGCTCCCACACCTCCACTGGGGACCTTGCCTGTGCCAGGGAATCCCATGAGATCACCGTGTTGAGGGATACTTAGGGGTCTCCATTTCTGGTGGCTTCTTGAGGAGATAGAGTGGCCCAGCCTTACTTGAGAAGTTTCTTCTTGGTGTTGCTCATACTTGAGAAGTTTTCTTCTCAGTTTACACAGTCTGAATTGGAACTAGCCAATGGGTGGGGTGGGGAGGGTGTGTGGGATGTTGCTGGGAGTCAAAGCCGAGGGCTGTTCAGCTGCAGGTAGGAGATGGGGCTGGGGTCTGGTTGCCCTTAAGGAGCTGATGTCCAGAGGACTCTTTCTTTGCTTTGAGCCCCCAGTTCCTGAGAAGGGGTGTCGCTTCCTCCAGCTGTGGAAGTGTTAATGAGAAAAACCATTATTTTTTTAAATACCTGGTTAATTTTTAAATGGCCTAAAACCCACTGTCTCTCTACACATACATTATCCACACCCAGTTGGGTGATGGTCGCCTCCACCCAGGGGCTCTGCAGGCACTCAACACTCTCCTCCATCCCAGCCAGCAGGACGTGGTGCTGTGAGGTCTGGCTGTGTCCCCTGTGCTGGGGTGACTCTTACCCATAGGGAAAAACAAGCCTTACTTGTTCAGAGGGCAGGACGAATTCCATGTCCCACCTAAAGCCCTGCCAGAGAAGAATTTTAGGTGATACCCAGACCTTGTGCTGGCTCGCAGATCAAAAGGAGGGGGAAGTTCACCTCTTGTGAATAATCTGCATTTCAGTGATACCTTTCTTGGAGAGTTCCTGTTTCTGTTGGGTTTGGGTTATTTTTTGAAACAAAAGAAAAAGAAAAAGGCTCTTAACAAATGGCAGAAAAACTAGATCGGATTTTACAATTTTGCTCTATTTGGTTGCTTTAAAACTATTTTACTAATTTAACTGTTGCTGTAGATGACACTATTTATTTTAAGGGGTAAATATCTTTTAGTCTTAATACTTCTCCAGTCCACGCTGTCTATTTACACTGTTTGTGTTCCTGTCAACACAGCTATTCCACATCTGACCCAGTGCTGGTCAGCCAGTAGTAACTTAATCAAACTGCCTTGTAAAACCAGATGTCTCCTGCAATGTGTTTTTTCTAGTATTTCTGGATTCTTTTACATCTGTGGTTAACAGATCTGTTAAGTGTTTGGGTTGTTCTATGTTTGGGGTTATTGGTTTTGGGTTTTTTTAACAAAGAAAGCTGAATTACAACTCTCTTGTGGCTGGTCTTTGCCTCTAAACCTTTTGCAAAAGGTCGCCTTGCGTATCCCACATCCATCAGCACCTGAGCTCTGGGTGTCCAAATGTCCCCCTTCACAGGATCACAGAGTTATTGAGGCTAGAAAAGACCTCTAAGATTATCAAGCACAGCCCATGACCTAACATCACCACAAGCAGGCACTAAATGCCACAGCCAGTCTATCCTTAAACACCCCCAGGGATGGGGACTCCACCACCTCACTGGGCAGCCCATTCCAGTGTCTGATCACCGTTTCCATGAGGAAGTGCTTCCTCTTGCAGATGTTAGGGAAAGTGGGTGATCTTTGGGCAAAAGGTGGGAGCAGAAGATGGACGTGCCAGTCCTCAGGTTGTGTCTGCGTCTGCACAGTTACATGATGGAGGTACTGCTGGTAAGAGCTTGCAGCCATGAACCAGGAATCCTTAGCAGCAGGAAGGCATCAAAACCAGTGGTAACAGGAGCTTTCAGAGATGCCTAGGAAGGCTGAAGAGATGCTAGATGCGAATCCTGAAAAGTAAGTGCTGCAGTCAACCGGTGCCTCGAATGATGAGAGAATTCCCAAGAAAAAGGCAACTCCTGGCTCTCTCATAAGCGTTGCGGCTGTCCTGGAGACTAAGCCTGGAAGGGGGAATCTGCAGGTTTTTATGCTGAAGCCCAACATCCTCCTAACACCAAAGCTGCTACCGCAGTAATGTTTAAACTTTAAATGCACCCCTATAAAAAAGGAAGGACTCAGAGGCGAGGAACTGAGCACCATTATGAGGGTAATGTGTGTGAGCAGAGACGCAGAGTCTCTGCGATGCAGCATTAGAGGCTCTTAGTGGAGGAATTAGAGTAATCTAAGAAAAACATTGCTGGAAGCCAGCATGGCTAAGGAACAGAAGAGCCTGTGCCACGAGTGATTTAAAAGAGATCATTCAAAAAGTGACAGCTGTGGCCAAAGAAGGAAAACAGAGGAGAGAATAAGCTGTGGTAAATGAAACATCAAACTTCAATCACAAAAGTCAACAGCAGAGCTGTCAATCTGAGGAAGAAGGCTGTGCCACCTGCCAAAGACACCATGGGCCCTGAGCTGCTGCCACAAAGTGCTTTTGCAGGCAGATAAGGCAGTAGCACAGAAACATAGTGAGTGTTTGCTACAGGCTTCCCTGGAGAAGTTCCCATGCTGGAGCTGTTCTTCACAGGGATCTAGCCCAAGGAATTGCTGCCAGATAAAGCATCATGATTCAGAGCAGAGCTCCAGTTCTGGGATTCAGAGGCCTTCAAGAGCTGCAGAAGGTCCCAGATCAGATTAAGTGCTGCCAGCACGTGTAGCCCAGTGCAAAACACAGCAGTGATGTCCACAGTAACTGAAGTGACAAATGGATGCTGGTAAAGGTAAGGGGTCTAGTCTGGTTAAAAGAAGCTGTTGTAGAGGCTACAGCAAGCAGAGACGTGGAGAACATCCTGGGCAGAAACACTTAACTTTTGTTCAGGGAGGTCAGTCCTCAGCAGATCACTGAGCTCCCAGTGCCTTGTGACCTCGGGTTTTCAGTAGGCTCTGGTCCCACTGAGCTTCCCATGGCACTTGAAAGAAGGAATTCCTGTCAGTCAGTTATTTGGGAGAGTGAAAATCATAGAATCATTAGGGATTGGAAGGGACCTCAAAAGATCATCTGGTCCAATCCCCCCGCCACAGCAGGATCACCTAAACCAAGTCGCACAGGAACATACCAGGCGGGTTTTAATCACTGGCAAAAGTAGTTAATAGTGAAGACAGATAATATGCAGAGCTTACCTGTGGATCTCTGGGTTCATAGAATCATTCAGGTTGGAAAAGATGCTTGAGATCATCAAGTCCAACCACTAACCTGACTCTACCAAGTTCACCATATTGCTAAGCACCTCATCTAAACCACCAGTTCAGCACACTCCACCTGGCAAAAGAAATGGACAGGGGTGACTGAGCGTCCTAGAGAAGGAGCATTTTTCTGGCTCACCACGTACAAAGTTGACTACAATGAGGGATGTCCTGGCAAGGCACTAAAACCACAGCTGAGAAGTGCCTTAGGAAGTGAGAACAAATAGAAACTGCAATGACACTGGGTAATGTCACTCCTGGGCACTGACCTGATCTCACCACCTCACTATGGCTGGGGGCTGAAGGGAGTGGGAGAGGTGTTGAACCCCCTATTGCAGGAGCACAGTGCAGGCGCTCAAGCAGCTGGCCCCAGACAATAGCAGGAAGTGTTTTTCAACACGCAGCAGCATTACTCATGTGCTCAGTGTCAGGGGATGTTGTTGTGACAACTTTTATGCCTGCACTTAAGTTCAGAAAGAGCTCAGATAAAAGGGGTTGTTATTAACTGCAGGAGCCCTGGTGCAGCCTCTGCCTCAAGGAGCCACCGTTGTGCCTGGAGGCTGAACAACAATTCATCAGCTGTAGCAGCAGAAGACCCACGGTGGTGAGGAAGCCTCATGCTGGGCTTTGCCAAGGAAGGATTCACTGCATGGGAGCCCCATGTGAACCCAGCGTGGTCCCCAGGCATCACCACACTGTCTAGACACATCTCCCCAGCTTCAGCCTCGTGGCTGCCGGGCTTTTTTTCTGACAGCTGGAGGTTGCAGTGGTGCTGAGAGGGGGCAGGGTGGGAACGTGGCCCTTCTGCAGGACACATGGGCAGTGAGACTGAAGTTTTTCCATCCTCAAGCCAAACCCAGGACATTTTTCTTCCCAAGCCCCGGAATGTGTTTGAGAGGCATGGCAGGGCTGCTACCAAAGAAGGGCTGAGCCCTCGAAGCAGCAGGTAGAAAGGCCTTTTCAAACTGGAGGCAATCCCAACAAAAAAGCTATAAACCCATCATTTAGAGGTTTGTGTGAAAGATGAAAAGGACTAAGTATGTTTGGTTTCGGGAGAAACCACTAAGAATGGGGTGTGATGGCTTGGGAGCTGCTTCAGCGAAAGCAAGGAGCTGAGCTGACAAGGAATTGTGGATAGAAGTCATGAAGGCATCCTCTGAGACCGATAAATTAATTCATCGAAAACAAGATAGAGGTACAAGGAAACCTAATGAAAGGAGGAATGATGCTAGGAAAGGTCCTCGCAGTAAAATACACCCCAGAACAGAGTAGTCCCCTTAATATGTTCTGTGATTCTGTGATATTGGAGCAATGGAAGTTCTGCTTGACTTCTTTTCTATAAAGGAGTTGAAGTGTTTCACTTGTAGTACAAAAGCCATGAACCGAAAGTGTCTCTTCAGAACACACCAGCCTGGCCAGAGACCTAGTCAAGGTGCCAGAGGTCAGGGATGCTGGGTTTATAGAAGAGAGGGTGTTGGAGATCTTGAACAAATATAAATCTCCACCCTCCTGACGTATTTTTTTGCAGATACCCTACAGTTTTCTCCCCCCTGCGTATGACTGACTAGGGAAGTCTTCGGCGTCTCTTGGACTGTGATCCCCCCACTGGGGATGGATGGCCAAGGAGATGGTCACGATGGACCTGAAAATCTGGGCTTTCCTCCAGCCCACCACCACGGAACCTGGCTGTGCCTCAGTTTCCCCCGTTGTGAACAATCTTGCCCACAGTCTGTGCTGAGAACAGGTTACAAGCTTTGGCTGAATCAGGTGGGGCGATAAGTGCTGGAAATGCCCCTGGTCTTCATCCAAGCTGCACAACACAAAAGGCAAACTGCCACTGCACTGAATTAGAGACCAGGGAAGTAAGAAATGGCAGCTCCTCTTGCCTGGTTTAACTAACTTGTCCTTCAGACACTGTCCCTCTGGGGCCACTGCACGAGGCACCTCGTGGTCACATGAACAACTCTGCCAGCACCCTGTGCCCAAGAGTCAGCTTGCAGGGAAGGTTTACTGGAGCAGAAAATGTACCTGTTGCCTTAGTGCTGTTGAAAATGGGCCTTGAGGAGCTTGTCCCTGATTTGGGATAGTTGGAAGCACTTTCAGCACAATTCAGTCACCCACCGTGGCTACCAGGAGCTGTCAGACGGCAGAGCCGAGCGGCAGCCAATTTGGATGAAGCTGGCACTGGGCTGAGCAGGGGGAGGATGCCTGGGTGAAGGACAGAGCCCGAGACAACGGAAACAGGAGGGATGACAGATTATGTAAGAAAAATAATTCTTGTTTGTATTAAGAGCTCTTTTCAACACCTCCTTTTGGAACTGGTTCCCTGCGTCCCCTTTGCAGCCAGGGCAATAAGCACTGAGATGATCCAGCTCAAGGCTCCCATCTGGCTCTCCACCTCCTCTGCATGGGTTGTCATCACTTGTCACAGAGTTCTTCGCAGCCAGACCACACCGCCGGCAGTGCCAGGGACATGCACAGGTTACAGAGCGGCCCCGGTGCCTAGAGATGCATTTGTCTGTGGCTGCCTCTGAGCAGAGCAGCAGAAGGTCTTCACATGTGCTCTGCCACCAACATGCCAGTTGGATTCGACAATCTTGAAGGTCTTTTCCAACCCAAACAATTCTGTGATTTTCTGCACAATTCAAAGCGATCTGGGAGTTGGGGATCATCAAAGTTCTCTCCAGACTGCTGAAAGTGAGCTGCTGCCTGTAAGAGCGTGAAGTTAGGAATCCTGCAGCCTCCAGAGCAGTCAGCAGCTTTATCACAACAATGAGTGATAGAAATCAAAGGCCCAGAGCTTTGTGCACCAAGTGCCACAAGCAGAGTCTAAGGACATGGCATTGCGCCTGCACGAACCCTAAAAGCACAGCTACATGGTGGGAACACAAGTGTGTTCTCCGCTTTGGACCAGTTTTCTGGCTGGTTTGGTCAACATCTCCAGGAGTGAGGTCATTTCTGCTCTAACTTGCCCAGGAGAAGCACGGGCTCCCTGCTCTCCGCATGAAGCTCCTCACCTTGCATAACCACTGCGTGTTGCAAGGGCAGCAATGCTTGTCCCTCATAGCCTTTGGCTTTACTAAGGCTTGTGAATCAGGTCTGGACATCTCAGATATTTGGGAGGTTTTGCGAGCTGCATGGAGGTGCTGGTGCATGTTCTATGTGAGAGCAGCACTTCTGTGAGGACACCAGCCCAGTTAAGTGTAGAAAAACACCAACCCTGTGTCTGGAGGGGGTTTGACAGACTCCTGTCTGCCAGGAGAAGGGCAGGTGGTGAAGCTCCTGCTCAGTGAACCAGGACTAAAGCCCAGTGAGTCTCTGTGTGCTGAGGAGCACACAAAACACACCTGGGCCTGCAAGGACTTGAAATGCGGCTGCTGCTGGCCCTGGCTTTGGTTAAACAAGAATCATCAGACCATTTTTATGCAGCTAATAAAACCAACAGGACACGTAATCTTTCCGCACCAAGTCTTGAGAAAATCAAGCTGAACATTTCGGGGTGGTATCAGCAGCGGCTGGGGAGGCAGTTGTATGACCACAAGCAGAACTGGCCAGCCAACAGCATGTGGAGAGGAGCTCCACTTGCTGACAGTACCGCGAGGAGTGAAAGCGATGCCCAGACTCAGCAGTTCAACCTGCCCTGCCCCTCTGCCAGGCACTGGCAGCCATGAAAGCTGCCTGAGTCACTGGGACATGGGCACTGCTGGGGGACAGCTGGCTGGGTCAAGGAAAAGGCCACTGCATGCCATAGGGATCCAAAGGGAACAAGCTTTGGTGACCATAAGCTGCCCAGCCTGCTGGGCACTGCCACCTCTTCACCGTTTCACTACTCCTTGCGTGTTTGAGGTCTGCTTTAGAAGATTTAAAGGGACATTGTAGAGAGGAGGGTGCTGTCTCTTCTCACTGGTAGGTCATGAGTGACAGAACAGGAGGGAACGGCCTCCGGCTGCGACAGGGTAGGGTTATGCTGGACATGAGGACATTTTCTTCACTTGAAAGAGTAGTCAGGGTTTGGAACAGGCTGCCCAGGGAGGGGGCTGAGTCACTATCCCTGGAGGTGTTTAAAGATCATTTAGATGTGGTGCTGAGAAATCTGGCCTAGTGGTGACCTTGGTAGAGCTGGGTTATTGGTTGGACTTGATGATCTCAAGGGTCTTTTCCATCCTGAATGATTCCATGGTTTTCCAGAGATCCCGATGATCTGCAGGAACTGTAGGACTGAGAATGCTCATGCCAGGCTGAGTTCTCTGCTGAGAACTGCTGCCTCCTGATGCTGCGATTCTTGATCTGTCCGTCTGTCTGGCTGCGGCGTCACTCCATCTAAATGGGATTCAGACCATTCGCCAACCGTGTGTTTGCATTAGGGGAAAAACACCCCCAAACTCCAGACTGACAAAGTTTCTTGGAACAGTCTTTTCAAAGAGGCACTAGCCTTCCACAGCGTGAAGAGTTTGAGCTCTCACAGGACACGTGGGGCTGTGCAATTACTGAAGAAACCAGCAGTGGCTCTGGACAGCCTGGTCACAGGGGAGAGCAGGAACCTGAGAAAGCAGCTGAACAGGAAAGGTCTGGCCTGAAGAGCTGGTAATTGGACAGCCCTTCCTCAGGTAGAGAAAATAATTGCTTCTACATAAAAATGCCTGTGCCTAGAGGAAAGTTATTTAAAGCCACAATAACCCCTGTGTAGATCAGACCCTCTAACCCAAAGTTAACTATTGCTGATCACGTTTGTTTCTTTAGAAAGAACATTTAGGGCTGGAAAAACCCTGCCATCGTCTGCTCAGGACTATTCTCGTCATGCACCTCTAATATTTTCTAGTAAAAACCACAAGCCTGGCACCACCCAGTTAGAAACTTGCGAACCTCAAAACTCTCCAGCTTTTAGCTTTCAATTCAAACACAGAAAGCATGAACAAAACCAGCCTTTCTTCTAGTAGCCCATGGGGTACCTGAGCAAGTGCCATCACTGCTGAGCAAAGGTCAGAGAGGTTTTGTCTGGGATATTCATTAAACCAGATTTGGGAGAACCTCCTGCACCCAGGCCAGAGGAGATAAACCCAATAATCTTGCAAATGATTCTCTATGAGATTTTCTCCTTGTTGTGTAAGCCAGATACCATGTGGATTTCTTCCCTATCCTCAGTGCAGAAAAATATGCCTGGAAAACCACTTCTACACCTGCCTGATTGTGGCCATGGGCTTGCAGCCTCTTTGCTGTCTGATGCAAGACCCTGCCAAGGCTGTTGGATCAAAAGAAAAGAGCAGGAGGCATTTTGCAGCCTGTGGGGTGGGGAAGCACCTGTAGAGGCAGCACTATGCCCTGTCTTCCCCCCAAAACTGGGGATTCTGTTTCCTTCCTCATTGGAGGCTCTTTCTTTGCAGGGAAAGAGCCTTATAGTCAGCTCAGCAATGGGCTGGTTTGCTACAGAACAAGATCTCTGGCAGGAGCACAGTCCACTGTGATTTAACCACTGCTCTGTAGTGGCCGGTTCTCTGCCTGTGCACTGAGAAAAAGGCTTCAGCCTGAGAGGTTTGGGATGCTGAAGCCAGCCCTGTTGAGACAGGCAGGGGAGGATCCTTTTGTTTGATGTTTCTTGCCCTTATTAACGGAATTCCAGCCTTTCTGTGGAGCTGCACACCCTGCTTTGTGTGCCATGGTCTCCCAGGCGCCAGTCCTGCTCCTGGTGCAAGTCACAGTGGGGTGAGGACTGCGTTGGTGTTTTGGAACGGTTTGCTCCAAGTGCTGTCAGGGTTGACTGGCTGCATCCTCATCCCTGAAACCCTGCTGGGATGGGGGAGCTGCAACCAGAACCCAGCAGCTGCCTGTTCAAATGCTTTCAGAGCCTGTGCTGGAAAGAAGACATAGATATTGTGAGAAACTCCTACCCACCTCTGAGAAAACAGCATGGAGACAAAGGGATAAAACTAATCTCAAGGCTGAGATCCAGTCACGTGTGATGGAACCAGGGCTTGGGAAGAGATGGGGAACCAGAGAAAAAAAAGGAGAATTGTCCTGGAATGAAAAAGGATCTTGATCCTGCTTTAGACCAAAAAGCAAAAGGCATGTCAGGAAGAGCTTCCCTGCTGGGTTTGGTGGTGGGGCAGGTGAAGGCACTGGCTATCCTCCCCTGTACAGATAACCCCAAAAGGGTGGCAGAAGGAACTGAGCCATAACCTTTCTATTTGGATTGCAGCACCTTGGAATGTGAAGGGCTGTGGATGCTGCTGCTCAAAGGGCAACTCAAACTCCCTGCACCATTGGGTGAAGTTCCCCAGGTTTTTAGACCGAGGCAGTTACCATCTTGAGCGAAAGGATTTTCCCTGGCTGGGTTTGGTGAGGTTCTCCTCATGGCCTCAGGCACAGACTGTGCTCAGCTCACTGCCTCTCCCCAAAGAATAACCACCGGCTTGTTGTAACACCACTGGGCTCCAGGTGCAGTGGAGAATGGTGAGGGATTTGGTAAGAATGAGGAACCCCAGCACTAAGCCCTTTGACAGGCAAGTCTCTGCGTGGTGAGAGCCTCCAGCCTTTCCTGATAGCTCTGTAGTTCAAAGCATGGCCAGATCACTTTGGTACCAATCTGTCTGATAGGTAGTGATTCCCACAGATAAAACACTGCACTATGAGTTGTGGGAGCTAACAGCTCTCAGCGGAAGAAATGACCTTTATGTGAGACCTTTCTGTTGGATGTGAATGGAGAGTGAGCAGGAAAAGCCTGTCCATTAAGGCAGCAGAAGGGAATGGGCAGCTTCTGTAGTGGGTGCTGCACAGATCTGCCCTACTGTGTCCTCCTCTTTCTCGAGCCTGTCCTGGTCTATCCACTTTGTTACCTGGGGAGCAGGGGAGAGTGACTGCATTCAGAGCAGGCCCTTCACATTGGAGTGTAACCCACCACTGCTGCTGGCACTGGGACAGGCATCCTGCACGCGGCCATAACCCTGCTCCCTGCCCTGTGCGGTGTAGCGGGGCTGCTTCTCACCTTGATCCCATAAAGTGACAATTTATCTTGTGGGAAAGCGTGAAGCTGGCACCAGTGTCAACAGCTACCATAGAAACCCAGTTTACACTCCTGATCCTTGCCAGACAGCGCTGCAGCCCCAGCAGCAGATATCAGAGTAAATATTGGTTTTGAAGTAGGACCTAATTCCCATCTGCACCATCAGCAGGATGGATCATGTGTGGTGTGTCAGATTGTTTTTCACGTGGTTACCTTAATAACAAAGCTGTGCTTTCCATTCAGAGAGCACAGAAAGAGTCTGCTGAGACCTATCACCACGATCTGCTTTGTGCCTTCCTGTGTGACTCTTTCTTTTCCAGTACAAGAACTGACATCACAGGTCAGGACACTGGGACGATTCTTTCCGAGAGAAAACACCATACATTGCAGTGATAAAAAAACGTAATGGGGTGTTATTTTCACAGGGATTGCAGCCTGAGGATCAAACTAAATCTTCTCTTTTCCTTTTGCCTGAACATTTTCCTGTGCGACTCGGTCTAGGTGATCCTGCTGTGGCAGGGGGATTGGACTAGATGATCTTTCAGCAGGGTCACCTAGACCCAGTCACACAGGAACACATCCAGGTGGGTTTTAAACATCTCCAGAGAAGGAGACTCCACAACCCCCCTGGGCAGCTTGTTCCAGTGCTCTGTCACCCTCACTGTGAAGAAGTTCCTTCTGATAAAACCACAAGGAATCTTGCTGGGGTCATCTTTCCTTCGGGTAAAAGTTTAACGTGATAAAGGGTATCTGTAGCTATCTCTACCAAGGGGCAGACAGAACCAGACTGAACTAGAGCAGGAGAACATACCAAATCCCTTCCCAGTGCATTGCTCAGACTGGTAAAGCCTTGTCAAATGGAGGTGACAGCAGTAAGTAGATAATCTGATCCCGATAGCTGTCACAGCACTATCAGGAAAAGCAAATGCCAATCAGTGTGGAAAAGCCTACTCACTCATCGGGCTTTCTGTGAAGATAAAGCAGAATTTATTTCATCAGTGTCACTGTTACCAGGGCTGAGGTAGGCAGAAAACAGACTCCAAAGGTTGGTCCCTACCCTTTACCTCTTCAGCTGTAAAAGACTGTAAAAAGATCCACCCTTGCCACAGGGCAGGTCGACTCTCCAACCATCTGTGGCCGATACCGGCCTCGGCCTCGTAGAGATGTCTTTGGAAATTTCACAGCCACCCCAGACAGTCTCTTCTCATGTCTCACTCAGCTGCTAGTCACTTTTCTCTGGTGGCTAAACTTTTCTCTGCTAATATATAGGGCAGCATCCTTACCCTACCTGCCATGAAATTACTACAAGTTCTCCCCTGCTGAGAAAAAGGTGAGTGAGCCGCCGAGACCAGGCTGGTGGAGGAAAACCGGTGTTTGAGAGCATCTGAATGAGAACATTGTATCTGCAACAAAAGCCAGGTGAGCCACTAGCCTAGGGTGCGTCACAGACCTGCCTTCATGTTCCTGAGGATGTCACCTGCTCCCTGTACCCCTTCTCCATTACGTTAAAGTGACAAAGGGGTTTGTAATGGGAACCGAGTTGTGAATAGAGCACTGATTCATTTTAAGTGGAGCTGTATTTGCCTGGGAAGGGAAGTCAGGACCGGTAGCCAAACGCAGTGCCCATCCTTTGTGCCCTAGAGAAAGCAGTGCCTGCAAACCCCTTGCACACTCCAGCTCTGGAGACGGTGGACCTCACCAACCAAGCACGAGCTGTTCAGGCACCTCACGGCACAGAACGTCTCCCTAGGTGACACAAACGCAGTTGGACTTGCTCGTAGGCAAGAAAGACTATTGGATTAATACTGAGTCCCAACAGAGCAACTTTCTGTGTCACCTAATTCCTCAGGTTTTAAGAAGAGGGTGGCACTACCTGAACTAGTTGGAGGAACTGAAATACAGAGGATCTGTCCACCTGAACAACCTCTGCTCACTTAAGCACATGGTGCTGCTTCTCTTGTGCCCTTGGTTACCCCACTAGCGAGAGCTCTGCACCTCTGCAGATGATGCAACGTCTCAGCAGCTCTTGCACCATGGTGGAGGCCGGCTCAGGGCCTTTTTCTGCAGAGGAGCTGACATCTGGTGGGCAGGAGAGCCACTGCAAGTCTTACTCCATTCCAGGCGGGGTTGCATCAGACTTACGATTTGAATAATATGGGGTGAGGGGGAGGAAACATGGTTGTGTAGGTTGTGTACATAAAGGCTGGGGATTTGAAAGGTATTTCTGGCTGCTTTGCTCTAATGAGCGGTATGACCTTTGCTGTCCAGAGCTCACTTCTCACCCCAGGCGTTCCAGAGTTTCCAGAAAAGAAAACTCACTTCTCTCCTCCGTTACTTATACTTCTCGTTAGAAACAGGAAAGTGGATTCGAAGGTCCCTGGGGTGCTGTGAATGGGGCTGAGCCCCAGACTGTGCACTGGACCCAATCCTCTACAAAACCCAGACCCCAGGATGAGCTCAGCCAGGGACCTGTGCCGTGACATCGGCCTTTAAAGGGAAAAGCTCTGTGTCACCCTGGGTGCATAAATGAGTGGGGAAGTATCAAAACATGTTCAGAAATAAGGTGGGAATAAAGCGAACCAAGCCCAGTTTCAGCTGGTATCAGCCAGACTCCTTCCCTGAGATTGTGAGCCCTTACTGCATCACACAGTGAAGATTAAGCATCTCTAAAGAAGCTTAGGCAGCCTAATTAATGGTCCACTAGCCTAATTAGTGAAGATCCAGGACAAGCATAAAGACAGCCTAAGACTTCTGCTTTCTTATCACCGTTCTGGGAATCAGCGCACTGACTTGAGCAGATTGATGGGGCCACTGCCCCAGGAAAACATGACAATAGCTGGGCAGAGATTTTGTGTGCACTTTAAACCGGAGCAGCACCAAGGCTGGGCTGGTAAATACTGACATGGCTCAGTGACACCGCAGACGCCCTACACACTTGAAATGTCACTACCAAAGCTCCTCTGATGAAATAGTGCAGTCAGAGCCCGGTCCGTGCAGCAAGCCACGGTGATGTCTGAAAAGGACAAGCAAAGGAAGGCAGTGGCATGTGCAGAAGAATTTGTCAGTTCAATGAGGAAGTTTGCACGGGCTGGATCACTCGTGCTTACCCATAGATGTGTGCATGTGCATGCGTGTGTGTTTGCAGCAACTCAGCAAAACCTTTCCTTAGGAAGAACTTCAGGTCTCTGGTGCTTATCAGGGCAAACTGGAAAGGCATGTTCAGTACCAGAGGGAGCAGACCCTCCTCACGCAGCAGCTGTTCAGGGTGAACAGCTGAAACAATCATTGCCCTGCTGGGCAGTTTCAGCTGTTTTACACAAATGAGAAGGCACAGATTTCTCACTTAATACCTGATCAGCCTCATCGCTGAGCTGAGTATTTTACCACCCTGAGAAGGCTTCTCTGTTTCGTCTTCAAGGCTGGAGTGGGTGTTTTCTCAGACTTACAGTGGTCTCCCACAAAAGAGCCTGGCACGATGCTGACTGTGGCAGGAAATACTTATTAATGCTTCCTGCGCAGTGTCTGCACTTCTCGTCCTGGCACTTCGTGGGTGATTCATTTGAAGAGAAGCAAGCACAGCCAGGCTGGGTAAGCTTCACGCATGCAGAAGCAGGGAGTGGAGGGGCTCAGTTTGGTGTTACAACCGATCTGACTATTTTAGGCAATAGCTGTTCATGTCAGTGCTGAAATGGAAGCATCGGCATTTAAAACCAGAGCTCAGAGAGGGGACAGGCACGTGCATTTGCTCTGGCTCCGTGGTGGAATCATTCTTACTTATTTGCCCTAGATCTGTGGTGGATTCAGGTGAGAATTTAATTTACTGTGTCTGCAGTGGTTTATTTCCCCTCTAGGTGTTTTCTATGTATTAACTGGAGCCTCTGTCTTCCTTAATACTGCTGCTGATGCTAATAACACCAGAGTGCTCTTAACACTCTCATCTAGAACATTTATCACAGCATCACAGTATCCCAGGTTGGAAGGGACCTTGAAGATGATCCAGTCCAACCCTTAAAGCTAAAGAAATACAATTTGAATAAGATGGTCCAGCACCCTGCCAGGCTGAGCCTTAAACCTGTCTAAAGTTCAGCAATCCACAACATCCCCTGTCTAAGACTGTTGTATTAATGAGCAGAAATGCAAATATCTAAACCACTCTTCTCCTCTGTCTTGCTATTTAATGCTGTCTCTGCAGGTTGTTGTTTTTCAGAAGCACAGAAAACCCACTGATGTCCCACTGGAACGGCAAAAGTAAGGGCTTTCCCAGATTCATGGAGAAGGTGTGGCTCCAAATGTGACAATCTGCTGATGGATTTAGATAGCTGTCCTTTGGGACGTGTGTCTGGAGACAGCCACGCTTTGTACTTCCCTCCAGGGACGCCTCTGCTTTCTTCAGCTTCCTCTGCTCGCAAGACATTAAAGTAGCAATTTCAAAACAGAAAATTGAGGAAGCCAATTGAATGGCCCTGAGATACTATCGGCTTTTGGTTATAAATGAGCCTTCAGTGGAATAAGGTGCTGCTGCTCACTTGCCTGGTCTGAACTCAGTTTCAGGTGCCACAGAGATGAGCAGGGGCTGACGGGCCTCTGCTGGACTGTAAGCACAGCCAGGACAGAAGCCCTTGGTTATCACAGAATCATTCTGGTTGGAAAAGACTCTTGGGATCATCGAGTCCAACCAACAACCCTACTCTACAAGTTCACCCCTAAACCAGATCCCCCAACACTACATCTAAGCAACTTTTAAACACATCCAGGG
>JAOXOE010000720.1:15449757-15531028 GCA_028565055.1 Phoeniculus purpureus | reverse complement strand
CTGCTCTCCAACAGGTCAGTCCCCAACCTATACTGGTACCTGGGATTGTTCTTGCCCAGATGCAAGACTCTACACTTGCCCTTGTTATACTTCATTAAATTTCTCCCTGCCCAGCCTGTCCAGGTTCTGCTGAATGGCAGCACAGCCTGCTGGGGTGTCGGCAGCACCAAGCAGCTTTGTGTCATCAGCAAACCTGCTGACAGTGCACCCTAATCCCTCATCCAAGTCATTAATGAATAGGCTGAATAGGACTGTATCCAATACTGACCCTTGTGGCACTCCACTAGATACAGGCCTCCAACTAGACTCTGTCCCACTGACCACCACTCTCTGGCTTCTCTCCTGCAGCCAGTTCACAATCCACCTCGCTACCCGATCATCTAGCCCACACAGACTCAATTTGGCTGTGAGAATGCTGTGTGAGACTATGAGCAATAAAGAGAGTCAGCAGAGAAGCCCTCGAAAGCAGAATCTGCTCTTTGTGCCGTTCTGAAGCAGTTGTCATTCTTGGTTGTTTACCAGATACCCACAGTCTTTTGTTCCTGATTTACAGGAAAGAGTTCTAAAAAGAAACATTTTCAAGTGATGCTGGACACTACTGTGATTGTTCTGTCTTTGTGGCATGAGATAAGTCCCTGGCTCCTGTGAAGCTGGCAGCAATTTGAGCTTTGCCTTTGGATGAATGAGGTGTATTTCTTGCACTTTCTGAGGTTTAACACCAGGGTTGTTATGACAAACACTGTGCTTTATCGCTTCTGTTGTTATCTGCTCAATTCCGTTTGTATGGGGCATTTAGCATTTGTGTGTTCTTTTCCTCTTCTCAGAGCAGAGGAAGTGGCTCGGTTTCATGAGGTCATCACTGATGCCAAGTACAGAGCCAACCCCCTTATGGCCATCAGCGAGCATCTCTCCAAGAGGCTGAGGCAGGAGGAAGAAGGTAAACCCCTCTAGGGTGTCAGCTGGAATCAAAATGTCCACACTGGAGCTGCTGCAAGGGCTCCAGGCTGCAAAGGAGCACATCACTAACATGACCTCTCAACCACTTCAGTCTCTGGAAGCAGTTCAGCAATTATTAAATCCAACAGTCCTGTTTTCTGTCTGCAGGAATAATGCAGTTCTCTCCTGACAATGGCAGCTGCTCCCTGGCCAGCAGCCTGCAGAGAGCAGGGTGTTCTGTGAGATCTCTGTGCAGACATTAAGCTCCCTGCAAAGTGTCCTGACACCTTTTATTTTCTTGTGAGCAGAAGAAATTGAAGAAATTGTGCCAGTGACAGTGTATCTGTTTTCTGTCATTTCTCTCCCCTTTCTTACAACTCTGTGAAGAGATTCCTTACTGCTCTGTTGAGATGGTTCAGGATGCCAAGCCCCGGAGCCCAGAAGCCTGTTGTATGTCAGTGCAAGGGCTGATGCTGTTGCTCAGAAACACTGTTTTATGTGAGAAATGTAACTTTGGAATAAACACATTTTCACACAGGGCTGAGTTTGTTTCATTCTTGTTTTGGTAAAACACAAATTGAAATATGGCCATATTCCTGTTGCTGGAAGAAGTGACTTAAAAGAATGGGGTGTTTTTCGTGCTCACAGAGAACCACTAGGCTGTTGCTGCAACATGCAGCAGAAGCCATGTGATGACTTCTAACTCATAGATTTGCCTTCCTCCTACCCTGGAAGCCTGTGCTTTCCATGGTTGATGTTGATCCTTTCTGGCCTACATCATATTCCCTGCGTAACCTGTAGGGTCCTGCACTGTAGAAAACCTCCCAAAGCATGTCCTGGCTTCAGGCTGTGTACTTCAGCTGATTGCTTATGTGTCTGTATTTAGAAACAGCTGCAGCACAGAGAGGCCTTTCCTTCTACTTCAGCGAATTTTTGTGGGGACAGCTGAAGGTGGAGCTGTTCCCTATTTGAGATGGTTTGACACTCCAGAATGTCAAACCAGTCCTGCTTTTGTGGGTTGTGTAAGAAGTTCTCCAATATTTATTAACCTTGGAAAAGCAAAAAGACTGCCTGTGCCGGATCAACCCTTAGAAACATCTGAAACCTTTAAGAAGTTCACTCTGATACTTAGAGCATGGAAGCTGCAGCCAGTTCTTACCCAAGTTAGTGGCTAAAACCAACTGCAAATGTGAGTGGGAGACATCTTGATCCTACCTGTCTCTCATGTCATTAGTACTGCTGTTGCTTTTCTCCCTCAAGGCTGGCACTGTTGAACAAAGGCAGTTTTTCCCTCTTAGCCCTGACAGTGCAAACACTATTGCTGATGCTGCTTGTTGTTAGAAGAATGTCAGTGTGCCACCCCTCCTCCTGAAAGGCCTGGCAGGAGAATCCTGCTGGCAGAGGCTTCAGAGAGATGCTGGCTATGTCCCATTCTCCACCCTGTTGTACTCAGGCTGGTAGAGAGCTCTTCTCTCTGCTGGCTCCTGTGCCAGTGCTGGGAGGCAAATGCTGTTAGACTGTTTTGACATCATGCTGCAACACCCTCCAAGAACAAAGCTCTGGAAAGCAGAGGGCTGTGGTGGGCTCTGGCAGATTGAAATATCTTCCCAGCTTCTGGTTGTTTCCTCTTTGCTCTCTCGCCTGCATCTGACTGTGTTTCTTTTAGGCCGTGTTAGATGTTGAACTCTGAACATCAGCCCCAGGTGCAGCCATGCTTTCCCTGCTAATGTTATGCAGGCTAAGCCTTGGACTGGCTTGTGCACTAAAGGCACCTCTTGTTCTTCCTGCTCGTGGCTCCCAACAGCTAAGACTTGGACCAAGCTGTGGTTTTTGGGGCACTTTTCTCTGTTGCCCTACAGTTTAACCCTTTTACTCTGCTCCCTGACAAAGGTACCATCCTTGTGATTAAATGGAAGAAAAACAAGATAGGAAGAAGGTGAAGACATCAAAGTACAAAGGAGGATTAAGCTTCCTCCTCTTATTAGTGAACAAGGCACTTAGAGAGAAATGTATCTAGAGGGCAGGAGGCACTGAAGGCAGCTTGCGTGGCACATTAGACTACTTGAGTTGCTTGTCTTCAGTACTTTGCAGGAGCTTTCCAGCTTTGTCTTATGTTTTTTAGATAATATATGATGCAAGAGAAGGGCCCTGGCCAACTTGTTTGAGTCATGCAGTGCAGAATCATGGAATTATAGATTTTACTGGGTTGGAAAGGATCTGCAAAGGTCATCTAGACCAACTGCCCCTACAACAAGCAGGGACATCTTGAACTAGAACACATTGCTCAGAACCCCATCAAGCTCTGCCTTGACAGCAGTGGTGATGTGTTGCTCTACTCGTTGGTGCAATAGCTGCAGAGAAGCCACAAGCGAGTTCGTAAGTTACCATACTTGGCCGAGTCTATCTGTGGGCTCATATCCCTCACCTTGGAGGTGCGTGTGGTACATCATGACTCTCATCTGCAGAGCCCCAGAAGGAGGGGTGATTTCATTTGACAGGCAGTGGTTTCCTGGCACCATCTCTTTTGCACAGAATGAGACCCTTCTTCAAAGTCTCTGCAGAGTTTGTTGGATTGTCTCATATGTCTCTGCTCCAGACCCAGTTTCTTCTTAGTATCTTCTCTTTAGGGTGAAAACAAATCCAAAAGGCTATCAATTCCTCGCTTCCTAGAGTACTTAGTTTTGTTTTCACAGGTGGTTCCAAGCAATTTTGAGTTGGAGCTAAGCTTGGATGGTCTGAATTGCAGTGTGACGGAAAACCTGCAGCTGGCTAAAGAGGTACTTATAGGTAGGTACTAGTGGAGATGTTGCTGAGGCTTATGTGCCAAGAGATAGCCGCCTTCTATATCTGAAGGAGCAAAGTCTGGCAAGACTGGGTACTTCTCTCATCCTGTGCAATTTTTTTCTGACAGGTGCTGCACTTTGTGCCTGGAGTGGAAAAGGTGTTCAAAACAAGCTCTGAGTACTTTGGAGGCCCTAAATGTATCGCCAGGATGGAGGACTCTGCTGTTTGTGTAGCTTTCCAGGGTTTCATCAAGGAAAGAGCTGTCCTGATGTTGCAGCCTGCGTGTGGAGTTCCTAGCACTTTCAGGTTGCTGGCTGCAGTGGTTATAGCCAGAGCTGATCAACAGAAGCTTGAACACCAACGTTATTGCTATCCAGCCCTTCTCCCCAGCCCCGCCTGCTTGCTGGGTCACATCCTTTCCTCTCAAAGCACTGGGAGCCAATAGAGCTGAAGTGAAGGGTGACTCTCCAGGCAGAGATTTCGAGCCAGGTGAGCCCTCTCAGTGCTGCCTGGTAGCTGTTCTCACGCTGGTGGTCCTTCACCTCTGTGAGCAGCATCACCACACAGCACATTCTCACTGTTTCTTTACCCTTGGATGGGCCAGCGCTGTCGCTTGGCTGTTGGTCTAGCTCTGAGCCCGTTGTTTGAAAATGTTGGTCTCCTGGGTATCGATCAGCAGTTAAACGTGGGACTGTTTGAAGCCAGTTCACAGCTTGCTGCTGCAGGCATCTCCTGCCCCCGCCATCCTAGCTGTTCGGCAGAGGACTGAAAGTTTGCCAGGAAGCAGGCGTCCGAGACACCGAGTCGCCGTCGCAGTTGGCATGCTTTCAGGAGGAGAGAGGCTTTCGTGCCAATTTTTTTTTTTTTTGTTTTAGATAACAGGGTGGGAAAAATTAGCTTCTAAGCTGTAGGGAGTAGCTGTGCTGAAGGGGAGGGCGGGAGCCCAGCCCGGCAGCTCTAGGCTTGGTGTAAACACAAATGTGCTGAGGACTCGGGACTGGAAAAATTTGGGGCTACTTTTCGCAGCTGTTTTCTTTCTTTCTGGTGCTTTTGCCTTTAAAGGCTGCTCACAGAGCTGTGTCTGAAAGCAGAAGTCCCGGTATCTTGTCCATCTGGTGATACCAGTGGATATTTTCTGCTACACATGGAGTACCCAAAGCAGTGGGTGGAAGGGGATTCTCCTTTCCCAGCAGCTAGTTTGTGGGTTGTACAAGGATATTACTTTGTAGCAGCTCTCACAACTCCTACAGTTCTCCCTGGTACTGCTGATGGCCTCTTATGCTTCATTTCTGCTGGAGTAGGGGTTGCATCAGGCCAGTGGCGTGTCTCAGAAAATGCATGATGAGTCACAAAGACCTGGCCCCAAACCTTCATCTAACCCTAGGAGTGGGAGTACATAGGCTTCCTCCACCTTCCTTCGCTTTCTGTCTGCCTTGGAAGGTTTTAATTGCAGACTTTGTGCCAGTGAATCCCCCCCCATCCCCTTTGCATGTGGAAAATACCCTTTATGCCATGGCTTAGTTCTGTTGAAGCTATGCGCTGCGTTGGCCTCATGGTTTTCTTTTACTCCTAGAGCTAAAATGTGTGATGGCTTTTGCCAGCGTAAGCCCTGCCAGCTCCAGCACCAAGGGACACACAGGTACCAGCATGGTGGACCTGGTGGTTGTCAGGGAAAGCTTGTAGTGGAGGGGGACTGGCGGGTGCTCTCTGGCCCAGTGGAACTCCTGAGTTTCTGAGAGTTCTGCTACCAGGGAATTTTGAACCTGGGAGGTTTGCTCCTAGGTTGTCTGCCAAGCTGGATGCCCTGCTGACAGACTCTTGCTGTGCCAGTAAATTGCCCAGTGGCCTGTGGCTGGGAGTCCATCCCTGGAAGTGCATCCCTTCCTGCCCCTGGGTGGACTCAAACCTTGCTGGTAAATACAGTCTGTGTCAGAGGGCAAAAATCGACCAGTCCATACTGGTTCAGTGTAACTGGCTGTCAATAAATGGGGCATTGTGCTGGTGTAGAGAAATTCGAGGCAGTATCATAATCACTCAGTACAGGCAGGAAGCATTTGTAGGTACTGGTAGTGCATTTTCTTGGATGGCAGGAAGGTTGCTGTCACCACCGCCCCCATACCAACACCGGTTTGCGGAGGAGGAGTATGGGAGCATGACAGATTAATTTGCTTTCTCCTGCATCTTGCTGAGCCAATGAAGAGATCTGGGACGCTGGCAGTGTGAGTAGTCTGCACGTGGATCCCAAAACACTGACCACCACCCTGCTTTTCACCCATGCTGTATGATCCATCCCTGTCATGGGAGTGGCCCTCTTTCTTGGTTTGGCTCAGGAGAAACAACTGGCTGTGACTCAGCCTGACCATGGCTGTCCTTGTTGCAGTCCAGGCCCTCATCACCTCCCTGTGACCCAGAGCGCCTGTCTGGCTCCACTGTGTACGGGTTAGCTTCCTGGTAAGCACAGTGACCAGTGGGAAGGAAGATCCTGGGGCATGAGGAAGCCAGATTTTTCCTTTGAATTGCAAGTAGCTCTGAATTTCCTTCCTCCTTCCCTGCTCCAGCATGCTGTGCCTGGGGCAGCTTGCCGAGGAGGTGGCTGCACCACGCTGCTTGAGGACTGCTCCAGACAACGTGCTCTTTGCAGCCATGATGACAGTCCTCAACAGTCTCACCACAGGGAGCATAGCTAGCCCAGCGCTTGGGTAGCTCCAGAGGGTTCAAGCTGTGGTGACTTCTGCTCCTTCCAGCCCAGAAGGGACAGAGACAAGACCAAACATGGCTGGCAGAGCAGAGAGGCAGCACTTGTCACCTTCTGCCCCTTCCTTTTGCATGTTCCAGCAAGTGCAGCAAGCTCTTTCCCTGCATGGGGTTATTTTTAGCCCAGATGCTCCCTTCACTGGCTGATTCTTAGATTTCCCACACTTTATGAAGCTACATGCACACTTGTGTTTGTTTCTTTTGCCCTTTACCTAGAGTGCAGGTACCTCTGAAAAAAACCCAAGATGGGTTCCTGCAGGAACAGACGCAAAGAACCTGAGGAATAAATCTGCGTGCAAGTTTGAGCTGTTTGGTAGTTTTGGACGGATGAGGTTGGCACCAGCAACTTTTCCTTTCATCCACAGGTTGCACAAGAGAGGGGTGAGGTAGATAATCTGATTGAGCCTTTGGCTCTAATCACAAAGCCACGTGCCCTGCCCTGAGGCATGGGTTTCACCATAGGCTGTATGGGCAGCCTGTGGTTGTTGCTTTCAATGACCTAGGTGGTTGTCCTACCAGGATGTATGGTCACCTTGCTGTGTCCTGGCCTTTTCTAGAGTGCTCAGGATGGGTGAGACCCCTGAGGCCTCCACTGTGCCCTTTCTTGAGAGATTCAGCTCTGCTCCTGCTCTTCACTTCCTGACCTTTCACTAGTTACTAATCCCAGGAGGTCTCTCCCTCTTATCCCATGGTAGCTCAGTTTCTTTAAGAGTGTTTGGGCTTTCTTTAAGCACTTAAGAGCATTGTCACATGCATTTGGAAATCCATGTAAAGCCTGTTTAATTGGATCCCTCTTCTCTCCATATGAGCTATTTCCTTGCAAGGGAAAATCATGCCCTGCCTATGCAAACTCTTCCCAACACGAGAATTATCTGAGTTTCTCCCAATTCTGCTCTAAACCATGGCTTGCTTCAGCATGAGGTATAAAACCTGGCTTTGTGTTTTCATTTTAATCAGCAGTTTCATCCTTTTTAGCCATTTTCTCAGTGAAAGGTGGCATTGCCCACAGGGAGCTTCTGACCTGCTGTCCAGGGTGGAAGCAGCACTGAGGTGAGGTAGTGCCTGGGGACCTGCCCTGGCACGCTACAGCTTGGCCATAGAGCAGAGACAGATACCCAACCCACAAATCCCAACTCCTTGCTTTCTTTCAGCTGCTGGGATGTATCCCTTGCCTCACCCATGGGAACAAAAGGAGGAGAGGTGTACAGTGCTGGGTGGACCACTAGTACTGCTATTGTCAGTTGCCAGGGCTGAGCTTCTCTCTCAGTGTGTGAGAAAGCAAAGCCTCCATCCGCAGGGCAAAAAAAAAAGTATCGTGTTGAAGTAGGTTTTGATTCCTAAGCACAAATTTCTGTAACGAAGCTAGACTTGTGGTAAAACCCCTAAATATTTGAGGGAGTTAAGACATACATATGAGGAGAAAAGGCATCATTTGCTAAAGGAAGTGTTTCCAAATCATGCAAAAATAAATGGTTGCTTTCAGTCCCCTGGGGCCATCCCTTTCCTGGTGCCTGAGCAGCTGGACTTGCAGTGTGCAGCTCTGCGGTTTCTCTCCACGCCGGTCCAGACGGTGAGCTGGGTGCAGGAGCTCCAGCAACCCAAACTGGGACGGGCATTTAGAGCAATATTACTGGTGAACTCTATCGACTGAACGTTTGTGGTGGCCTTTTTCCTTCGCCAAGTCAATTGTTTCCTTATGAAGAAGCTGTTAAACAGTGCAAACAAAACACTGAGACTTGCCAGGAACGTCACTAAGATTGAGACCTTTGCATCTGAATGCTCTGGGATTTTCCAGATCACTTGGTTTCAAGTAGAATGTATAAAATATAATCTGAGGGTTTTGCTCTGCTTTAACAATTGGTGCTTTGTGCCAGACAGGGTGTGTTGGTGACCCCATTTGAACTCGGTGTGATTTGCATATGATCTGTTCCTGTTGCTGTACAGGTCCACCTGTATCTGCTTCATGTATAACATGAGCTTCAATAAGGCCAAGTGCCAGGTCCTGCCTTTGGGCCACAACAACCCCGTGCAACGCCACAGGCTTGGGGAGGTGTGGCTGGAGAGCTGTCTGGCAGAGAGGGACCTAATAGACAGGAAGATGAATATGACCCAGCGTGTGCCCAGGTGGCCAAGAAGGCCAATGGCATCCTGGCTTGTATTAGAAATAGTGTGGCCAGCAGGAGTAGGGAGGTTATCGTCCCCCTGTATTTGGCACTGGTGAGGCCACATCTTGAGTATTGTGTCCAGTTTTGGGCACTCAGTACAAGAGAGATGTGGAGGTGCTGGAGCAGGAGCAGAGGAGGGCAGCTAAGCTGGTGAAGGGCCTGGAGAATAAATCTTATGAGGAAAGACTGAGAGAGCTGAGGCTCTTTAGTTTGAAAAAGAGGAGGCTGAGAGGAGACCTCATCACTCTCTATCTGAAAGGATGTTGTGGAGAGGTTGGTGCTGGTCTTTCGTCACAAGCAATTAGTGATAGAACAAGAGGGAATGGGTTCAAATTACAACAGGGTAGGTTTAGATTTGATATTAGGAAAAATTCGTTCACAGAAAGGGTGGTCAGGCACTGGAATGGGCTTTTCAGGGAGGTGGTTGTGTTGCCATCCTTGGATGTGTTTAAAGATCATTTGGATGAGGTGTTGAGTGATCTGGTTTAGGGGTGAACTTGTAAGGTAGGGTAGATCATCAGTGATCCCAGGGGTCTTTTCCAACCAGGGTGATTCTGTGATTCTGTGTGGCTCATCATCCCTGTGCATGTAGGGAGCCACACCTGTCCCTGCTGGTACTGAAGAGGCTGCTGTGCTGCCCTGGAGAGACAAGGGTGGGTGGCTGCAGTAGTTGGGATCTGCACTTCGTGCTCAATGTTCACAAAGTGAGGAGTTTGTGGTTTAATCTAGTGCAGGTTCAAGTAAGATGCCAGCATGGCTGTGGAGAACAACTGTGCGGTGGGGTCTCTGGTGGTGTTGAGGCTACCATAGTGAGTTTGGTGCCCAACGTGGCATGAGCAGAGGGGATGCAGTTTGCTGTGGAAGATGTTGACAGAACAGAGAGTAGTGACACCTCGTTCACTTGATGCTCCTGGGACAGTTGCCTTGCCTTCAGTGGCACAAGTCAGAGAGGAAACAAGATAAACAAATACCCCAAACGGGAAGTTTCTGAGAAGGGGACAAATGTAAGGGCCTGGGTAGTTGAAGGCGTATGATGCCAGGATATCCTCCCAGGGGAAGAAGATGGAGGAAGAGATAACTGGCCCAGTGTATGCACCCCTTTGTCAGACAGCCTGGAAGGATGGATAGATGATGGCAGAAACGGCCATGAAGACAGACTGTTCTTGCAACTGAAATCTCAATCTCTGTTTAAACGTGGTTTTTCTAGCTGTAGCAGGTACCATTTGAGGAATGGAGGGACAGAAGCCAACATGTGCAAGGAAGGAGTCAAGAAGGAGAGCAGATTCCTTGGGGAATGGTGCTGCTCCCAGATCTCCACTCCCCTTAGGATCTGCTGACTTGGCAGGAAGGTCTGCTCAGAGCCCCACACTGGGCTGGAGCCGAGGGGAGATTAATGCCTCTTGCAGCTTATGAGGGCTGCAAGCCTGGGCACTGTTTGATGGGTTTATGAGAGCATCAGCAGCACCATAGCCCATATTTGTGGCTGGCAGCTCCTCACTGGTAGCTGTGTTGGTGCACCAGGCCAAGGAGACGAGATGGTGTTTACAGCTATTTTGGAAATATTTAATCTGAGTGCGTTTACTGCTGTCCTGGATACGTTTAATCATGGCTCGCCAATGAGGAGGTTAATCTAAACATCTTTCACTTCACTCAGTAAAACAATCGCTGCCTGTATGGGAACATCGCTGCCTGTCAGGGAAGGGCATCTACTCTCACTGCACCTGCCTTTTGGTCTTTTTTGTAAAGGTAGAGCTTGTGCTGCTTTAGGGAGTCCCCTGAACCATAATGCCAGACATTGGTAATCCAGATGAACACAGCATGCTCTGCATTGCTTACTCTGCTCTGCTTCAGCCAAGGTGGGGAGACCTGTGGCAAGCCCCAGATGCTGTTGCTAATGGTGCCCAGCCTAACAAAAGTGTCCAACTAGTTCAATCAGTGTTTTTTCACACGTTTTTCCATTCCTCTGCAGACCATGTCTTGGGATTTTTGAGGCAGATCTGTTGTTCTTATACCTACTGTTCATTACTGGATCTCACATCTAATGTTTCCTTCTAATTTCTAGTGTTAACTCTTCTTTTTTATTTTTTTTAGCCCCCTTGGCACAGCTCCACAGAAGGTCATCTTGGTCCATCACAGCAACAAGGCCCTGTGGCTGAGCAGGTTCTCACAGTGCGCTGGCCTGTGATTGCCTGTGCTGTACTTCATCTGCCTCTGGTTTTGGGCCCCCCTCAGGCAGCCTTGGAAAATCTTTCTGCATTTCTTTGTGTTCAGCCTTGTCTTTGCTTCCCTGATGCATCAGCAATGAACTGTGACATGTTACTGCACTCTTCTTCTCCAGACCACTTACGACTATGTTGAAGAATGCAGTTTCCATCACAGATTCCTGTAGGGTTCCCCAATGAAAACTATCTGTTGCTCACACCCTCCATTCCCTAACTTTGTGGTTTACTCCTGCAAAGACCTTCCCCCTTATCCTGCTGCATCTTGACATCCTTAGATCTACCGATGGGTAGCCCTGTTGAATGCCTTAGACATCCAAGCAACTACTATTGAGTTAATTTCCCTTGCGGCTGTGTATGGACTTCAGCAGCTGTGAGCTGTGTCACTTGGCTTCCCAAGGGACACATTATTCTTTACATCTGCTGTTTCTGCTCTTTTGGGTAGTTTGTGTAGATCAGTCTGTTGCAGGCTCAGGTCTTGGACCAGGACTTCCCTACATCATGATTTAAAAATTTGCCTTGCATTGGTTCCTAAGCAGGTTGTTTTATGACCTGCTGAGACCTGGACACTGCTGAGACTCCCTGCGAGAGAGTTCTGTACTTTGCCTTCTGTCTCTCCCTATGCAACATGACTGATGTGGGACACTGTGCCATGAGTGGCACCAGACAGCCCCATGCCCACAGGAGCTCAGTCTGAGGCTATGAGCTTGGGCAGAGAGCAAGGGGGAGCCAGAGCCAGCCTTTCTTCCACCCTGGAGGCCCCAGGAGTGGTCCCTGCTGGTGGTATGAGGAGGTGGGAGCATTGCTGCTTGTGTGAAGTTGCTTTGGTCCAAGAACACCCAACACCTGAGGATGGAGATCTCTGTGTCTGCAACCTAGTGCAGGAGCCCTTCAGCCTTGAGTCTGTCCTGCTGCAAGCAATCCCCTTGGACAACAGCAGACAGGGCACTCTGCTTGGGCTGACAGCCAGCACATGATTTGGGAGTTCACAGGCATGTGCCAGTCTGACATCACCATCCTGCCTGCAGTGCTAGTGCAGGGCATCATGGAAGCACAGGTACACATCTCAGTGTTGTCCCAGGGCCTGCACGAGCCGCTGCAGGTGGAGCTGCCAAACCATGTGGAATCATGTGCTGGCCACAGACATTCATGTCACAGATCATCCAGGAAGCAGCTCTGTCTGCATGGCTGTAAAATCAGACACACATAAGCCAGGCAGTTTGAGAACACCCACACGCGTTACAGAGTAGAAGTTGGATCTTTGCAACCAACACCAGTTGGCCAGTTGTACCCTAAACCATTTGATACGTCAATTGCATGAAGATAGCAGCAAGTGAGCCTGGGTAGCGGCGCGAACATGATGAATAATTGAGGCAGTGATGATTTTTGAGAGAGTTAAATTACATGTTCCGTAGTGATCTCTGCTCCAAAAAGCTCAGCTAATGTCTGTGTACTCACCTAGCATGGAACGAGGGTCACCACTGTGTTGGGGAAGGGTCTGAGCATGGCAGGCTTCACAAGGGCAAGTGAGCAGGCAAACAGATGGGTGCTTTGTCTGCAGGGTTCCCAGGGCCCTGGGGAGGAGGGGTGGACATGGTAGGCATTCAGGGAAGTGGGAGATATACCCAGGCTGCTCCAGTGGGGTGGTGCATATCACAGTGTTTTCCCCAGCCTTCTCCTTTCTGAGAAGGATTGCTAGCAGCAAGCTGCTAAATCTTGGGTGAGGCAACTGTCCTTCCCAGCAGTCTTCCAGCAGGCAGCCACCACCCTGCTGAGGATGCTACTGTCCTTGTGTATGACAGCCAGCTTTCCACCCTCCGCAAGGTCTGGATTACGCATCCCCCTTTCCTTCCCTTTGCAGCATCACTTTGGCAGCAGGTTCCCCAGGCTTGGCCGCTGCTCTGCTAAAGATCATACGGCAGCGGCAGGGGGAAACTACCAAGCTTGTGTCTGCTGCTAGGGCTTTCTGGGGATGGAGTTTTGCTTGGACTGGTAGCATGGGATGTAGAAGGCCATGGACCTGAAGTGCATCCACCACATCCATCATGTGAGCACAAAGACTTTAAAAGCAGGTCTGGGTGAACTGGCATTCTGGGCATAAGACATGCACGGTTAGAGTAGGATGGAAAGTCTGCATTGCAAGAGCTAATGCACTGGAACAGCTGCATTTAGTACCTGGTTCTTCGTCTTGGACTCACTCTCTAGATCAGAGCTTGTCGGGGAGTCGCCTGCAGAAGATGCCAGTGTGTGATGTGGAGGACATATGCAGACTGAGCCATTAAAAAGTAGCAGGAGTTTTCAGCTGGTGGCCAGACGTGACAGCAAGGCAAGATTTCAAAACAAAATTCACTGAAATCACAGGTGACACTTGTGGGAAGAGGGGTCGTTTCTGAGACCCATGGTTCTCCCAAGCCCAGTCATGTCAGCGCCTGGAACCCCACATGCTGCACTAGCCTCACTGGTGACACTGGCTAACAGAGCTCAGCACTGTAAAACTGCTTTTATCTCCTGGTGTTTGAAACATACTGAGCTTGCTATTACAAGTATGCTTGTATACAAGTATATATTATTCATATTTCTGGTTTCCTAGGACTTTGATGAAAACCCCATTGTCCAAAGACTATGGGTTTATTAGACTAAGTTTGCAAAAAACCAAAAATAATCCCAAAACAGATTTGGATGAAATCTGAAAAGAAACAGAGCTAATTACTTGGGAAACAGTGATGTTTGATAAGCAACAGCAACAGCATTGCAGTGGCTCAGCAAGTCCAATGCTATTTCTTGGGGGAGCCTTCTCATTCTGCAGTGGCAGGAAACCAGTTAGTGGTGGAGTCAGGCTGGACATTGAGCAGGGTGAGTAGCCTGGAGTGTCTCTCTCCTCACTCTTGTTCCTGCACAGTTTGTCCAGCATGAGCCCTCTGGGGGCCCTGGCAGTGACTTTCCAGTGCAGGTCTGGGGCCAGCAGAGCCTCCCTCCTTGTCCCTGGACTCTGGAGGGTCTGAAAGGGATGTTCCCAACTGCATTTGTGGCTGTACTGGGGCATACATCCTGATGTCCTTGAGGGGAACAGCTGTCCTCAGGGCCAACACCTCCCTGGCCTCTTCATCATCATCATCATTACCAGTCAAGGTAATCAACTCTCACATCCCTCTGCTTCTGCCCCATAGTGGTTTCCCCAGCATCCTGGTGCAACACAAATGCTTTGGCCCATGACACAGAGGTGGGATTGATGAACACAGTTTAGTTCTTAGTGGCTTCACTATAGATCCTGAGGAGGGGGAAAGAAAGTAGTAGCTAGTGTAAATTCCTTGAGCTGAAAGTACAGTAAGGAAATGTGGACAGGCATTCCTGGAGACAAATTTGCCAGCCAAAAGCTGCCTGCTTGTGGGTGCTGCCGCTCCCAAGCAGGGCAGAGGTGGAGGATTGTTCCTGTAAGGAAGTATAAAAATAGACCGTTGTTTCCAGCACAGGCTTTTGTGCCGGTCCTCTTCACCCTCCTGCTGAACATGTGTCCAGATACTTACCCTGCCAGGAACAAATGTAAAGAGGGAAGAAGCCACGTGTGTGGAGCAGCCACTTGGTGCTGTATCAGGAGTCCACACTGGGCATTGCAGGAAGTGTGATACAACATAGTAATAACACAGGTACCACCACTCAAATGCTCTAGGGAAATAGGTGAGAAAGCCTAGTGAGTTCTTAGCATGAGGGTTTAATAATAGAGGTGATGCAGCAGTGTGTATCATTTTCCTTTGATTTCTACACAAGGGTCTGTGATGGCTGTAGTGACCTCATGATGGATGGGATCAGCTTTCCATGGGTGAAGCCAGGTGGAAGATGCCAGAGTCTCTTCTCACTGGAAGTTCTTCCCACCAGCACATTTGTGGGTCAAAGCCATAGAAGTGGTTTTTCTTCAAATAACTAAGTATCTTTTAAATGTTCCTTCCTTTTGGATCTTAATTAAGTTTCTTTTTATGGTGGCCAGCAAGCTAAGAGTCTGTGGGCAGCCACAGGCAGGTGGATGTCAGGAGCAGTCTTTCAGGAGGTGACCTGCAGGCAAGGTCCCACTTCCTCAGGATTAAGGACGGGGGACACAGGAGCTGGTTCTTTTCTTCTCTTTTGAACCAACGTTGACAACGTGTCTCTTGACGTGTTGAAAAACAGAAAGGCCCCATGGGGCTGGCACGGCCACCCCGCTGACACTTGCCTGTTGAGGCCCGGCTTAGCCCTGCCAGCCTTGTGCCCAGGCTGCTGGGGACCGGTGGGGTGTGGTGCACGCGTGAAGGCAACGACATGCTGGGGGCAGCCCAGACTGGGCTAAACTGGGTACGGCCCACCTCCTGCCCCGTCCCTGCCTTGGGCCTGGCCTTCGCCTACCTCCAGCCTCTGTCCCTGTCCCTGTCCCCGACCCATCTCCTGTCTCTGCCGCTGTGCCAGGCCCCGCCTCCAGCCACCCTAGGCCCCACCCCTCTCAGCGCCGCAGCGCTCCCCGCCCTTAGCGCTGCTGCCTCGCTCCCGCCCCGCCTCGATCGTCCAATCAGCGCCGCCTCCCCAAAGCCGCCGGCCCCGCCTCGCTCCCGTTGCCATCGCCGGTGCGAGAGAGAGGGCGGGCGCGCGCGGATGCGCGTGCTGGGCCCTCCGCTCGCGCCCCCACCCCGTCACGGGGCCCGCCAATGGGAGCGAAGTTGCCGCCTTCGCCCCCGCCCCGCGCGCGGGGCTCGCGCCGCTGGCGGGCGAGAGGCGGCCTGCACGGCGGCGGGGGCGCGCGTCGGCCGGTCGCCCCGGTCGCGCGCAGGCGCGCACGGGAGCCGCTGTCTGTGTCGGCGCAGAGGGGAGTTGGAGTTGCAGGGTGAGGGAGCTCGGTCGGCTCGACCGGGGCTGCGCATGGCGAAGCGGCGGCCGGCGGTGGTGCCCGGGCGTCGCCTCGGCGCCGGGGAAGGTGAGTTGCGGCTACGGCGGGAGCGCCCCGCGGGACCTGTCCAGGTCCTGACGCAGCGGCAGGTGCCGGTGGCGGCGGGCCCGGCCGCCTGGCCACCCGCACCTGTTGAGCGCGGTGGGGCTGGGGCCAGTGGCGGCGAGCTCGCGTTCAGTGCGGTGTGGAGCTCGGCCGTGCGGGGCGGGGGCGGGTTCCCGGGCGGCCTTACCCGGTCAGGAGCCGCCGCGGCAGCGGCGGTGAAGCCATTTTGAAGGGGTGGCGGCGCGGCGGGAATTTTGGCCCCAGTCTCCCCCTTCCTTACACCCTTCCTGGGGTAGCCGCCCGCTGGGACCGGCGTGGCGGGGCGCGGGGCTCTCGGCTGTGTCTGCTGGCCGGGAAGGTGGGGGCGGCGGTGGCCTGCCTGTCTCCTTTGCCCGGGGCCGGTGCGCCCCTGCTTAGCAGCCGGGTCTGGCGGCCCTCTGCGGTGGGGAAGGCGGGCGCGTCCTTGCGAGAGTAGCTCGGGCATGAAACGCGGGTTCGCTCGGAGCGCGGCTCGTTCCTGTGTGTTTCAAACACGTTCGAAGCCTTTTATTTGTTGTTTTTTTCTTAGTGCACTGTGTGTTGCTCTGACTGCGTGGTTTCTCCTGGGTTTGGTTAGATTCAAGGTGGAAAAAACTCAACCCGGTGGTCGCAGTATCTGTTATCGTGCAAAAAGTCTGATTTGCTGAAGAAAATACCTGCACACGGTTTTAGAAGTTGAAGTGCTCTGGGTTTTTGCCCCCTGCCTGGCCTGTGGCTGAGGGACACTACTGGCCTCGTCCAGCCCTGCTTTCTGCCTGTGTGTCACAAAGCTCAGAGTGTGGGAATGCTGGTGGCGCTGGGCTGGAGAGCTGCTTCTGGAACTGTTGGGACTCTGGGCTCAGTCTGGTGAAGCCATAGAATAGGTGATACCAGCAGCAGCAGCCACACTGATCCCTAGAAATGTACTCTGCCTGGGCTTTCATTTAATCGTTCAGGCAGTGGGTACTTCCAAGCAGCAGCCGCCAAGTTGGCGTTTCTGCATTGCACTGGGTTTGATTTGAGCCCTGAGGCTCTGAATGGGGTGCTGCTGCTCCTCAACGGATTTAGCCACCTTTAGTGGCAATTTTATTCCTTAGAGAAGCTCTTTCGGTGGTAAATTAAAACTTAATGGAGATTTGTGGCATAAACAAAAGATTTCGGTCTCCTCATTTTTGTTTTTTCCTTGGTGTGCACAAGTGGGGATGAGCTCGCCCTGGCTGTTGGACTGATATGGACTGATGTGCGGCTTGCTCTGTGCATTGTCTATCACTGCTGTTGGAGTGTCACACCAGGGAAGTCTTAGCATTGCTATTACTTGGAGAGTGGCTGCAGGCCAGCCTACAGAGCACTGTAGATGTTTAGAATAATTAGTGATGGAATACCCTTTTAAAATAATTGTTTGGGTTTATTTAGCACTCAATTGTAATGATATCTGCCTCTGAAAATAGACAGGCCTCCTGTGTAATGAATCTCGTAGTACAAACAGTCACGTTTTGAATGACTGTTGTTACTTTACGATGTCCAAGAGAGATACTTTTGGGAGTTTTGCCAAATCCTCTATCTTAACTTTTTTTTCCCTGCAGCAGCGAATAATGTGGGTCTTGGCCCTTACAGCACATAGTCGTGCTAAGGCCAGAGGAAAAACTCAGTAACCCTCATTGTTCAGGGCTGGCACAGCAGGACAGCAAGCTTCCAACTACTTCTCTGGCAGCCCAAGGTTGAGCAGTCTTGTCTTTTCCATTAAAGTCATGCAATTCCTGCTCTGTATTTAGCCATATTCACAGAAGTGTGGCCAGCAGTTGCTTTGATAGGTGAACATGCATCACTTTGACTTTATTGCTCCACCTCCAGTTAATTCATTGCAAAGTTCTGTTGGCTGATGTTTGTGCTGGAAAGCTCCCAGTTTGCTGACAATGAGTTGAGAGCATAATCGTGCTCAGGCACAATTGTGCTCTCATTGCTTGCACTGGTGTACTTGCCCCGTGCTTTATATCACTGTGCTTGGCTTCTCAAGGATGGCCTCCTGGGACACCTTCCCCCCAAGTTTGCCGAAGTGTAGCTGTGTAAGCGTGCAGCTCTTGCTTTCAGTAATTAAGAAAAAGGATCGTGCAAGGAATTTTCTCATGTTTATCAGAGCGTAACAGATGAGCTGTGGCCCTGACTTCTTGTGCATACATGCTGTTTGAAGTTTCTCTTCAGCGAGGCAGTGTGCTGGCCCAGGCTCCTCTACCATGGCTCATGTGCAAAAGCAGTGGCTCCTCAGCTTAAAGGAGAGCAGCCTGGCTTTTTCTTTGGGAGAGAATCTGTTCTGTGAAAACCTGTTTTCTGAGAAGGTGCTGTAGAGGACATTGTGCTTGAGTGGCTGAAGGAGCTGAGGCTGTTTAGTCTGAAGAAAAGGAAGCTCAGGGGAGACACCACTACCTGAAAGGAGGTTGTAGAGAGGTGGGGATTGGTCTCTTCTCCCAAGTCACTAGCAATAGGGCAAAAGGAAATGGCCTCAAGTTGTGCAGGCAGAGGTATAGATTAGACATTAGGAAAAATTTCTTCACTGAAGGTGGTCAAGTACAACGGGGGTTGTGGAGTCACCATCCCTGGAAATGTTAAAAAAATGCGTAGGTGTGGCATTTGGACACACAGTTTAGTGGTCGTGGTGGTATTAGGTTGATGGATGGACTAGATGATCTTGAAGATCTCTTCCAACCTCTATGATTCTTAGTGGTTGAAGTAGGAGATATGTCACAGCTTTGCTCACTCTGTGCTTATTGACCTCAGGCTTGTGCAGATTTATCTTCTCTGGCAAAAGTTAGAGTCCTTCTATGGGCTGTGTGTTGTTTTGAAATGGAAACACAATACTGTAAGCATTCAGTGGTAGGAGTCTTGCTTTCTGTGAACATCTAAGTCTTCTAGAGTTCTTCTGCCTTGTTTATGATAAGTAAATGGGGTTTTTCTTCTTTAAAAGCCAGCTGTGACCTAAGTAAAATCTTCTGTGCTTGTTAGCTCAGACAAGAAATCATTGCGTTTGCTACTGCAACCAGGTCAGTCTTTTCAGCGGACTCATCTTTGCACCTGATGTACCCTCTACTGGTGCCTTCATTAGTTTTCGGTCACCTGGTCAGAGTTCCTGAGTGTGAATGAGGGGTTTCTCTTAAACAGGGTGATGGCAAATGAGTGGGAGAGTCATAGAATGGACCAGAAATAATGTCCTCTAAGCCACTCGGCATTGGTAATTTTGGAATGTCGTTTGTGACTTGAAGTTCTGGGGATTGAATTGGTGGATTAGGAGCATTTCCCTGGCTGCAGGGGCTTACTGAGCATGTCAAGTGCTTCTCTGTGCCAGGACCATTGCAGGTGCTGGCACTCAGTGTAGCTTGTCAGGTTGTGTCTTTTGCATTTGAAGTCAGTTCAGCTGGTGCAGGATCATGACATGTTAAGTGAGGAGCTTTGCATGTGGTCTGATGAAGAGACATGGTGTGTTTGCTGGATCTGCAACTCCTGAAACCAGTAAGTGCTTGGCACCTTTGGAACTTAGGCCATAGAGGTGCCGTGCTGTGGATTTAATTTTAAATACCAAAGATTAAAATTGTGGCTTTGGATTGTATTTCTCAGTAGAAGCTGTTATCTATGGGCCTTTGTTTTAGAGTTTTACAGAAAATACCTTTGTAGTATAAATGTTGCATGACCAAAAAAAACCAAAAAGCTTGGTAAATTGATTATGTAAGCAAATGAAATGACATTTTAAAGCAAGTTTCTTTCCTGTTTTCTTACAGTGTGGCTGGTTCTTATTCTCGCCTACCATTTAGCATCAGAGTGCATTTTTTTCAATCCTTTTAGTAAATGGTTTTTGTATGATAGGTACGACAAAGACTTGTTTTCAGTATTTGAATCCTATAAGAGCCTATCAGCAGGATCTAGGAGCTGGCAACAGCCAGCTATGAGCATTGAGGTCTACAGCTGACCGAAGCAACAGCACATCTGTGGATTTAAAAAAAAAACCCAGCAATGAAATGGAAGAAACCCACGTAACTGATATTACACTGAGAGCCGAGCTTGTCTCAGGGTAATGCTCTAGCCAGCCATCTTCTCAAGGATATCTGATTGCAAAGGGAATTGGGATCTTTTTACGTCCTCTACCTCCAGGTCAGCCACAGTATTTGTCTGTTGCCATGCAAAGGAAATCTGTCGCCTCTAGAGAAGCTGTGCAGGCTGTCTTACCTTGAGCTTCCCGTGCCAGTGGGGTGTGTGGGGCTGAGTCAATGCTGGCTGCTGAGGCCCCTGACTCAGTGCTGTCCCCTCAGATGTACATCCGCCCTGCTGCCAACAGAGACAGGGAATAACCCGATTACAGAAGTGTCCTCTGTCGATATCTGATGGTGCTTTGTTTTTCTTGGGGAGAAATTTCTTCCTTGATGATGTCGGGTTGGGTCTCTGTGTTTTTTTTTCTCTCATGGATGCTGTCCATGCTTTTAAATCAGGATGGCCTTGTAGATAAATGCTGTCAGAAACTCCTGCCACCTCCCTGTGTTTCTGAACCTGATTTGCCATTGGTCAAATGTCAGTGGCCCTGAATGAAATTGGTCAACAAGTTCATAAAATTTAACGTCGAGACACCACAAGTAAGTGGCAAGAAGTTGTGTGAGAACAGGAATTGGCCTGAAGGAAATTCACAGGTTAGTGCAGTGTGGAAGAAAAGCTGTTGGCTGAATGGAAATATATTATTAGACACCAGAGGATCTTTGTGATAGGGAGACAAACAGGAAATCGAGTTTCATAAGTAGTTCCAGGAGAAGCTCTTTCCCTTTGTGAAAGTGTTGAGAAGTGATCTGACAATCACTGTCATAGGTGAAAGAAGAAAACAAAAGGTCTCTTCACCTTGCCCCTTAGGGTTGAAGAGGAAGGGAGGTGAGTAACGATTTTAAATTTTACTGTAAAGGCTTTCACAGTTGTCCAGGAAAATGTACTTTCATAGGTGCCACGTAACCACTTGGGCTGGGATTTTTCCGCACAGAGCATTTTTGGCAGAGTTGCAAAAGGAAGATGTGTGCAGAGGTTGAAGAGTATTGCCTTTTTCCTGTGTACACCAGTACAAATTTAAGATACTGTACTGATGTTGTCTGCCATTTAAGTTGCTGAGGTTTTGTCTTTTTGAAGTGTACTGGAACATGAATTTATGTATTTTGTAAAATTTTTTTTTTATGTAGAGAGATTCTAACAAACGGAGCTCTTAGACCTACATCTTGTGGGTAAGATCCCAAGTCTCCTACTCAGAGAAAACATAGGAAAAATATACTGTATTTTGTAAAGGAAAGTAGAAATGTTCCTGATACGGTGATGAATCTGGTGCTTCCTGGCAGGGTGTACTCTCTGATTACCTTGCTGTCTGCTGCTTTTGTTGTTACAACACTTTTAGATTGCATAAACAATTTTGTGATGAGTCTTTATTAACATTATTTAAGTGTATCATTGTCCCCCACACTGTGTGTGCTTGCACTCTTCATCTCCCATTCTGTCTCTCTTCTCTCTGCTATTAATGTGGTCATATCAGCTCTGGAAAGAGATGAAGTGCTTAAAATGTGATCAAAAACAGAGCAAGCGAGTATGAAAAACATTAGTTTCTTTGTCTGATGTAGCATGTGAAAATGAAGTTTTTGCATAGAAATTGTGAAGTAACCTCATCCAGATGTATCTTTCTGTTTAATCTGTCTTAAGTTTTGAGATTTGCAGAGATAATGAGTACCTGCCTCTTCCATTCTGAAGGGGTTCTTCTGAAAGTGCACAGTATATCCAAACGGAGGTTGATTTTATTTCGGTTGATTACTCAGCTCCTCATCTTTGTTAGCAAATGACTCTAAACTTTCATTGCTTTTTTTTTTTCCCCTTGATTTTACTCTAGTGTTTTCCTGGGAAGCTCTTTGAGGGGTAAAAGATCCTTGACTTCTTTATTTAGATTCAGATTTTTTTAAGACTTTGTTTACATACCCCATTCAGAAGTAAAATCAGTTTTTACTTTTCACCTCAAGTACTCAGTGCAGATACTGAGTACTCATAAAGACTTTCATTTTCTTATTATCATTCCCAGTAAAACCATAGTAGGATCTTTGATTCAAAAGCATAATCAACCCTTTGTTTTCATTAATGAATATAGCACATATAGGCAGATCAGCTGGAAAATAAATGTGGACTACCCTAGCAAAAGAGTCCAGCTAGGGATAATGTAAATAAGGTATCAACAGTAAATCAGGAAGTTTGTGAAGCAGAAGTTACTGGGGAAGTTTGTTTTGTTCATGCAGCAGCTGCTGAGGGAGAAGTGTAGCTGTCAAGATGATGGAGCTTTGGTGTGATCCACCCTGGATGCTATTGGGAGAATAATCAGGAATATTGTATGCTGGTCAAAACCAGACTAAGAGAAACCGTTTCACTGCTTTTGTCCTTGGACTTGCCATGTTTTTCATAGCTAAAAGTTTTGAACCGGTACAGATACATTTAAGTATCTGAAAATTGAGAGGACCAAACATAAGCTGATGACTGAACTGTACTTCATTTGTGAGAAACTTGGAATAACATTTGCTTCAAGGGAGAACTGGATTTGTAGCCCTCCTTTGCTGCCCGAGGTTTAAAGATTGCTCTTGACACATACAGGTAACTTTCACTGGGAGTCCAAAGGAGGGGGAGATCACTTCACTTTTGTCAGGTGCTTGATCCCTACTTTTAATCCTGATAGTGTTTGGTCAAATTTACACCCCAGAGAGAACTTTGTAGCACGCGTGCTTTGTGTGTTTTCTATGCTACAGAAATTAGCATTTAGGGGTTTTATGTAGGAAGAGAACTCCTTTGTGATAGCTGCTTAAGCCTGATGAGAAATAACATTAAATTGCTAATGGTAGCTGAAACTTTTAATCTGATTGAACGGCCTTTTTTGAATGCTGACTCCATCAGATTTGCAGCCATTGGACCTGCTGCTTGTGGAGTCTGCACTAAGCCTGGGTGCTGAGTTGAAGGTGTGGAACCACAGGCAACTGTGAATCGCAGTCATATTCCACATTAAACCAGACTCCTCATCTTTTCCAGCTAGGCTAAAACCTGTTCCCATTTCATTTTTCTCCTTAGGTTTTTAGAGCAACTGCATGGCACGACACCTAAATTTTCTCAGCAGCATTGGTTGCAATGTCTTCTCTGGAACTGCAGCCCCTCTCTTGGTTAGAAGTGATCTTAGAACCAGTGAAGTTATCATGCAAGTGCTGAAGGCAGATGTGCTTTCCTGAGATTAAATGTGTTATACAGACATTCTTGTATTTTTACGGATGTTTTTTAACTCCTGCCACTTGCCAATGCCAAGTGGCATTCTGCAGTTTGATGTTGCATGATACTGTGTTTTGATAACAAAGTGGAACTGGAAATTAATGCTTAACTTGAACCAGTGATCCTAGCAGTTGTGTACTGGATGTGTGTGCCAGCATTTCAGTTTGCATTGCAAAATGTGCTTTTGATGGTCTCCTTGTCTCTAGCTCTGTGCTGCAGCTTCCAGGGAGAAGTGAGGAAGGAACATGGCCCCAGGCTCCCTCAGAGGATGATGAGCACAGAAACTAGTTTATGATTGGATTGTGCCTCAGTTGCTAATGAGCATTCAGCCTTTGATTAATCAGAAGCTAAATTGGGACCCTTGACTGAGTTAGCAGCTTTTAAGAACCTGAAACAGAAAAGTACAGCTGATTCGAGCGAAAGCATGGAGCTTTGGTTGGGAGTGTGCGTGCCTGGGCTTTTGCCAAACTATGCACGAAAGGACAAAGTCTCCCAGGCTAAGAGCAGAAAATCCTTTCTTCACTCCGTAACCTACCCTATATATTCAGACCAGTAGTTGCTTCAGCCCAATAACCTCCCCTCCATATCACAAGGACTGTCAGGTCCTTTCATCATAGTGAAGTCTGCACAGTCTGATTTTTATCCCATGTTTTTTAAAATCTGTGGAGTTATGTTAAACCCAACTCTTCTCTTAAGCCCAGCTCTTCTGTTTTCCATGATGACGATAACAAGTTGGAACTGCTTCCTGTCTGCACAAAGGGAACATTAGTCTAAAAACCTCTGGGTAGTTTATCCCTGTTATACTTTTATGTTGAAGTTGATTTCTGTAGACCTCAGCACTGATGAATGTGGATAATGAGGAATAGTGAGTACTACTGTAGCTGTGCCTCTTTTTTTCCTGGTGTAGCCTAGTTTTCCTTTTCTTATCTCCTAAAAGCTATTCTTAGTAAGTGGTTGTTGTGGTTTTTTTTTTTTCTAATTCAGTGAATAATCAGTATTTCATTCACTATCCTTACATATGCTTAAATATAGTATTAACGTAATCTTCTTATATGCTTTTCCTCCTGCTGCTCCTGAGTTTGTAAGGGAACTGGTTCACTATTAATAAGATCTATGAATGAACTTGCCTGGAAGTAAAACAGTTCTTTCTGGCTTTGGCTCGTATTTATTGTCAAGATGATAATTTATTTATATTTTTGGCACATAATGTTGTTTTTTATGCATATAACGTCTTGTGCTGTGCCATCCCCTTTTGTTTTCTTTGGTACCGTTAAGATTAATATTTGTGTGTACAGATTCCTTAGATACAATTGGTGAAATGTGGGGCTTTTTCTGCTTTGAAAGTAAAACGTTCCAGACATTTGGCAATCCCTACATTGGGAGGACGGGTAGGAGGAAAGAGGATGAGGAGCTCTCCGTGGTGCCAAGCAGGGCCACAGTGTAGTGCTTTGCTGAAGGTCCCAGGTTTGTGTGGTCATGGTATTGTGCTCCCTACTCTGCTGAGAGCTTGAGCACATTGGGAATAACATGGTCATGTTTCCTGAAGATGGAGTAAATAGAGCTGGTGTTCCCCCTTCTCCTATCACTTGCTTTTTTTGTAGCACTGTTGGACAGTATTACGAACTCTGTGGTATTTTCTGTGTCCTTTGGCCTCTTTGTGCATTTTTTTCATAGGCAGAACTGCCTGCTTTTCATTAGGATTCAGCCAGGTCTAGCAGCCATCAGGCATGATGTCAGCTGAAGGTGAACCACAGTACTTCTGAGACTTATTTTACCAGCCCCGTTAGAAACAATTGTGGCTTCTCAAGGCATCAGTGGTGTCATTGCTGGTTCTTGGAGCATAAGCCTACTTCAGACTCCAAGTTGCCCTTTGTTCTTTTTGTTCTTCTGTTCTTTCCTCAGTAAGCTGCTGAAGAGCTTTACTTTAACAGCAAGTTGGCTTTCCAGTTGTAAACAGTCTTCCCTGATAGCTGTAAGAACTTTTTTGAAATAGCTGCTCTCAGTTGCTTTAAGCAAATGTGGAAGAGACTAGAAACGCAACATTTGATTCTTGCAGTAAAAGCTCCGCTGAGGAATATGACTACTGACTATTACTCTCTTGCTAGAATATCACCTCGTCTATAGTCTGCTTGGATGAAACAGGCTGCTTTGAAACTTAAAGGGAAAAAAGAAAGCTAATATTTTTGCAGGTCAGAGGTAGAGCGGAGGGAAAGGAACTGTTGTACTGGTAGCTTTCACTGTAACATAGCTCCTTAGCATTAGGTAATATTTTGGCTTCAGTATTTGTGCTTCTCCCTGACTCTTATATCTTCTTTACCTCCTACCAGTGGTTTCTTTCCTAGGTTTGATATTGCTGTAGTCCAAATGGGACATACATGTAACCAAGCCTATTAATCAGGACAATCTCTTTGCCTGGAAGAGGTAGGAAGCACTAATGCTGTCCATTTAGCTGCAGCTTGCTCTCATTAGGAGACCCAGAAGAACAGCTAGACAGTGGGCTATCCTGACGATATGAGAGTGAATTGTTTGGAATGGAACGGTGCACTGCTCTATGAAGTATGTTCTGTTCTTGTTGAGCTATAGCCATCTGCTTGTATAAATCTTAAATACTCTCATGACCAGCTCTTTATCTGCAGAGCACTGGAGCAGGTTGATAGTGGTGGTTATGATATGTATAGGTTTGTGTGGTGGTTGTCCTATGAAATGTAGGAACAGCACAGCCCAACCCCGAGAGATCTGAGAACAGAAGGAACCCCTAAATGTGTGGAAGTCTGGGAAAGTGAGTCTAAACGTGCATTTGTGCATCCATTGGTACTTCAGATGTGCACACGTTCCTCTTTGGTTTGCTGAACTTCAGGACTGCATGGTGCTGGCAGCAGCAGCAGTGAATATGACTTCAGTGCAGCTCTATTAGGAGGCTGTTGGTGTTCTTACTGGAGTTTTTCACCTGCCAGAGCTCAAGTCTTGGTTTCTTGTGTAGTGCATTGTTTAGAGAACAGCTCACTTCTCACATTTCTCACTGAACAGCTTCCTCTTACAGAAAATGTATGTGGTATGTGCATTTATGTGAAATACATGCACATGTGTAATTTTCTGTGTTCGGTATGTTGTCCAGAACAAAAATTTCAGCCTGAAAGTAATTTAGATGCTTACTTTGCATTTAGATGAATATTTGCTCCTCTGTGTCAGTGTGCTGGGGAATGGGGAATTGCTACCCTGTTGCAGGAGCACATGCAGTGCATATCCTTCTGTTCATATCTTCCTGCTTTTAAAGTCTTGGGGACTTGTGATGGGGTAATCTTTAGACTCTGTGTGTCTGTTGGTGCATATGTGGGAGGTGGCAGGGGTGGAGGAAGGATGTGGTGGTAGGTACATGCCCTGTGAGTTGGGAAAAGGATGGCAGTAGCAGACAACTTGGATGGCATTGCTGGGCTGGTATTGGTTGGAGTGGAAATGTGACCAAGCTGAAACATGGCTCTGGTTTCTAGCAAAATCATGGGGATGTGCCCCTTATCTCTTGGTAAACCTGGCTTCACTCAGCTTTTCTTCCTTCTGTGGGGGCTTGGGGCTGGTCAGTGTCTGTGTGCTTCTCACCTGCTGTCCTCTTACTTCTCTAGCCTCCCTGGAAATGCTTTCTGAGAAGCTGTAGAAGAGTAAAGACACTTCTGTCTAATCCAGCGTAGCCCTTGCTCTGCTGTCATCTGTGCCCTGTATCAATTCTGCCTGAAAAGCATTGATTACTTCTTGCCTTTCTACAAAAAGCCTCATCTGATTCGGTACAGCACTCCCTTCCAGGACACATAATTGCTTCTCTTGTTTCCTCTCACCCTGTATTTGGCATAGTCATACTCTCATCTGTTCTGTTTAAACTGAGAAGCTCTTGGGATGCTTCCCTTGAATTCCCTGTGCCACATTATCACCCTCTAGTCCACCCTTGTTTGCCTTCTGCAATGAAATGATACCAATTTGTAAGAAATGGCACAGATAGGCAGGGCTCATGTGTGTGATTTTGCTGTGCCTCATGAATTGATCAGTTCCTGGTACAAATAATTCTCTTGTGTTGGTAAATTTTGCCCAACAAAATAGTTGGGCAGAACCCTATTCTCTCCCTTTTTGAGCCCTCTCATTCTGGAAATTACCATAATCTCTGCAGAGCTAACTAATTATTATGGTGTTCTAATAAATACTGATTTATTTAATTGATAAGAGTGTTATTAGTTCCAACTCTGTCACCCTCATTTGGCAGATGATGATGATGATGTACTAGGAAGGATACAGTTTTTTGAGAGAGGGGACACTGGCAAAAGCCATTAGAAAATGTAGGTGAAGTAAGTATGCCTGTGTCTGACCAATGTTTCACTGATGTCCTTGGGATCTCTAGTAAGCACTAAAGCAGTGTTTGACCCTAGGGGGCCTGTAGGAAATTTGGTCCTCTCTGGAGCTTCTCCTGCTGTCATGCAGCAAGACTTTCTTTTCAGCTGGTCTTACTCAACAGTTGGCTCAACTAATATATAGAGGAATTAATTTTCATTCAAAATGTGGTTGGTTTGGTGGGTTTCTTCCTAAACGTAACTTTTGCACTTTTCACTCTAAGTATTTCTCCAGTGTTCCCAGTTACCAGGCTACATTGCTTACAGATCAGGAAAACACTTCTGTGAAGTCCAGTCACAGAAGACTGCAGATGCAGCAGTACAGAATTTATGTATCTAGGGAGCATAGACAGTGACAGCAGCAAAAATGACATTAAGCAGGAAGTATTGAAGTAGAGGAACTGAAATGGGAACAACAAAAAATCTTAAAACTCTATTTTGTGTTACCCTCTGGTTTTATGGGATTGGCCTGAATATTGGTGGTTTGAATATAAGCCAACCTTTGCTCTGACAGAAAGAGAAAAGCACCGCCTGATGGTTAAGTGTGCTGTGTTGCCGCATGTGCCAGCTCAGCCCATATCTGCTGAGAGCTGCAGCAGCCTGAAATCTGGAGAAGTTCTTGGTGTGTAGCTGTGGTAGGCCTTGCAGCTGGGTAAATCTGAGCCAGTTGGGACCCTCCTGAAAAAAAGCAGTGCAGGAATCCCCATGCTCTGGGAAGCCATGTGACACTAGATATTGTCTCCATAGTGCATAAACACAGGAGAAAGTAGAGTTTTGAGTATAAGTTGGGATTTTGTGTTTTGTATTAATTGTTTCAGCTGATTGCATTTTGAATGTCTGCATTTCTATTCAGTATTACAGTCCTTAAAGCAAAGTTTCTCAGCTCTAGTATTAAAAAAATATTTTTAATGGAACTTCTCAAACAAACAAACAAAAGCAAAGAAAAATGTTGATCTGTATCTGGAACTTTCATCACCGACTGATTAATTCGCCCTCTCTTAAATATATGTAGTTTCATGTTTGTCTTGCTGGGAGATTCTTTATGGCCACACCATATAATTTAGTAGATCAAGTAGGCATAAGTATTTCTGCTCTTATTAACCTTGTTTCCTTTGTTAGTCAGGAACAGCTTTTAATACTCAGTAAGAGGTGTTGTATTATCTGAAAAGGTATTTGTCACATTTCATCAGAACTCCAAAAGACTAATGAAAATGAGTATGAGTTACCTACTCACAAGTCAGCCTTACTCAGTGGGGTAAGGCATCAAAATTGTCACCTGTGGTCTTGAACATTTTGTCTTGAAATGCTCCCAGGTTTTGTTCCAGTTGCTCTCAGCTGTGCTTTCTGCTGGAGAATCATATCACATAAGATTTCGTCAAAACGTTTTCTGTATGTAAGTAATGGAAGCCAAGGGTCAGTTCTGTCCTGTGCTGTCCTGTGCCCAGATCACACCACCATCTTCCATCTGTCTTGCTCTCCTCCTGCCCTCCTCCAACCTCTACCGGACATTTCCTTTGCTGATCTTGTCAAACAGAGGTTGTATTACAATTTCTGGAGTAAAAAAGTGGTAAGTACCGTTTCTGCATAATGTGGCTGTAAAATGTCTAATGTTCTGTGATGGTGAACACTCTGCCCACACACCAGAGTGGTGATGGAAGTCAGATTTTACACCATAAGTGTGTGGTTGGGTTTTGTTGTGTATGTTTTTTTTTTAACATGCAGGTATTTAATACTGGATAATACAAGGAACTACTCCGGAAGGAATAGTCTTGTGTTAGATCCCCGATCTAACTGCCAGGTAGCAAGGGAGGCTTCCAGAAACTCACACCCTTTCAAATTTAGCTTAAAGTTCTTCACATCTGCTGGTATTTGTGGTGGGGGAAAGTGGAAGTGTGATTTTGGAAGTGAAAGGTAACACTTGCATATTCTTAGAAGTGCAGCACCTGTTTCCTCTAGAAACATTGCAATCGTGAGATGCACATACAGAAAAAATCCTGGAAGCTGCTCCCTTGTAAATATTCGTGAGACTTGAGTTACAAACATGGGGTGCTTTGAGTTCAGCTTGCTGAGGCTGGTGCTTTGCACTCTCCCTGCGTGTTGTGATGGCCTGAGAGCAGAGCTCTGCATAGAAGAAGACCCAGTTTAAGACTCAGACTGTTTTCTTTGCTCCCTTCTGCACTGAGGAAGCAGTTTGTGTCATCCCCCTTTCCTTGCCTTATGTGGGAGGGCAAGGCCTGCTGAGTCCCTGCTTGGTATCCGGCTTCAAAGGCTGGGCCATAAAAGCACCTGCAGCTGGACTGGGATGGTGAGGGAGAGCTGTGAGTGCTGCTATGTGAGCAGTCCTGTGTGCAAGCAAAGAGCAGAAGTTACAACTCAGCGTGTAGCTAGCTTTGGCAGCTCTTCCCCTTCCCAGCTCCCTTGGACCAATTCTGTGCCTGTATTGCTCTCTCAAGGTCCTCAGCTCTGCCCACAAGACACAGTGGATATACATGCATAGAGAAGGGAGCAGCAGGAAAACAAGTGACCTGGAAACTCGATTTCCAGCTCATCAGGCCCTGGCCCTTTGTTTGGGAAAACAATGGGTTTCAGGTTTCTTCTGTGGTCTTTTGCCTTCCCTCTGTGCATGGAGTTCCTGTGATGTGCAAGTTGAAGGATTAAAGAGCTCTGAAACCCTCCAATGTTAAATGTGTAATGTTTATCTTAAAAATATCAATAAAGCATGCACCAGCAGTGATCATAGCCTGTCTGCTTTGGTAGCACATTTGCTGGGACAGCAGAAGTGTTCTCTGATGCTTTTGGGTACCCTGGCTTTTGATTCACATATGTAATACGTCTGTGATTTTTGTTTCCCCAGTTTAGTTTGTCCTTTCTGGCTTTTTGTGCACAGCAGATGCATTTTGGTGCAGTTTCTCCCAGTGGAGGAAGCTGCTGGTGAGCTGCAGGCCAATGGAGAATGACTTGTGCTAGGATTTGTATCAAAACTGGTACGCCCAAAATTTCACAGTGTCTTTGCTAAGCCCTGTTTCCAGCCTCTGCATTTTCACGTTGTGTACTCCTTTGCCTAATGTTGAGGCACCCTCTTCTGCTCTTTTATCTTCATATAGGTGCTATAAATTGCAATCAAGTTGTCTTCTAATTTTCTCACTGATAAAATTAATGAAATTCATTGGCTGGGCTGTGTAATTTTTTTTTTTTCCTGTGTGTGTAGGAATACCTATGACCCTTAGATCTTGTCATTGTGAGGGGAGGTTTAACCTGCTTCATATCATTTGTCCTCTGTCAAGTGCAAATGGGTAACTCTAGTCTCACCCCATGCTCTGCTTTTAAATCCAGCGATATATTGCTTTGGTTCTTCAGGCTGCAAAAGTGTTGCTCCTGGTGAGGTGTACCTTGTCACCAGGTGTTTCTTGGCACAGGCGCACTTCATCCTACCTTTGCTGAGTGTTGGTCTGTCTCCCAGCTTCATCAGAAACTACTTGTTAAAGGGGAAGGCTGGAGGCAGCTGATGCAGCAATTTGCTTTTCTGCTGGACAGCAGCTCAGCCATTCCATCCTGCATTCAGAAGTAGAAGCCTGTGTAGGATACACTGTTTTGAAGCTCCAGAAGCAAAGGAGGTGAGGAGTGACTTCCCAGGGTGAAAGCTGGAGAAGTTATTCACATGCCCTTAGTGCAGGACACACACTCGTGGTTTTGAACACCATTAAACTGAGTGACAAGATTTTGCACTTTTTACTAAGCGTTGATTTCCAAGGCTGTTTTCTGAAGTCTAATGGTAAAAGTACAAAATTTTCATCCACAGTCTGTCTGTAGGCCAGACTGATCTATTTTTCTATTTTAGCTGTTGTCTAAAATGTACTAGAGAAATTACTTTCAATTGATTTCTTAAATTCCTTTGTCCTTTGAAAGTCACAAGATTGCACTATTGTGCTATTTCAGTTTGATTAGAACAGCTACATGGGTAATCCAAATGTTCAAATATTAACTGTAGTGGAATGATGATCAACAAAATGAAATCCTGGATTCCCTTGAAAACATTAAAGATAATTTTACTCATGTGAGTAATTTCTTTAGCTTCAGTCCTGGTCTCTTCTAAGGTAACTGCTGTTTTACGTGAGGTGTAGGAAGGAGGGCTAACATTAAAATCTCAGATTTGGAATAATGTTGTTTCAGTATTGAAATTACATAGTGAGGCTTTAGGTTGTCATAGATAACCTGAACACTCTGTTAATATAATTTTTCAAATGTAGAGCATCACAAGATTATAATCAGAACTAAAGGTTTCCTTGGTGATAATACATGAGTATGGGAAACCATTACTGGTGAGAGAATGTTTGAAATAATAATTTATCTCTGTACTTATTCCTAAGCAGGTTCGAACCTGAGTATTTGTGGTGATTTTAGCCGGTGGGTGGGGGTGGAGTGGTTCATTAGTGGGGGAAGGGGCTGCTAACTGTCCCCTTCCTGAAGTTTTCCCCAGCTGGTGTTTGTACTTGCATCTGGCTATGTTGAGCCAGTCAGTGTTTCTGCAGTAACCTGTCTGAGGGCAAACCTGTTGAACAACTTCCTGTTGTTCCTGTTACTGTTTCCTTGGCTTGAGAGCTCCCCTGCATTTTGAGAACATAAAAAGTGTCATGTGGTCTCCGAGCTCACTGAGGGTGGAAGACATGCCAAGCAACTATTGCCCTTTGTGATAGTGCTGAGAGGAGGAGCTAATGACCTTTGGAAACCTCAGAGCTCAGTGGAGAAGATGTATGCATGCAAGAGTGTGTAAGAAGAGGATGGATCCTTAAAGAGACTGTGACTGAGGAGGGGATCTGGGCTGGAGTGGTCAGTGCTGGTGTTAACCACAGTCCATGGAAGACCTCCATGCTAGCCAGAGAAAGCTCATGGAGGACTTGTCTCCTATGGAGGAGGATGCCATGTTGCCAGAGGACAAAAGATTGCAAGGGAGGTTTCCCCCTGAAGAGAAGGACGTTGCAGCACTTGAGAAGGTGTTTTGTTGGGGGTGTTCTTTTTTTTCAGTTGTTTAAATGTTTTGGTTTTTCCCCAAGTCTAACCTATCTCTTTTTTCCCCATGACTCATAAGTGGCAAGTGAGCCCTCCCTGTCCTTTGTTTTAGCCTGTTAACACTTCTCTAATTAGGGAGAGTTCGTTCTGGGGTGGTGGGTGGCAGAACTCCATAATAAACAATAACTATAATCTTATTTGATACCTGCAGCAAAAGCAGTGATAGCTTGGGTATCCACTGAGTTGCAGTTTTCCCCGTGGATTGTAACCTGATTCCTGTTGCTTAACAGCTGCTGAATTTTTGTAGCTCTTGAAGTGTCAGTGAACTTGGTTTCATTCTCTGACAAGCAGATGCTTTCTATATGCAAGTTCACAAAAAGTGTTTGACAGCCTAGTATTGTGGATGAACTGCCCCTTTTCTTGTATCTTGTAGGTTCTTTTTCCTTACACCATTGGTTTTTCATTATGATTGCTAGTCTTCCCTGATTTATTTTGGAATTTTATATGAGCAATTCAAAAGGGATATAGGGATTGTGGTTTGGATTTGGGATGAAAAACTGAGGTGGGTACCATCAGAGGTGTCAAATTGCTTCTTCATATTTAGACAGAAAAACTGTTCCCAGAAAACCTAGACGTATAGTTGTGCTGTTCAACTGAGTTTATGTTTTCCAGCAGGTGCTCATCTCCTTTGTGTAGTAAGACTTGTCATGCCATCAGTGGAAGGCTAATGCTATGATTTTCTGGGGTCAGGAGCAAAATCTACTGAAAAGGGACTTCTTCCCTGTGTTCTCAGAGAGAAGGGGGAGAAAATAAAAAATGGGATGCTGGTGGCTGTTCACAGTTGGTCTCAAACTGGAAGGACCCATTTGTTTGGGAACTAGTGGTTGCAGTTGGAAGGATAAGGTAATGGTATAGAAGAAGACTTGGGAGGACAAATACTAGAAATGAAATAAATCTAACAAAAAAAAAATCAGTCAGCTCCATTTACTCTGCAGCTAGAATGTTCTGGCTCTTGCTTTTGGGTAGTTCAGAGTGTCATTAAGGTTTCTCCCAGGTGCTTGCCTTAGTCTGGGGTTGAGAAGCTGAAGTGAGTCCATTTTAATGAGTAAAAGCGCTAGCTCCTCTGATGCTTAGGGAGGTGTCATCCCGTTAGCAGAAAACATAGCCTTTTTCTGCAAGAAAAATACACCATCTTTTGAGTTTTTTGTTTGACCTCTCTGCAAAATGTCTTGATGCAATCTGTGCCAGGATGTAAACTGAGCAAAAACGAGCTGAGCAATGCAGTTGGCTTTCAACCTCGAAGCAGTGCTATTTCCTGAGCCAGCGGTAAAATTGGAAGGACAGAGGACGGCAGATTTTACAGACCCATAGTTTTAGCCATGCGCACATGTGCAATTGAGATGCCTCAGCAGCTTACCTGTCTTTTTTCAACAATGGAAAGGTAATAGAAATAGGAAAACAGTCGACTATGAGCCAGCAATGTGCTCTTGTGGCCAAGAGGGCCAACAGCATCCTGAGGTGGATCAGAAGAGGGGTGGTTACCAGATGCAGAGAGGTTCTTCTCCCCCTCTACTCTGCCCTAGTGAGACCACATCTGGAGTATTATGTCCAGTTCTGGGCCCCTCAGTTCAAGAGGGACATGCAGCTGCTGGAGGGTGTCCAGCATAGAGCAACAAGGATGATGAAGGAAGTAAAACATTTCCCTTATGAGAAAAGGCTGAGGGAGCTGGGTGTCTTTAGCGTGGAGGAGACTGAGAGGTGACTTCATTAATATCTATAAATATTTGAAGGGTGAGTGTCAGGAGGATGGAGCCAGGCTCTTCTCAGTGTCATCTAGTGACAGGACAAGGGGCAACGGGTGTAAGTGGGAACATAGGAGGTTCCATATAAATATGAGAAGAACTTCTTCACAGTGAGGGTGACGGAGCACTGGAATAGGCTGCCCAAAGAGGTTGTGGAGTCTCCGTTTCTGGAGACATTTAAAACCCACCTGTGTGACTCAGTCTAGGTGATTCTGCTGTGGCAGGGGTATTGGACTAGATGATCTTTCAAGGTCCCTTCCAATCCCTAATGATTCTGTGATTCTGTGATAAGAACTCTGCAAGAGTAGTTTTCATTCCTCAGGATAAAATCCTTGATCACATCCTATATTTGTACGTGAGAGTCCCCTGTTTATTCAGTTTATGTTTGAGTTATTTTATTAATTTTCTGTATACTCTTAGGACTGGAGAGGTACACAAAGACATTCTTGTGACCAGAGCACATACTTGGCTTGTGACATACTGATGCATAATTAAACATTATATATTTCATAAACAAAGGTACTATTAATGCTCTCTGTAAACTTGCTGTGTACTTCTCCTTTTATCAATAGAAAACTTCTCTTGTCAGTTTTTCTCCTCCAAGTACATACTTGCTCATCAGTTCTTAGACATCGCATCCATTGCCAATTCTCTCAGAACTGATTTTGTTAATCAGATGAGGACGATGAAGTGAGGTTGGCTGCTGAACCTCCTTCAGCTACCTCTATGCCTTAGGGCAAGACACAAACATAGGAACATATAATCATTTAGGTTGGAAAAGACCTTTCAGATTGTCAACATTTTCTGTTCTAGCTGTGAATTCACTTCTGGTTTATGTTGAGTAAACTCCATTCAATGAAGATGCTACTAATTCTCATGAGTGGGGATGGAAGAAAAGGCCTTAAATTCCCACAGCAGATTGCAAATATTCGTTACACATTTGGTCGTCTAACAGGTCAAAGTTCCTGGTCTTGTAAGGTCATTTTGCCTGTTTGAGAAATAAGGTGAGGCAGGTCAGACATGACCTCTCTGATCTTGTATTTATTTACACACTGCTCCATCTCCCTGTATACATCAGGCTATTCTCGTTCTCAGAACTCTGCCACTCGAACAAGCTCTCTGTTTGCACTTTGCCTGACTGATCTTCCCAGGATCATGCTCTCAGCTGTTCCTGCTGCCCTTTAACCTGTGTTACACAGCTGATAGTTTTGCCCAGTATTTGCGAGTTAGTCCAGCTTTGTCTAAATTTTCCACAGACTGTGTTTACTTGGTCAGGTACTGTTATCATCATCAGTCTGCTTTTAATCCACTGGGATCATTAAAAGCTTGAAAAGGAGCTCATTTCACTTACTGATTTTGGACTGTTTTATCCTCTCCTTCAGACAGAGGGCTGCCTGAGAACTGCTGTTTGATTTGGTGTGTGATCCTGACCTTTGTATATTCTTTTCAGAAATCCAGATACAAAACATTACTTGACACAGACATATCATTAATGCTGTTAACCTAAGTGGAATGTGACCATCTCCTAGTTTCGGATTTGCATCTGTTGAGATCCATGTTCAAATTATTTGCAATGCAACTTCATTTTTTGAGATGTGAAAGGTAAAATAAGTGTAAATGTTCATCGGTGGCCAGAACTACAGAATGTCCCCTCAGTGAGTCTCCATGTACCACCACGTGTGTCATATGCAGGGCCACAGGGTTGGCATTTGGAGCAGTCCCGACAAGGATCTGGATCTGTTCATGGAATGCAACAAAGGCAGAAGTCTAGTCCTGCACTTGGGATGGGATAATCCTGTGCTTTGGTACAACCTGGGAACTGCCTGTGAGGGTGAAAAGCTCTGGAGAAAAGCACTGCAGGTCCTGGAGGACAAGCTGAATAGGTATGAGCAAGGCACACTTGCAGTGATGAAGGTTAATGGCCCAGTGAGCTGTATTGCAGAGGGCACAGCCAGCACATTGAGTGACTATTCCCCAGTACTCAGCACCTCTGAGGGGTTATCTAGACTCTGCCCTCTTTGGAGACCCCTAATGCAAGAGAGAGAATGAAAAACTGGAGGGAGTAGAGGTGGTCAGCAGGCTGGTGAGTTCCACTGCATTGCTAACTGTCCTAGTTTTGCTAGGACAGATTTTTCTAGACATAAAAAAGCTTCCCTTAGGCTGAACTAATATCTGACATGGGAGAGGTGAGGCAATCCACGAGAAATGAGTGTTAAAGCCCACTCGGTAATGACCTGGCTGCATTGTGAAAGCTGCCCTAGGTGATATTTGTAGCTACTCCACAGAGGCTCCATGGGAACTCCTCAGCAGCAATGCCACTCCAGGAAGCTTCCCCTGCTTGACTGGTCATCCTGTCAGCTCTTATACAAGAATTACTAGGTGAGGACAATGTTAATTATTAAATCTCCCTCTTTGGAGTACTTTTTAAAATTGTGGTATAATTGTAAGACTACATTTCTTTCTGAATTGTTTGGTTTGACATGCCAATGTTGCAACTGAGACAATATTAGGGTAGGAAAACCCTTGCAAGGATCATAGAAGCATAGAATGGCCAGGGTTGGAAGGGATCTTAAAGACCATCTTGTTCGAACCCCCCTGCACACCTTCACTAGATCAGGTTACTCAGAGCCCCATCCAATCTGGCCTCCAACAATTCCAGGGATGGGGCACACACAACTTCCTTGGGCACCCTGTTCCAGCATCTTACCACCTTCACAGGAAAGAATTAGGAACACATGTTCCTAATGTCCAACCTAAATCTCCCCTCTTCCAGGCTGTAACCCCTTCCCCTTGATCTTTTGATACGTGCCCATGTAAAAAAGCCCTACCCCTGCTTTCTTGTAGCCCCCTTCAGATATTGGAAAGCTTCTAGAAGGCCACCTCAGAGCCTCCTCTTCTCCAGGCTGAACAACTCCAACTTGCTAAGCCTGTCCTCATAAGGGGAGGTGCTCTAGCCCTCTGATCATTTCAGTTGCTTTCCTCTGGACACCTTCCAGGAGTTCGATGTCTTTATTATGTTGGGGACTCCACAACTGGACACAGTACTCCAGGTGGGGTCTTACAAGTGCAGAGTAGAGGAGGAGAATCACCTCCCTTGACTGGAAAAGCAGATTTCTTGAAACACCATGTAAAGGAGTTAATATTCTCTATGGAAGTAACAGCATTCATTTGAAGTTAAACAGAACTGGCAACCCTCTAGTAAGCATCAGAAAAACAACAACCCTGTAACAAATACTGACACTCTCAGTCCAGTGCAGTCTCGCTTACAGCAAGTCAGATGGGTAGTGACAGTAAGGCATTTCTAGATTTTTACTTCTCTAGTTTCTTTGAAGACTGAGTAAGCACATTCCCATAGTCACACACATAATTACCTGCAATTATAAACAACATTAGAAGTTGAGTTCTGCAGTTCTTTGGCAGAACTCCTAGCTGTCAAGGGCTTGCTCTTAGACACTCTGAAGCAGGCAGCTGGGATAATAAATGATAAGCATTAAGAAAGACTCTCCTAAATAGTAGGTTTGGGAGTAGTAAATAGCACAGATAAGCCTGTTACTTCAGGATACTAAAGAGGATTCCCTGAGCCTTGCACTTACACCCTGTGTGATAACAGATGGCAGACATGCGTATGTTATAGAATCACAGAATCATTAGGGATTGGAAGAGACCCAAAAAGATCATCTAGTCCAATCCCCCTGCCACAGCAGGATCACTTCCACCAAAAAATATCACCAAGCAAACAAGTTTTTAATTTGAATCACCACAGTTTGTTCAGTAAAAAACCAAACCAACCAACCAACCAAACAAAATTGTAAAATATTTCACAGGTAATTTTATGGATTAAGAAAGGACTGGTTTTTCCTACCAGAATTTTCTTGTGGCAGAATGTTAATAGTTTTATAATTTCTGCTTGCTCTGTCACTAATAGATTCTGTAGCTTTCAAATTATGCCCTCCTGTGTACTTGGTGGAGGAGAACAATCACTCAGATTGTCACTCAACACTGTTGTGCTGTCATGACCCTGAGGGTACTAACAAGCCCTAGTGTCCTTGAAAAGCTACAACCTGCAGCCTCCACCCACAGCCCAGACCATCAGCCAGGAGCCCACTTAAACCCAAGCCAGGGCTCCTAAGCTCGGCTGTTAGGGTATTTGTCTTCTGATTTGTCTTTGACCTCATTTCTAGGAAGGACTTTGGACCCTTGTTGTTGCTTGTCTTTGGCCCTGTCTCCTTTTGCTCGTGTTTGGACTCTTTGGTTGGACCTTGGACCTAGTTTGTCACTCACAGTGCTTGGGGCTGTTACTGACCCATTGTCAATCCACCAGCTACGCCTGTTGTGCTCAGTCTTTGTGGGGTGGCACCTGGACAGTGAAGGCACTACCTGTGCCTGGGTCATCCTCTGTGCCTCACTTCCCTCCTTGGAGAGGAGCTGTCCCTTGCTGTTCCCAGATGTACCCAGGCACCATTTTCCATCTTTATGCCCTTTTGGCCTATTACAAAACATAAAATGATGAGCGGCCTTTATAGAATTAATTGCTTGCCTGTATTTTTCTGCTTGACCTGAGAAATTACAGCTCTAACCCAGAAGCTACTTGTGCCTAGGCTGTTTATATGGGTTGCAGCTATGAGAGAAAGAGCAAACAGCCTGGAAAAAAAAAGGAAAAGACGGGCTTTCCATACAGATCTTTCATGGAAGAAAGTTACGGTGTTGCATGCGGAAAGAATAAGAGAGTAACAGTCTTCATGCTTTCATCCCTGATAAATGTGGGTCAGGAAAACATCTCAGTGTGCTTTCCCCACTGGAGAACAGAAAACATTTCAGCAGAGTCAAAGTGGTGTGTGAGGAGTAATGATGGTTCCTCATGTTGCTCTTATGGGACATCGGATAGTTGAGAAGAACAAATTCCTCCTCTTGATGCTGCAATGATACAGTACTGGGACGAGAGCTAACAGAACTCTGCAGGCGACTGATCGCCTTCTTGTTCTCCTGGGCAAGCCTCACATTCCCACAAGATAATCATCAGTTTGAGGATTCACCAGTGCTCAGAATTGCAGCTACTAAAAATGTCAATTCTTAGCTATCAGTATTCAAATACACAACTATTCAAATACAAAGTATGTATGCCTGAAGCAATGATAAGAAACCTCTCCTTGCATACCGAAGAGTGATTTCTACAATCCTTCGGGTGTTCCTAGGGCCAGGTGAGAAAGAACCTGGAAAGCACATGTAGAATAATCATCAACTAGCTAGCTCTTCAACAAAACAAGGAGCCAATGAAGAAGCCAGTCCAGGGACAAGTTGAAAATTAACTACTGGGTCGGCTCCACCTCTCCAATGAGGAAAGAGTGCTGTCAAATTTTTTTATAAATAGGTCTGGAGACCCCTCAGTTTTCTTGAAGCTGGATATCCACAGGATTTTGTTCCTTTATTTTTTGTTGGTAGGTGTCTAGACTCTAGAAAACTCCTCTGGCTATTTGAGGAACAGAAGATTTCAAGTGCCAAGGTGATACAGCAATGAATGGTGTAAAGGCAAATGCCCTGGTGCGTTTACACAAGCAGCTGAAAATCATCTGGAGTCCATCTGCAGTGCCAGCACGACTCTGCAGCCTGGCCGCCTGCACTCAGAAAAACAGGAATGTGGCATGTGAGTATATTTTGTTTTATTGAAACAGTGCTGGACACCCACACAGGAGAGATGCAGAGGTACAAACACAATGAATACATGCTACTCTTAATTCTCACTTGTCAGCTGACCAGAAAGGGAAATGTGAGAACGTGACTCAAAAACTAAAGAAAAAGAGTGGCATGAGAGAAACCAGAGATAAAGTACTTTATTGAATTGCATGATTTATCTTCATGAGCTGGATTAAAACGTTGTTCTTTGTTCTTTCTCCTCTGTCAGCATTGTTGGGTTGTTTGGTATTGTCACTTGTAACCACTATGAAGAAACAGACCATGCAACCTTCCTTTTAAATTTGGTCCTGTAAGGTTTTGATGGGTTTGAACTGAAACTGTATTTATTAGTGAAATCCAAAGCACATTCAGTGCTTTGAAGGATTTTGAATTTAACAGACACTACAGAGTTTCATTTTGAAAATGAGACTTAATAGAAGTACGAACCACAGAACCCTACAAATGTGATGGACAGAAGAACAACCGTGAATCACTTCCTGAGACACAGGGTTCTACTGGAGGTTGTCAAAGATTTAGTTGTTTAAAATACTGATTAACTTCTCAGTCAGGCAGAAACTGCATGTCTACCCACCTGTGTGCAGATAATGTCAGCTGCAGCAGCAGCAGCGTGTCATTTTTTTTAACATCAAGGCAATCATTCTGTTTCCTTTTTTCCCTGTGAACAAGTATTCAGCCCACTGACTTTTCCCAAAGAACATCCAGATGCCTACTTGAAAACTGAGATGTGATTCCCTTCCATTTAAATGATGAAATGCTAAATTTTTTATTTACTTACTTGATGAAAAAGCAACAGATTTTATGACAGATACAAACCAAATCAGAATGCAGACAAGCAAAAAGCTTTGTTTATATTGAAATATTCTGTAACTCTTGTTGAACAGCTCCACACTTTTACATCGATCTTCTCACTTCTTCATGCATTTTTGAAAATGATGCTGTGATACTTTCTGCCACTGAGTGATGAGCACTTCAAAACACCTGGTAGAGCAGCTGCCAGGTACAACTGTCACTGTGTTGTACATATGCCTAGATACAGAAGCTTTCTGCACGATACAGCACACAGCCTCCCCTATCCCTCAGCACATCAGGATCACTTCTGAGCAGTTCTGATAAAGATGCTTATATAATCTTATAAAGTCTTTATGATGTTTTAGAGAGCACTCTGTCTAGATTGTCTCTTTTTCCTGCTACTTAGGCCTTCACGAATGGAACAGCTAAGTGTAAGATTAGTGAAGGTACTACTCTAGCAAAATTATTTGACATTGTTCATTGGAGCAAGAAAGTAAACTGGAGAAAAGCTGAGATCTCTAGACCTCCACATGATGGAGAATGTAAGTATTTCATAGTTACCCATTGTCCGCCAGTTCCTGGTGAGGGGCTATATGTGGGCATCTGTCCATGAGGAATTCTACTGAGAAACCCAACCTCATTTCCTGGTGTCACAGATTCTAGGAAAATATCATACAAGGCCACTCTACCTTAGAACCACGGCTGATTAAATTAAGCTCTCTCTTTTTACTCACATTCTTTTCTGCAATTTAAGGGAGGTACTATTTATTATCTCTCTACTGTTTATTCTTTCTCTGCTCATTGATAGTCATTCAGGAAATGCCAAAACAGCCCTTTCATAAACAAAAAAATTGATCAAAGTGATCAGCTGATCAAAAATTGATCAAAATTGTTCCTGGGTAATGTGTCATAACCCTTCCCATACCCAGAGCAGTCTCTCACTGAGCTGGGTGATGACACTTTCACTAGGCAGTTTTAACAAAAAACTGTACAAATATTGCTGAGAATCATGGCATGTACATACAAATGTCTACTGATGTGGACTGGAGCAGTGGACATCTGTACTAAGTTCTGTGGTGTCAGAGAGACAGCAGTTTCAGACACCTTTTAATACAATAGAGAGTTGCTGAAAATGCTCTTGACAGGGACTTAAAGTCTATGGAGTGTACTCTTAGCCTACTAATTATTGCCAGAGCCGACCTGAATGGCTTTTTTTCTTATTATGCTTCTAGAAGTTACAAGAAAAGCAGAACCTTTTTCTTTTTAAAGAACTGTGTGAGTAGAGCAGTGACACGCAATCCAGGTGTGCCATCTCCAGGACTGCATGTACAACTGCAGCAACTACACAAACTGTCCATGAGATATCTTCTAAGCCCTTTCCATGCTGAGTTATGAAGCCTGCATGCATAATTTTAGCAAATGTTTTTATAGAGAAAAGATAAAACCTCTGTTTGCTTTACCTTGCCAACTGGAATTACCTCCTCCTTATCTGGACTTAGCCTCAGCCACTGCCTGGCTCCTATCTCAGCCAAACATTCTGGAAGCAGAGAAAAGCTCAGCATTTCACAATCTGCTGCTGCTTTCCTATTGAGCTTAGAGTACTCTGTCACCTACATCCGTTTGATAAAAAGCACTGGGCTGTTTATCAATAAACTGTCCTACATCACAGTCCAAATCTGACATCAGTTCAGCAGAACTTTCAACACCTTGTCACAAAGGACCTCAGCCAACCATCACTGCTATCCTCCAAGATCTTGATTCATATTAAAAAGCTTCAAAGAAGTCAGCCTATCTTGGATTTCCTCTGTAATAGTCAATCCAAGTGGCTGAAGCAGACCCATGGTCCTTTGAAGTTTTAAATGGATCTTTATTGAGTTTCAGCAATAAATTTGGTTCCATTTTTCTCATTCAGAGCTTTTGCTACAGAAAGCACCCCTGTTCAGCTCAGCACAAAACCACATTTCCTGCAAGTAGGTGAGGTTTCCCACTTGCTGTCCTCCTTGATTCACCTCAGAGCTGTGTGAAGCTTGTTTGAAAGTCCCTGTGTAAACAAATCAAAGTGCTTTATTCAACACATCTTTTTTTTTCTTCTTCTTCTTTTTAAAGACTGAATCCACTGAAGCTGAGTCATTTTACCCCTCATTCTTACTTGACAACCACCTGAATTAGTTTTCATACTCTTTCCAATTTTGAAACCCGTATGTGACAACCTCCACAGGAAACTTAAAGGAAATTTAAAAATTATTCAATGGCAAATGTTTTGTCTCTTTCAATCAAGTTTACAACAATGTAAACTGGCAGCAAATCGGTTTCAGTGCACTGGGTTTATTTTGGACATTTATCACAGAACAGTGGCCTTCAAAATATTTTCTTGGAATCCTTGTTATCAATCATGATAATCCAGTTATATCCACAACCTGCATTTTCATCCGGATCTTGACTTCCACCCCAAAGCTTTTAATATTTGTATCAATGCTAAATTAACTTTTTAACAGTTACTCCAAACAGACCTCTTAAAGCATCAATTTAAAGCATCAGTTATTTATAGAAGAGATTTCAAAAGACTGAGATGTTTAGGCTGGCTCTGTACATCTGCTGCAGGTGGGGAAGGTAGGAAAAAACCTGCAGTGCAAAGGTAAGCAGCCTCCAAATACTAAAAAATGAAATGACGCATCACTGCATCTGCTTGGAAGGTTTTTTTTTTAAAAAATAAATAAATAAAACACAGATTAGGGCTGTTTGTGGCAGATCTCTCTGTGACTCACTTCTTGGTCATGGTGTTACATCACAATATTTACTGTAAGTGTTCTGGCAGTGCCATAGATACGCACATAACAAAGATAACCAGTAGTCTGGACCTTTGATGATCAGAAATGAGACAGGCAGAAGGCAAAGTGTGCACACTGCTTGCTGATTTCTCACCTTTTGTTATCTGTAATTTTTAACCTTGTCCACTGGCAAACAGATCTACTCCATGAGGTTTCTGTTTCTCTTTCCACATGAATTCTGTGTCTGTTTAACTCCTCAATTGCCAGATTTCTGATTGTGGTCTTCCCTATACATAGAAACCACTCTCAGCTCAGGAACAAAAGTGAGCATAACTGGAACCTCCCAGATGGTCCAGAGACATAAGGACTTTTGAAAAACAGAACAACAGAGAGATTGTAATCCTGGCTGCTGCTGTGCTCTCCAGCTTGCAGCATGAGAGCCATGTCTCTTACATAAGCCACCATCTTGAGCTGGGCCACAGCCAAAGAGAAACTGTTTCTGGAATGGCCCAGAAAAGATTTGGTTATACTAAGTGCTTGGAACAAGTTTTAGGGCTTATGTTTCCTTTTGCACAGATAGCTTTTGCTTTTCTGTCTGAAGTTTCCAAAACAAACAATCTCAATGAGGTGAACCACAAGCTCATATTTTGAAGGGTTTTTCATTAACCACCTAGAGAAAAAAAGGGTTTTTCTAATTAAATGCTGAAGTTTTGCTAAAATGTATCCTCAGTAAGAAATAGCATATGGACATAAAAAACTGGATGCAGATTCTGTGAATGATTCAGAAGGGAAGTAAAGTTATTTCTCTTTTATTTTTGCACCTGAACAGCCCACTGTTTCCGAAATCCTACACCATAACTTTCCTCTGGTTCTGCCGTTCAGCCCACCAGAAATGACTCATTCTGTTCAGCTGAGCGGCTCTGTAATACACTTCACATTTTCAAAACCTTGCAGGATCAAATTGCTAAAAAGCTTCACAAACTTTGGTCCCAGTGTGAAGTAGTAGAGCTTGAGAGGTTTTTTTTCCAACTGCTTTTAACAAACAGAAAAGTGACAACTGTGCAGAAACCAGGTTATGCTCTGCAACAGTAACCATCAATGTTGTGATACAGGACATACATACATCAGTTAATTTGGTCCATGTGACTCCTAAACAACGCAAGATTATAAATTGTATTTAGAGAACACATCACAGAAGAGAACAAGAAAGAATGACCATTGTGTTTTGTTAAAAAATGAGAACAAACCTCAGTATCTCTTGTTTATGCTCAGTATTAAATTATCCAAGGCTATCTCTTAACTCCTTAGTGTTAAATTAAGCTTAAAGGTTATGAGCTGACCATATGACCAGGAGCTACCTGTTGCTCCTAAGTAGCTCCAACAACAGACATGTCTGATCTGTGCTCAACACAGTTGTCCAACCATGATGAATAGGCTATTAGAGTGTGATTAAGACTGAATAATTATGTTAATGGACAGCAATTGTTTTAAATGTCATCTAGTATCTCTCTCCTTTTTAAGTTAGGGGAAACCACATGTTAAGGATAGTAAATTAGCCATCCTGAAAAATATCAAGGTCAAACCAAGAATTCATTATGTTTGAAGTGGAATTCTACAAAAACTCCAAACAACCGAAAGACCCAAACAACCCTTTGCTTTACAGAAGGTGTATATTGTTGAGGAGGAGGCAAAGTGAAATTGAAACCCATTTTAACATCCTAAGATCAGAAACTGTACATCTCCCAATGACCCACCTGTTTTCTGATCAGGTAGCCACTCAAGGCAGATCAATTGCCACATTTCTACCTGCTCTGACTCAACACAGGAGTACTCTACATAGGTTATACTTGGAACTTCTTACACTGTAAGAAGTAGTTATGAACTACAGCAAACACTTCTTGCTTGACTCTGCTTGAGTATCTAGTCCTGCTTTTATTTCAGTAAAGCTTTCTCAATGGTACATCACGTTCCCCTGACATTTCAGAAGTACTCACCATAACAAGATTTTAAAAACCCAAAAGGTAAATGCAGATTAGCAAAATGATTTTGAGTAACCAAGAAATTACTCAAAGCAGGTGGCAATATGAGGGCCAGGAGCTGAAATGTGGTGTTCTGCTCCTGGAAGAGGTCACTTACTTCATCTCGGTGCTTCAGCTGACACTGGTAGCTTTCTACAGCCTCCATTTTTGGTTTGTGCTCCTCACTGGCACCTGCAATACAGAAATGGTGCTTAGAGCAAGCAGGGTTTGAAACAGTTTTTGCAGAGGTCTGCCTCAGGTGGTGTCAGACCAAAATGCAGAAACTCAGTAACAACAAAGAGTTATTAAGCAGGAATTGTTTATTGCAGCACTGGAGGTGTAGGGGAGTATCTTCTCCCAATACACACCTGCCTAGTGGTTTAAAGTTAAGAGATATAGATATATATGGCTAATTCATACACATTCATTACATTTCTTGTAACAGGAGGGGAATACAGTCCCGCTGCGGTCTGCTGCAGGTGGTGTCAGACAAATGCTGCTTGATCTGGCCTGTTACCACCCCACGGGCAGGCTCTATTCTGTACTCGGGCCTTGGACAGACCGTTGGGTACAGCAGTCTGGATGGTAACTTCTAAGTTTCCTGTGAGCAGTTTGGGGCAGGGACCGTGCTGGGCCCAGACCACCCTCATCTCTGTGAGACCTTCGTCTGGCAGTGACCAGAGGCCCACACTTGAGCAAAATGAACTGGAGGCGAGTAGATGGACCTCCTCAGGGGGTAGGTGAGCTGACACCGCCACCCAGAGAGGAAACACTGTGGTGTGAATAGCACACAGGGTTCAGCCTGAACACGGCAAACGGCGTACACCGACCCAAACGGGACTGCGCTCTCTCCTCAGTCGCTGTCACGGGACAAAACGCCGCGCACGGCCCTCTTCGGGGCGAGCAGTCGCCTTCATCACTTTGCCTGAGGCAGAGCCACCGCCCGCTGCCCTGAGGGGAGGCCCGGCGAGGGCGGAGCGGGCCGGAAGGGGCCGAGCGGGGCCGGGGCGGGGTGGGCGGTGGCTGCTGGTGGCTCTGCGGACTCCTCCGCGATGCCGCTGCTGTCGCTGCTGCTGCGCCGGGCCGGGGCGGCCGCCACCTCCCGGCAGGGGACACGACCCTGCAGCCTGGGCGCCTGCTGCTCCTACCGCCTGCGGGACGCCCGTGAGTGCTCACCCTGCCCCGCTCCGGCTTTGGGGGGCGATGCCCGGACCCAGCTCCCTTCGGCTAGGGCTGCCCTCGCCCCTTGGGGAGCCTGAGGAGAGCCGGGCCCTACCTCCAATCCCCCTCCTTCCCGCTTACCCTCCTCGGGCTGCTCCGTGTGCCCACATCCTCCTGCTGCCGGTGCCTCGGGAGTTTGGGTAGAGGAGGCGGGAGGCCTGGTTGCGCCAGGCTCGGTTCTGGAATGGCAGTAACGACAGCGGGGAGCTGCGGCGTTTCGGAAAGTGTTTCCTTCGCCTGGTGACCTTGTCCGGACCGATAAAGTTTGTCCCTTGCAGAGGTAACCGAGGTTGTGTAACCACCCGTCATGTTGTAAGATTGAATTTACCCCTTTCCCTTGCGAAGGACCGAGAGCAGTTGTACCTAACACCTAAAGGAGCAACCAGCAAGGTGATAGAATCTGAATGGTTTCGCTTGGAAGACCTTGGAGATCATATAGTTTCAACCCCCCTGCCATGAGCAGGGACACGTCTCACTAGGCTGGGTGCTTTAGAGCTTCTTGGTTTTGATTTCAGTGAACCAACAAGGCACAGAAACCTTCTGTGGGTGGTCAGTGTTGAGGGACAGCAGGTGAACAGGCGTTCCCTGCACAGACATCTTAGTACTGTGTTTAAGCAGAATAAACCTGTGGAAGCTGCATTCACTCTTCTGCCCTGCTTGTGCTAGTTTGAGATGCTCAAGCTGCGTCTCGGGCTGGTGGTTTAGGATTTTATGAATGTGAGGATTAGCTGTAAATTCTGTCTGCATAGAGTTGTTCAATACTGGTGCGGGAGCTTAGGGAGCACTTTCACCCTTAGCAGTGGTGCAACTAATCCCTGAGCACAGGTAGGTGAAAGGCTGGCACCTTTCAGAGAGTACTTTTGCTTTGCCGTGGGAGTTGTCCTGTGTCTGGTGCAGTCTGATGTCAGCTGATGGTGCTGGCCTACCAGGAAATGTGAAGTGGTGTGGTGAGACTCAGACAGACTTGTGAAACGAAAACACCTTAAAATCCATGGACAGTAAAAAGAAAACAATTTTCTGACTAAGGAGAGTAAACCTCTTTAAAGAGCGTTTTGCAGATGCAGAAAAGGGTATCAACACAGCTGTAAGACAATGTCCTGCACTTCTCTGTGTAGCTTTGAGTCATGCAACTGGAATTTAGTATTATCTTGCTTGCCTGTTCATCAGCTGACTTGAATTAGCTTTTGGAACCAATATGCCAAAACATTTTCTCTTGCCAAAAAGTTCTGAAGTGTTGAGTTGCCAGTTTTGTGTCACGTGTTAGAGTCTGACTCTCCTCATCATCTTCCAGTGCATCCGCTTTGGCAGAGTCCACTTACAATTCCTGGGGGCACTCGACAGTCTCCAATCAATATCCAGTGGAGAGACAGTGTTTATGACCCTTTTCTGAAGCCTCTGAAAATCAGCTACGATCCAACAACATGTCTCCACATCTGGAACAATGGTTACTCGTTCCTGGTTGAGTTTGATGATTCTACTGATAGATCAAGTAAGCAGAAACTCAGAAAAGTCTATTTAATGTCTTACTGGTTGATGTTTAGGGAGGAGAAATACTTGTGTGGTGGAAAATTTCAGCACAAGTTGAAAGTGAATGTCTAGTAGAACAATTCAGCTGTACGCAGATCTATGGGGGTGGGAGTTGTGATGCAGAAGTTCTACACAGGTTTCACATTTATTATCCGTTTATTGCAATGGATGTTGAGTACAAATCCTCTGTTGTAGGTTGAATTTGGTTCTTATTGCACAAACCTTACAGCTCTGTCTTTTGGTTAGGACTCATAACATCACAGCTTTGTCTACATGAGTCAATCTTCAGTCATATCTATTTAATTTTAAATCAAATTCCATAATTATGCTTTAATAAAGTAACCTGCCACTTATCTCTTTTGTGGTGTTAACAGGTGTATTTAATGCATTTGAAATAATCACGAGCAAAATGACTTTCATTTGGAAAGCATACAGACTTATCTCAGTAAGCTTTTGGACAGTTAAATAGTACTTAGCTGCTACCACTGGCAGCAGGTTCCTGTGTTCGTGTTGCTTCAGTAAGGCAGGAGTCCATGCATGCAAAATCCAGTTACCCGTCCCAATGATTTGTTGTGAATAACCACACTAACCTGAGCAGCTCATTTTGTTTTGTTAAGTGCTCAGTAGAGTCAAGTGACTCAAAACCAAGCTACTGCTATCAAGTTCCAGATTTCCTGTCTGTAGTTCCTTTAAAAAAAAGTTGTTTACTAAAGGATTTTGCCTGTGTATATAGAGAAGGTATTTTGTAAAGGTGGGTTGCAGTTGGTCAGGGGTATTGTGAAGCACATGATTCACATTAATTACTCCTCCTGGAGGAAAAATTGAGAGACCATGGCCAGGTATGAACTTGTTTGATTGCAGTGATGTGTTTGAGATGGTGACTTACAAGTTCTGGCATCTCTTTGTGGTAGGGGATTTAGTAGTGCTCTTGGGAAGGAGGCTTTCAGCATGCTAATAAACTAGTGCTTTGTTTCACAAATGGTAGTGGTGGGTTGCATGGCGCTTTTCTGTGATGCTCAGGAAGTGTTTTTTTTTGGCTTTTATTCTTTGTAGCTGTTCACACAGAATATTAGTTTCTAACCCATTTGAGCACTATGATATGTAACGAAGAAACCAAGTAATGCCTTTCTTTTTTTTTCTAGTACAAACTGCTGTTCTGTTAGTGAGGTGAGGCTTAGAGGACAGACTGAGATGAAGACTTGTTAGCTCACTGATGATTTTGACTTGCTAACTTTGGATCAGTTTTGCTTTTAGTTTAACAGTCTTTTATGTTATACAGCAATACTCCAGTATCTGTTGAGGTTGTGCTCTGGAAAAGTGTGATGGATAACATTCTTTTTTTTCTTTCTTGCAAAAATTGAAGTAATGGAGGAGAATTACCTGCAGGAGCTTAATATGCAACATTTAAATACCTGGGGATGGTTTTTGTGATGTAGAGGAACACATGGACTCATCAGAACTGTGAGAGGGGTACTGCCCTTGCAGAGTCTAGCTGTGCTGGCTATTCATCCCCAAAAGATGTAAGACTAAACACTTACGGTAAACCTTTAAGGATGAACACTCTTGCTACCTTTTTCTGGATGTCTGCCTTGTCATTGTCATCTTCCTCAAGTGAGTACAAGTCAGGGAAGTGTGATGATGGCTGATGGAGGATGTCATTAAGCTATCAGTGACAGGACTTCAAAATGACAGACAGAGAAACAACAGATCATGGAGTGTTGCTGTATAAATTGCCAGGTTTTTAAGTGCCTGCCTCTCTCCTCATTCTTTCCCTCTTCACTGTTGCTGTTTCTGATTTTTCTTTCTGGTAGCTTCTGTCTAACAATAATAGAAATCCAGAGAAGGAAGCTTATGAATAAACAAAACCCAAAAAAAAGCAACAAAACTGAGACAGAAGATGAAAAAGACAGAGTGAAGCATGCACCCAGGATAGACAATAATGCCCAGCTCCTGAGATGAGGCAAAACCAGACTTGGGCAGAAATGAAGGTAGTGCTGCCATGGGGTGTTTGCTTATGAGCAGAGCAGGAAGACAAAGAAGAAAGAGGGTGTGGGAAGGTATGTACAGAATGTGGTCCTGTCTGTGTATGAATGTCTTTTCCTGCAAGAAAATGAAACCAAAACACAAGTAGACCTACAATAAAATGCTGACTCTTTCCCCTGGTTGTTGTGTTCCTTTAAACTGTTTTGTTTTGAAATTGTCAGGTAAATTGAGAGGCAATGAAATGGGAAAAATTCCTGGAAGGTATCTGTAGGTTCCTGTTTGTTTCCTGCCACTTTCTAGTGTCAGCTATAGGAACCTGATGTCCTACATATATGTGCCTGTGCCTAACTGTGAGGCAAACATTCATGTGAATGTGGTTATAAACATGTATGTCATCACTCGTAGGTTTGCATCATCACATAACCAGGAGTGGGTGGTGGTAGAGCACAGAAAATTTAATTCTAAATGACTTGGCAGTGTGGACCACATCTTCATCCCATCCCTGAAAGTTACCTCTCTCCATCAGGGGTTTTTTTTAGTGATAGTCTACCATTTATGCTGAGAGCTTGGCATCAGTGGATGAAATTAATTAAATGCTAATTTGCATATCTTGTTTTAGCTTAGTCAGCACAAGCAGGGCTGTCTTGTTAGAATTTCAAAACTGCTGGCTGGCTTTCAGGACAAAAAGAAAAGCTCTTAATACTTCTCATTGTTTTCTCCTTAGTGTTAAAGTGATTAACTACTTTTCAGAAGTGGTGCTGGAATTACGTACTTTATACAGCACTGTAACCATGATGTACAGTTAAGTAAAAATCAGTAAAAGGGTCTCTACAGCTATGTGCGTGTTGCTAACCCTTTGGAAGTAATTGAGGTCTTTCTCGTTTACCAGACCCTGTAATGTAATAGCTAGCAAGACGACTTGGCAGGATGTTCTTGGCTCAGTTAGGAGAAAATGAGTAAACCCCAACAATACCCAGAAAGCTAGGCACGGGCTTTCTACTTCATGTACTTTGCAAAAGGGTGAATGGCATTTGGAAACCAGGAGAGCAGTCTGGCTGTTTACTCCTGATGAGAAAGTATGTTAAAGCTTCCAGAAACTCAGTCTTTACCATAGGCAGTCTGTATGTGCAGATACTAAGTGATACTAATTGTAGCTCAGTTTTCGGTAGGCACAGTGTTAACATATTTCTGGCTGTGCAGGAAATCCCTTAACATTGGTTACACAGTCTGAAGCTATGTTGAAGCAGAATAGTGTGTTTGGGTTTTTAGTAACTTGGAAAAAAGCAGAACTGAGTGTTTGACACCATGTATTGATTTTTCTGGCAAAACTGGGTTTTTTGAAGTCTTAAGCTGGGAGGTTTCAGAGTTTTTTCATAGATACTGCTGCTTTGCTGGGATGTTATTTAATAGATGTATTCATTGCTTTGTCATCGAAAGTGCTTCTTCTGGTAAGGCAATTCTCGTGCCTACTCGGAGAAGAATGTATAATGTACCGTGTCATTAATTACTGTGACTCTACCAAACTTGATGTGAATTGCAAACAAATTCCTTCAAAGGGATCTGGGTGAGGAGACTATTTAGCTTATCTTTGACTCAAAACAGTTGATTCAGACTGCAGGGAGAATCAGTGATGCGTTTGCAAGAACAATTTTGTCATAGCCAAGTGAGGTGTAAAAGTAGCCAAGCGATAGGAGACTCTCAGTTAAAGCAGTTGCTCCACCTGGGTTTTTTTTTTTTTTGCCTGGGCAAATCTGTTTCAAGGAAGATCTTGCTATGTTTCTTCTCAAAGTAATGTCTGTTAACATGTGTGTCTTGTTTTGTTTTTTAGTAATCGTTGGAGGTCCCTTGGAGAACCAATACAGGCTAAAGCAGTTCCACTTCCATTGGGGAGCTATAAACGAGTGGGGTTCAGAGCACACAGTTAACAGTAAATTTTACCCAGCAGAGGTATGAGATGAAATATTGAACAATGCTGAGATACTTGTGGGGGCTGGAGTCTAGGGCTTGGGCTGCCTTTAACTGTACTCCATGCTAGAAATCTCCCCATTTGAGGAACTGCAGCATAATTTTAAGGATCAGACCTGGTAGGTGCCACAGCTCATTACCCTTTTTATTAGTAAGTTCATATTTGCTGTGTTTTCTGGAGAGTAACCGTGTGTTAGAATTGACTGTTGGCCCCATCATTGAAAGTTTCAGGAATGTTTTCTTCTCCCTGAATGTCCCCAGGGGTAGCTGCTGGACAAACCAGGGGCAGGCAGCAAATTGTCATTGTTATTCCAGCTCTGTCTGAATGGAGTGACTAAACTCTGCTTGTCCTTCCTCCTTTCAAGGGGGAAGGTCAGGAGGGAGAAAGTAGACTAAGAGCAGGATAAGTCTTGCTGAATTCCCAGGTCCCAGCTTATGTGGTGCAGATCAGGCAGACAGCAAATGCTGAGGTAAACGTGCAAGCTCAGATCTCTTTCAAAAATGTGTTTTATCTCTGAGCTGCAGGAAGTCCACATGAGATGTGGGATCTGTTTTCTTGGGAATGTAGTACCTGCCCTGCCTCTCAGTTGATATCTCTAGTGAGCTTCCAAATCTTCCCATCTTTATTGCTCTAAAATAACTTAGTTATTGCTAAATGCTTGCAGAGAAACAAAGCACATACTAAATACTTGTTGAAACTTTTAAAGGGTAAGTGAATTCTCAGACCCATTCCTGTTCACTCAAGAATCCTGGTCCTGCTTAGTCTGTTTACAGTAACTCTTGGTATGTTAGAAAGCTTATTCTCATTATCAGCTGTTCTGTGTGTGTTTCGTAAGTCATCAGAATACTGGACAGCAGAGTTCTTTGGTAATAGAGTGGCTATTGTGATCACTATATTTTCTGTTTTCAACTCAAGTAATTATTGAAGTAGCAACACCTGTGTGATTAAGTAACATCTGAGAAAAAGAAGTAATAAAAAAGATGGGGCTAACTGGAAAAAAAAGATGAAGTTGCTCAGAGAGGGAAGTATGGCAGGCATAAACACCATTATATGCTAAAGACCTTGGTAAATTATCATTGCTTAGTTTTGAGAGCAGGTTTATCTCATGTTAATATGCTCAATCATGGTGCCAGTCACCTTGGCAAGATAGTTATCAACAGCAAGACTGTATGACTAAGTTTTGGGGCTGGCATTGGCTAGTTAATATGCAAAGGCCCCCGCTGAGTGGTTGTGTTGTTCTGTAAGCAGTGCAGAGGAATCACAGAACATTAGTGATTGCAAAGGACCTCAAAAGATCCTGCCAGAACAGGATCAACTAGATCAAGTCAAACAGGAACATGTCCTGGTGGGTTTTAAACATCTTCTGAGAAGGAGACTCCAGGTCTTGTGCAGGAGACTGTTCCTTACTAGAGCAGTATGCTCTGTTCTTCCTGCTCAGCGATGGAAGGGGCCTTAATTTAGTTCCTGTTATACTAAGTTTTTTAACTAACATTCCAGTAACCAGTCTCACACAGACAGTGTCCACATCATATCTGTGAAATGCAGTTTTGGAGTCTTTCTTGCTTAAAAGAAGGCCAAAAAGCAGAAGGCAAGTGCCTTTGATTTTCCTACAACATCTTAGTCCTTACTTTTGTAGTATGTGATTTCAAAGGTTGCTCACTGCAGTGTCTCAAATCATCAAGGACCTACTGGTGCAAAAATCAAAAGTGAAGGTTGTAGGTGCCTTTGCTGTGCTCTGACCAGCTACTGATTTATCAGTGTTTGTATTTCAGCTGCATTTAGTGCACTGGAATGCCGTCGAGTACCCAACTTTTGAAGAAGCTGTAATGGAAGGTAACGGCTTGGCTGTTATTGGAGTGTTTTTACAGGTAATTTCACTTGGTGTGATAAGCCATAATGATGCCTTTATATTTTCATTTTGTTTAAGCCTATTTTTGACAAAATACCTCTAGGTGGTTGGTGTTGTAAAAAAAAAAAAAAAATCATATACAGAGTGTCAGCTTAATGGTTCTCTAACTCCTACCTGTCTCCTGCAGCTAGGAGCACATCACGCAGGGCTGCAGGCACTGGTTGATGCCTTGCCGGCAATTAAACACAAGGTAAGTGTTTTTAAGTGTCCCACCTGTTATCAGGTAGTTAGTTATTGTGGCATCGAGGCTTTCTCATTTTACGTGATCTTTGAGGGGTTTTTTAACCACTAACTTTTCTGTTAGGGGAATGGGACTTTGTCTTCATAGCTGCTTTCTGACTTCAGCCAGGAGAGGGAGCACTGTATCTCTGATAGCGCTCAGAAGCGGTTCAAGCTTTTCCAGGTGCTGGTTGGTTTTTGAAAACACGCATCAAGAATTTTGCTGGCTTGTAAGCACATCCAGTTGAAGTCACTGTACCGGTATTTATCACAGCAAGGATTTTTAAAATCCAAATTAAAAAAATACATATTGCAGTGCAGTGAAAGTTCTGCCAGATAAATGCCACACAGAAAAGTCTTGAGTATCCATCTCTTGTGAGACTATAATAGTTTACTGCATATAAATTTTAAAAACTAAAGTCAAGGTCTTTTGATAAGAATTTAAAAGTAGTATTAAACATTAGGCTCATCAAGCTGTGTGGGTTGCTCTGAAAGGAATCTCATTTCCACACAGCAATTAATCAGCACTTGATTTAAAAACTCTGAGAACCTTTGTTGCTTTGCCAGCATTGCCACTGACTTAAGCGCCAAACTCCCAGGAACATCACTCCGATTAGAAGGAGGAGGAAGGTCAGGTAGTACCCTTTCTCATGTCATTGCACCTTCCTTCCCCATCTAGGGTCTCTTGGCCAAACTATTCTTGAAAAGTTCTTTAATGTTTTCCCTTCTCAGTGGGGAACTGATAAAGCCTGTCAAATGGAAAACAGGGTCTTCCTTTTCTGCAGTGACAGTATACCCTGGAAATACCTCAGGAGTAAAATGTTTGTACAGAAACCACGAACTCTGAAGCTCCTACGTGCTGTCTGGTATCTCACTTGCGGGAGTTTGCTTTCTGGAGACATGAGTACTTGATGTGATTTCAGTAGAATTTCAGTCCTCTTTCCTCTCCCCACTGCCTTAAATCATGTGGTGAAAAGTAAAAGAACTATTGTTTGCAGTCTAATAAATGTATCTGGCAGAACTACCTGAACTTATTCCACCATTTATTCTTTCTCCTTCCTGTTTACTTCTAATTCCCACAAAGATGTAGACAGTTGTTCCTTGTTTCTTCTGCACTGAATTCCTAATGGCCTGTGGGGACAAGAGGAATATTAATTTTTCTCTACTCACTAGCTGTCTCTTATGCCTCAAAACCCCACTTAACGACTTTGTACAAGTGTATGAGGTTTAAAATTACTATTTGAAGTAGTTCTTGGTGAATATTCACAATGCCCACTTTTGCTTGTGTCTACATATTTAATCTCGTTGTTAAGATCTTTTTAAATCTGTCATATTTTTCCTCAAAATACAATATTTAAATCTTCTTTTCCTGGGGTTTAGGATGCTGTTATCGAGTTTGATGTCTTTGATCCCTCCTGTTTGATACCTTCATGCCCTGATTATTGGACCTACGCAGGCTCTTTGACTACTCCCCCACTTACCGAATCTGTCACATGGATTATCAAGAAGAAGCCAATAGAGGTTGATGAGAATCAGGTAAATCTCATGCATAGGTTTCTGGTCATCCCACACCTGTTTACCTGCCTGTGGCCATGGAGGGGAAGATGCAGGGACCTAGCTGCTTACCAGTAATTCCTGGTGAATAGACAGTGGCTGCTTCATGCTCAGTGTTTGTCTGGGGAGGAATCTTGATGTTAACACCAGCTAGTGTGGGAAGACTTAAGATCTCTTTAGTAAGCAGTTAAAGATGCTTCTCCAACTCTTGAGTTTGATCTTGATCTCTGATAAGCAATGCCTTATGCTGGAAGCTGCTCCTTGAAAGCCTCTTAATGTTTTGTTTATAGGAATACTGTATAATTTTGTTCTCCTTACCACCATGGAGCCCTGTTTGTGGAACAGCAGTTACTGCACATGGAGGTCAATAGTCTGTTCTGACACCAACCCAAACTTCTCACCCTATGCCCTCTACTGATTTTCATTTTAGTACTTCATGTTTCAGTGTGATGTTATTCCTTGGTGGGTGTAGGGACAAGGCAGAAGATGATCAGAAAGACTCACTGGAATTGTATTACAGTTGGTTGGAAGTTTTCAGGATGTTTTTTTTCCCCTCTGTTCAAAGCAGTGGAGGACTTTGAGGGTCATAGAACAAGCTTTGGACATGGTTGAAAAGCAAGTAAAAATAAACATGCAAAACAAATGTACTGGTTTTTGGTGGCTTAAGAGGCCCTAAAAGTTATCTGTGTAGTGTCACTGTTTTTGAAGTTTGGATTAATGATGTAGTGCAAGTCCGACAACATGAAGCAAAATACTGAATTTGATTTTGAATACAACTTTTGCATGGGGCTAGTTCATCTAGAAAGTGACGCTCTAAACAAATACCAGCTCTGAAGAACAGGCATGTATGTGGTCCTGAAGTTTTAGTTTGCATAAGAGAACAGGACAGGAAGAACTGAAGGTTGTTAACAGAGCAGGGAGGACTCAATGCATAGTGTCATTCTTCTTTTAAGTGGAACCTTTTTCTCTCTTGGCCATCTGTCACTTATTCTTTTCTGGCACAGAAAGGCTCAGTTTATTTAACATTGTAATACCCTTGTGAGCATTAAAACTCGATCTCCTGTTTGCTTTATTTTAATCCCCAATTATAAACCACTGGGAACAACAACTACGTAGACTGTTGCTTGTTGAAGTACCTCTTTTTCTGGGCACCAGCATATGCATGTCTGACTAACAGAACTCCAAGAAGGGTGTACATTAAGAAGATTGAAGATGTTTATTTAAAGATAACATGTGAGACTTATTTAAAGATAGCATATGTTCCATGGTTTGAATGGGAAACGGTTCCATATCAGACATGCTGCATTTGAGATTTAGTTTGCCTAAAGATGACAGATGACTGACAGTTATCTTCTACATTGACACGGATCATGGTGTCACCTTTATCAGCAGGTGACAAGACATTTGTGCTAAAACTTCCGTGAATGCAAATGTAGTAGTACTTATTTTTCCCAAGCATGAATTACTGTGTTTTGCAGTGAACTCCAGTAATTCTCCAGTTAGTAAAGTCACAACATTGGACATTTCTCATTCTCAGCTGGAGGCATTTCGGATGCTGCTCTTTACTTCAGATGGTGAAGAAGAAAAGCGAATGGTAGACAACTTCCGCCCTCTTCAGCCATTAATGAACCGAACCGTCCGTTCATCCTTCCAAAGCAGGCATCTCTTGAATCCTGAAGTCCAGCCCAAGGACCATGCTGAGCAGATGAGGCCATAGATGGCCCATGAAATGTCTGTCCAGACTGCGATACCTGGATAGAACTGATGTAATTTTTAAGTTGTTTTTACTGCCATGTGTTTATGCCGTACTGTCTCACAGCTGGCCAGTTCCACTTCTGCTAAGAGCCATTTATCTTCAGTAGAGAAGCTGTGGGACTTTTTGAGGTTTGTTTTTTTTTTTTTAACAAGTAAATAATATTAGCCCTTAATGAATTGACTTGCTTTAAAGCAAAGATCAGTAAGGAATTATTTTGACAGTTACAGGAGAAGATAAGGGCAGGAGATCTTTTTTCCCTACCTCTTCACTAAATTGTTCTGTGTCTCTTTTAGTGACTTGCAAGAATTAATATTCCCAATTTAAAACGTTAATAAGCAAGAAGTGATGACGTCCTTTTGTGGAGTTGTTTCAGATGTTTGGGAAGTGAACTTGCTTCTCTGATCACATACACTTATTCCTTGGTAATTAGGATGATAACTGAAGAAGGGAGAAAAAATTACTTACACGACTTCTTTCCCTTCCAATGACTCTGTGATCCATGTTTGATGTGGATGCTACAGCATGTCAACTCTGTCTCTGTAAGCCAGAAGACTTTCTCTAAAACCTTGTAACAAATGTAGAAGCTTTTAACTTTGGCAGCTTTTACTTTTTCAGATGAATAATATACCAGCAGATGAGAGCAGAAGAGTATTCGCCAGTACCTCAACATTGGCAAGAGCAGCAAATCAGGCAAAAATGTCCAATTGATCCCAGGAAACTGGTAACATCAAAGGAAAGCAAAATTAGATAAAGCCCCATCTGACCCTCCCAATGGGATCTCGGGGAGGGTAGGAGCAGGAAGAATCAGAATTTCTGAAACCTAATGCAGTGCTAGGAGAGTATGGGCAAAAATGCAGCATTTGGATACTTGAAAGATTGTTTTCCTTAACTCATAGAGGACCAGTGTACTCTTCAAAGATTTGTCATAACTAGTGTTTTGTAAAAGTACATTTTATCAGGACAGCTGGGGACCAGACTGCATTTATAGCACCTTATTGGTAACAAAGTTAAGTGGTGGTTGAAATTTACTTGCGGACCAGACAAAATTTTTGTGTAAGCTGCCAGCTGTGGAGTTTTATTCTTGAGTTTCGGTCCAATTGCCACAGGTATTATCTACCTCTGAAGTGTTTTGCTACTAGCCAGAATTTTCTCTTGAGCATCTTTCTCGCGGGCTGTTTAACCTCTGCTGTATTTAACATGCCTGTGCATGAAGTTCATGGACCAAATTTGTGGTCAGATTTTCTGATGAAGATCAGGTCTGTCTGTCTACACTCGTGATCTTGATTGATTGTATATGAGGAGTCTTCCTGGAGAACAGATGTTACTTGGTCTGCTTCTGCAAGTGAGGAAAGTCACAGGTTGCTGGTGTGATTCAGCAAGAGTGAAGCCAGGACTTCATAGCTTGTCAATGCTAAATTTAGAACTTCAGAATCAATGCTTTCTTTTTGTTTTTAAGTCCAATGCATTGTGTTTAAAAGCACTTTAACACTTTTAATGTGACCCTGATGATTTTAAAGCTTTTAAATATTCTCCTTCAACCAACTAAGTGCCTAGGTTCTTCCTTTGCTTCTTTAATAGCTCTACCTCTGTCTGCTGTTACTGTTGCAGCTATTGTGCCTTTCTCCCCTTGCAATCTGAAATGTGGAGACTTTACCCTTAGAGCTACTCCATGGTAAATGTTAAGAAAATCTCTCTTTTGCCCCAGTGCAGAATACTCCTCTTAACTGTGTGGTGTATTCAACATGGCAGCATGTATCTTCAGTTTCCTTACCTCTCCTTGGTTTTACTGCTCGGTTGAATCTTAACTTCTTGGTTAAGCTCTGTATAACTCCACTATCTCTACCAACTTGGTTGAACTTTACAGACTTTGGCTTCACCAGACAAACATTTTACTGTATTCCTAGTCTGCAGAACCACATCAGAGATGCTTTTACTGGAGAATGAGAGGTTGCAAATTAGTTTTTGAAGGGAAGCCTTCAGTTCTGGCAATGCGAAAATAATTATTTTACTTTCAGCCTGAGTGTACGTCAACAGCCGGCCCAGGGGGGTTGTGGAACCTCCTTCTCTGGAGATGTTTTAAACCCACCTGGATATGTTCCTGTGCGACTTGGTCTAGATGATCCTGCTCTGGCAGGGGGACTGGACTAGATGATCTTTCGAGGTCTCTTCCAATCCCTGATGATTCTGTGATCTATGATCATTAAGCTTAAAGGTTTTTGTTCAGTGCTGTTCTTGCAAAAATGTTTCCGAGGAGGAACCTGTAGAAAAGATGGCAGTGATTCAGAACTGGTCCGTATCTTGTCTGTCTTTGAGACTTTTTGCTACCCATTACTAACGGTTAGAAAAAGCTGTAATGTCAGATATCTGAATACTGCATTCGCATTTAAAAATACAGATGACTCGGTGGCATTAAGCTAGGTACAGGTAACCATCCATATCGTCGTCACATCTGAATGGGTCTTTTCAAAAGCTTCTTGCAATTGCTCAAAGCTTTTTAGTTGCCTTAGCAATTTTCAGCAAGCTCACCTCTGATCCCCTGAGCTTGTTTCACTAGTGGCTTTCCTAGCGTGTGCAAATACAAAATAGATTTTCTTGTTCTTAGGGAATTGCTGTGGTGTAGATGTTTTATCTTCAGATGTTTCATAATGCTTTAATGTACTCATAGCCAACTGAGTTCTCAACGGTTAGGTTTGCTCTGAATTTTCTTTGTAGACATGTAAATTTTTTTTTTAACGCTCTCACCGCCATGCGCCCATCAGAGATGATGGCGAATAGTTTGTTTTCAGTGATCTGTTTAAAATTCTCGTGAAGATTTACTTCCTTAGTGAAATCATTATCACGGAAGTTAGAGAATAGGTGTATTGTGCAGTGGAGCAGCTTACAAGCTATTCTCCTGTGTTTAGGTAAAAACTCTTCTAGTTTTGGTACATGTTCTCATATGTCTCTTTCTGGATTAGGTAAAGGTGGCCCCTCCACCTATGTCATGTCCAGTTGGTAATGTCATGAGAGTAGTAATTGTATGAGTCCCCTGCTGTCCCACTAGTAATGGGCCTGTCAGGCTGTGACAGTTTTCACCCAGCTTAGCCTAGGCTAAGAAACCACTCAAGCCCTCAGATCATTGCTAAAGCTAGGGCGTGCGCTTAACTGTGCTCCAGCTCATGGTGCTGCCCATTCTGGGGTCCCTAGGAATGCAGCCTGTTGGGCAATAGTCACATCCAATATGTTATCAGAGACTATGCAGCTTGAGCACCCTTCCCTCTAGAACATACTCAGCTTTGCCCAACCATACCTACCCATGGGCAAAGGACACAGGCAGACACGTGCCTACTTTTGTTTCACCTGAAATACTACCAATGGATCAGTGTGGTCCATCAGTCAGGCAGAACTAGCCACGATTCCGTGGAACTGAGGTGGTGGCCAACTCAGTTACCCTGAAAGGCGTCCACTGGGACAATGGAACAGTGTCTTCTGCGCCTGAGCTCAGTTTTGTAAGGCCTCATCTCTGACATAAATTTATGCAGTTTCAGCAGTGGTTGTTTCAAATAGCTGGGGACAGGGTCAATGTAGAAAAAAATAAGCTACAGTGCTCCAGAAACAAACTTCAGAGGGATTTTCTGTCAGTTATTTTGCTATTTTCAGAGTTTTGCATTTCCATGTTAGTGTTTTAGGATCTCTAAAGGTTAAGGTAGGAAGTCTCTCAGTTACAGGTGACTTATCATTAGAATTAGCAGTCAGGAAATGAGCGAGAGGGTTTTCTTTGAGTTGTGGTGGTTTGGGATTTTTTTTTTTTTTAACTTGTGTTACAATGTCTGTACTGCAAAATCTAACTTCAGGGAAAATAATCATGTGCCTGCACGTGGGCGTAAAACAGGAGAAGGGATGGAATTATTTTGCCTCATTCTCTCGGTTGTGTGAGGGAAGCGAGTTGATTGTTGGACTACAGCTAATATTTGTAATGGTTTTGCACAACTGAGTGAAACTCTGAGAGGTGTCTGAGTAGGAATCTTTAGGCTCCTCTTTTAGATGGTACAATATGAAAGGGTCAAAACACGCATCTGCACTTTTCTTTGTATAGCAGTCACTTTTGTTACTTAATGCTGTCTTGAGAAGTGTTCTTGCGGCATTAAGTGCTGGGAGTTACAGACTGCAATGAAAATAATTTTGAGGACAGCATAAGGAAAAGGGAGAAGACTTCTGAGCATAGGTCTGCATCTGTGTTGGCCTGACTTCCACCTGCCTTTCGTTGTTTCTGTTAAATGTCTGTTACTCGTAGCCGAAGTCTTGTTCTTGTTGACTTCATAGTTGGAAAGGCTTCATTTGGCATTTGACTGTTTGATTCATATTCCTACATTCCAGAGCTTTCAAACCAGGGTACTCTGGGTGTATGTCACCATGGATTTCTGACCAGTCCTTTGGTGTCTCCTGTCATGAATATCTATTGTTGGTGTTTTTACCATGCACCTGACACAGTGTCTGTTCTGCCATTTGAAAGTCACGGAAATGGAGATTGCTTAAATCTCACTAAAATATGCTGGGGTTTAGAGTCCTGGAATTGTACACGGCTTTACTTTTGAGGAAGGGTTCCTTTTTGTGCTCAGCTCCATAGTCAATAGTTTTGCTTTAAACTTTGAATGCCTAAATTTGTAATGTCTTAACTTGTATTTCTTGACACATCTTTGTGTTTTGGTTTTTTTTCCTTGTGCATCCTGTCTCTGTGGCAGTTACTGCATTCTGTGTTTTACCATGTTATCTGCCTAATCGCAGTGTAGTAAGAGAATTGTCTTTGTGGACAACCTATGTAGGAGGGAATGTCTTTTGTTCTCCTAGGGCTTTTTTCCTCTGTCTTTACATGCTGTAAAGAAACCTGTAGCTGCTGGATTTCAAACTGTTACATTAGTGTGTGACTATACAATAAAGAAGCGCAGAGAAGCCTGTGCCTCGCTGTGTCATTAAGCTCTTTAAGTTAAAAAGTAGATTTTCTGTCAGAAAATAATAGAATTCCTTCTTGGAAATGAACCAGTTCATTATGAGCGGAGTCTAATCAGATGACAGACGTTCTGTGATTCTTAAAAGCTGTAGAAGTCTCTGCTGAACTGTATCGTAATTGGAGTGAAAGAACAATGACCTCTCTGTTGCTGCTGTACTGATGGAAGGGTATCTAAGTTTGTGTTCCATTCAGCTAGATGCAACACACCATCTAAAATGGGATTCCAAATTTTGAGGAGCTTTGTTAAACTACTTCGTATGAACCTAGTCATTAAACTCAACCTGTCAGCTAAGCTCCTTTTTCCGTTGTGTAAATGGGTCTTGATAACACAGTGTTGATCTGATGTGTGAAACTCATCAGAATTTCATGTTTAGTAGTTGTGGCTGCAAGAATCTTATTTTAAAGCTTTTGAATAAAATAATTTACTGTTACCAATTTAAAAGTTGACTGATTAGGTGGAATCACTGTTAATTTGGTTAATGGTTCAACCTGATGGTCTTAAAAGGCTTTTCCAACCAAAATGATTCCAAAAGTCTAATTTCTCTGTCCCACTGCTTAGCTGTGTCTAGAGTCTAGATATCGTAGATCTGTTAATTTGAACAAGCTTCCACTTTTTTCCAATGAGAAAAGTAGATTACCTTCCTGGTTAAGAAATCCCTCTCCTAAAACAATTTCAAACAAGACTTCTATATAAGACCTCCCAAATTGTGCTGATTTTGTTACCCTTCATGGTAGACAGGCCATTTCAGCATGAAGAAAAGAGTGTTATGAGTTAAGAGTGAGGTCAGCTCCAGTATTACTACCCTTTAAGGGTTCACCACTTCCATTTATGCAACAAAGTGGCTTATGAGCTCCTGTATCAGTATAGCTGAGGTGTTTGCTGAAGAAATGGCCTGTTTGGTTCCAGCAGGCTTATTTGGATCAAGGCAGCTTTCCCGATAAATGGTTCAGAACATACACATTGCTTCTGACAAATGGCCAATTTACTTCTGATACTGGTAATTATTTGTCTTTCTGACAAATAATTCTTTCTGTCTTTCTTTTTGATGTGACAAACGTAAAGTGCCTGAGTATTAGCACATGGAGAACTGATTGTATAATCAAATAGTCTTCAAAGATTCTGCAGAATAACTTGGGGGCCTGAAGACGGTTAATGTTCGTGGTCAGAACTGATAACAGTACTGAGCACTCATGAAGTGCTTTGAAGGCACAAAGCCCTATATGAACACACCCCAACACCATGGCTGCAAGTAGGTATTTTCAAAAACAAAAGGAGAAACAGTTAGAATTAACTCCAACTGATTAACTTGCACAACAGTCAAGTACATGGTTGACTTCAAATACAGCAGTTCAGTGGCTGCTGCTCCGCTGCTGCTTCATCCCAGGATTTCCAAATGGAAATGGAGTCAAAACCAAGGCTGAAGCCTACGAATTCTTGGTTGTCAGTCCCTTAAACTCTCTTTTGGAAGAACTGGATGCATAGAGGAAAATGCTGGTCCTATTCTCATGAAAGTTAAGGAAATTTCTCTGAGTTAGGTTAATATCAGGTGTAAAATGCTGGTCATTAAGCAATTGGTTTATTATGCTTAAGGCAAGAGGTTGGAGCACCGGTGAAGTAAATCTACTGATGATGGATGATGTTCACCCAACTACACAACTGGGTTTGAGCATCCATCTGAAACATATTTCTTACTTCGACTCCAGTCCTGTCTGCTGGATCCTGGTGGAACGAGCCCAACACAGAGAGAATCCCATATGTTGTAGGTACCTGGTTTTTTTTCCAAAATCCTGTGGTCCTCGGTTTTGCTTAGGACCAAGTATGAAATATAGAGACAAGTAAACGTTGGTAGATCTTTGAGAATCTAGATTACGTTGTTGAGATGACAGCTATATAACATCTGCAGTGGGGCTAATGTTAAACTGATAGGCTAAAGAAAGGTCTTTGGAGTTTCGGGAAGATTGTGTTGTGTATGTTTTGCTGTTTATTTTTAATTAATGCAGTAATTGCAGTCTCTTCAGGATCCCATTTTCTGTGCAAACTAGAAAACATGCTTGGTGCGAAGGTAAGTTTTGTCAGCTCGCTTTATGCTTCATAGAAGCATCGCATAGATGCTTGTATAAATGGGAAAGGATGAAGGCTGAAGCCCCATGGCTGCTGCGGTGAGCTGCCACTAGGTGTCAGGTTCTGATTAGTGCTGCAAGGGTCTGCCCAGGATTCAGTCAATGGTTGGGAGTGGTGGCGATGCTATTGACCAGTACGAGGTACCTGAAAATGTGACTAAAATGCTACATCTTTCTCTTAAGTGCAGATCTTGTGTTTCTTTGAGGTATCTTACAGGAAACCTCCTGGCCCACCCTGCTGCCTGTACTGAAGTGTGCCTGAAACTAGCCTTGGATTTCAGAGCTTGGGCATATATGTAGCACCGACTGATCACTTGCTGCGAAACAGCTCCTCAGAGGTGGTGCGTGTATATCTCAAGGGGAATGGTTGTTGTTGAGAATCAGGGCTGCCAGGCTTTGGCCTCTGAACTCATCTCCTTTTACACAAGGACAAGAGTGAGTCTGAATTTGCTAAAGAGTTGGCTCCTTAGGCACTGCTGTCAAGTGTCCAAGTAAGTGTCCTTGGATGCAGAGCCGATGGTAGAGGCATGCCATGCTTGCCAGACTGGAGGAATTTTTATTTATTTATTTAAATTTTTTTTGCAAACAAGTATTTTTTGTGCTCCTGACCTCTGAAATGATGGGCAGATCTGCAGTGCCTCTGCAGCAGTGGAGATGATGCAGCGACGAGGCTTTGGCCTGTGCTGGTGTGACTGTGTCAAAGAGAGGAGCGGGATAAGTGCCGAGATCGGATGGCGCTGGGTGGGACCCGGGACACGCAGGTTGAGCTCAATTTCAGCTTTATCCCTCCCCCCCCATTGTCCTCTGTAAGAACGGGGACACCACAGCGCCCACACGGGAACCGGCGGGCTCCGTCGGCCCGCGCCGACACCTCCTTTCTCCACCCTCCTCTCCCTCCTCCTCCTTCTCCCCGCTTTCCCGCCTCACCGGGAGGGGCCCAGCTCTCGCCGCCCACCGCCGCCCGAACAAAAGGCGCGGCGGCTGCATGGTGGCGGCGGAGCGCCCGGCCCCGCTCCGCGCCCCGGCCCCGTTCCGGCTCCCGCCGCCATGTCGGGTAGCGGCAACGGCAGCAGCGCGGTGAAGAAGAGGAGCCCGGCGGGCTCGGCCGCCTCGCTGGCGCAGGATGAGGAGAAGCAGGCGAAGGAGAAGATGCTGGAGGTGGATGGCGGGGCGCAGGAGAACGGCTGCGCCCGCTCGCCATCGCCGAGCGGCTCTGCTGAGGGGGTGACCCTGCAGCGCTCCATCACGCTGCTCAACGGCGTGGCCATCATCGTGGGCACCATCATCGGCTCCGGCATCTTCGTCACCCCCACGGGCGTGCTGCGGGAGGCCGGCTCGCCGGGGCTGTCGCTGGTGGTGTGGGCTGTGTGCGGGGCTTTCTCCATCGTGGGAGCCCTGTGCTACGCCGAGCTGGGCACCACCATCACCAAGTCCGGCGGGGACTACGCCTACATGCTGGAGGTGTACGGCTCCCTGCCCGCTTTCCTCAAGCTCTGGATAGAGCTGCTCATCATCCGGCCCTCCTCGCAGTACATCGTGGCTCTGGTCTTCGCCACCTACCTGCTCAAGCCCATCTTCCCCACCTGCCCGGTGCCCGACGAGGCTGCCAAGCTGGTGGCCTGTCTCTGTGTCTGTAAGTACTCTCACACCCTGGCCAGGTGCCTCTTGCTCTGCTACCCCGCCCGCCAGCACTTCTCTGCCTGCTGGCTGCCTTGAGCCCGTCGCTCTGTAGGAGATTCACCATCTCCTCTGCGCTAAACTGGCTCCATACCGGGGGGAGGCTTGGGGCTGATTTGGACAGCATGGGTGGGAAATGTGGCCCCATCCCAAAGAAACTGAGTAAAAAATTCCCAAACTGCCAGTTAGGAGCTGACAGGCGGCTCTGATTTCTGGCAGTATGTGAGCGGCGTGCGATAAAGGCAACAACGTGGGTTTTGTCTGCGCTGGAATGGGACTTCTTGTAGCCTTCAGGCACGGCAAAATCTCCTTACACCCCTGCTGAGGTGCTGCCAGGGCTGGGATGGGGGGGGTGTATGTGCAGGCATAGGTGGGTAATGTGCAGCTGGGAAATTATCTGTCACGAGCAACTGGTGCTGAACATGGCCTATGCTGCAGTGTCTGGCTGTTTTCAGCACCAGTTCTCAGTTGAGATGTTTCTTGGCTGTACGAGCACTGATATAGCTTGGTTTTTTTGCTAACAAGCATTCTGTGTCATCAGACGTTGCCTTGCAGATAGGTTCAGTCATGCTGTGATGAATTTATGTCCACTAACGCCTTCCATGGCACACAGATCGCACCCTCCCTCTGAAGCCGTTATCATCATTGGTATTTTGAGGTCCTTGTTTTTGCAAGTGAAGCCCCATTTTCCATTCATCCAGTGACTGCAAAGTCACCTCATCCACATTCCTCATTTATTTAAAGTACAGGACTATTTTCTGCCTTTCTCTCTTTCCCTTCAGTTTGTGTTCTACCCCACAGATAGTTCTTGTGCCATTCTAAAGATGTGTATTTATTGGGAGAGGAAATAATTGGGGGGGGTTGGGGTTGGAGAGAGGGAGGGCTTTATAAAGGATTTCTTTGTTGTACAAAGTTAGTCAGGTGTTCTTTTTATTTCTTCATTTTGAGGATGTGAAAAGTCTGCTTGTTCAGGCTGTCCAAAAGGAGATAGTGTTAGATTCCTTCACCTTCTGAGGAGCGCAGGCATTCAAAGGCTGCAGCACATGGTCGTTATAGGAAGATAGATTGTCTGTGAAAGTCTTCATACTCAGCCAGACCTTTGGTAGATAGGTTATAGGCCTAACTTACAGATAAATAACAGAGCAGCAAATTATACTTTCTTCAGGCAAAGTTGAAACTTACTAATTCTGCAGATCATATATTAAGGAAGTACAGTCACTCAACAAAGAAAGTTGTTAGCCATGTTAGGAAATAGTTCTAATGAGTTTCTTGCCCCAATAAGGGCCTTGTGAAAACTGGTTTTAGAGCTTTCCTGCCAGCCTGCAGTATGGTCCCAGTGACAGTGAGAAAAGAGACATGCAGGCACATGGCATCCCCAGTTTGGGGCTGAGAAGCTAACAGAATTAGAGCATTGATTAGATGGACTTCCTGGTTTATGTCACACGTTTTGCTGTGCAAGAAGACACTGTAGATGACAAAACCGTCGAGAACATGTTTCTAATAATAAGTAACTCTTGATCTGCAGGATCATTCCCAAAATAGGTAGGATGAGGTGTCTCTGTTCCTGTTTTACTGATCAGAAAATAAATGCAGGGGTCAAGCAGACTTGCCCACGGCAAGACCTGTTCAGTGGCAGTTTGGATTGCAGCACCATAGTTATCAATGCCGGGTCTTATTCCTGCTTATGCTACTCCAGCATTCTTTTGCTACCAATTAGTAGTTTCCCAAAGCAAAATCTGTTCTTGAACCTTTATTTTGAAAGGCTGAAGAGTCGCTGCTTCTCAAAAATGTGCATCATTTCCATATGTTTCTTCTTTAAACTTTACTCCCCTCCTACCCTGCTGGCTACTATTTTGTTTATTCTTTCAGTTCAATTTTGTTTGTCTCCCTTGCTACAAAAGGTTTAGTTAATAGCGCATTGCCTCCAGCAAATTACTTTTCTTTAGCTTTGATTTTTTGGAGTTAGCTTTCAACTCTTTGGTGCCAAAACCACATCATGAACTAGGAACAGCAAATGAGGTAAATCTGGACCAAGGACTTAGCAAGTCACACAAAACTTCTGCAGACTAACGAGCGGCTCTGTTACGTGGTTGTTCCAGACACACCGCTACCCAGCAAGATCACAGTTTCTTCCCAGAGCCCTAGGTTAGGAAAAATGGCCAGTTTGTGCATACACTCCAGAGCATACTCTAACGAATTATCTCAAAGAGGGCAAGGACAGTTTAGGAAGCAATAGGAGAGTCTGAGGCCCCAGGCTGGAATACAGATGACTTATAATGTAGCCAAAACCCAGCCATCTAGAACGGTACCAGCTGTATTCTTTGCGAAGTTTGTATGGCATAGAATGCAGTTGGTCGCGTGGAAATAACGCAAGTTACTTGTTTTGCACTTTGAATGTGACTAGTGTGGAGTGGTTGAATAAATAATGTGTTGTTTGGTATGTGCCACCATGAAGTACAGAAACTGAATTCCTGGGCATTACGGCAATCTTCATAAATCACAGTCTAGAAAGAAAGAACAAATCCTCTGAATAGGGAGTTTTGTGCCCCTTAAAGTGCTTGAGGAAAACAAGGTGGGTGGTAAGTAGAATTTAACTAGGCTAGGTATTTTATGCTCTCAAGATTGTAATCTACAGACGGTTGGTATGCAAAGCTACTTCTTCTATAAGAAGGGCAATAGGAATGCTTATTAAGGTTGCCAAATACAGGCTTGGGATTTCACTACAGGGAAGTCTTCCTGTAGCAAGATGGGTCAGCTATTCAGCATTATTGTGGCTTGTTTAATGTTCATGGTGGAACAGCCAGTGCCTTGAGTTACGAGAACTAGCAGACATTTTGTCTCTTCAGGCTATGGGTTACTTGGGTACCTCAAACACTTGAGTGTGGTATTTTGCCTGTCAGATTAGGTGGCTGATACTTGTAGATCTGATAAATCACAAAAGGAAATGCTAAGGAATAACAAAGGTTGGTACCCAAGCACTTCTTAACAGAAAAAGTTAATGAAACAATTTGTGTCTAATCATGAAAACCTAACAATAATTTGAATTCCCCCAGTATGTGACATTGCCTAAATCAGTTTTACCCATTCAGCAGAGGGTAGAAGGACTATTACAAGGTCTTGACTTTGCATGTTTGGTGACATCTACATTACTGTTTCAGCGTTGTACACAGCAAAGAATTAAAATTCTGTACACTGGCTTGAGAGCGCATTTGAAGCTACGTAGGTTAAGGAGGATGCGTTATGCCTGGATATGTGCCTGTGGGACTTGGTCTAGGTGATCCTGCTGTGGCAGGGGGATTGGACTAGATGATCTTTTGAGGTCTCTTCCAATCCCTAATGATTCTGTGGTTCTATCATTCAGTTTGTTGATGGCTCATCTTTTTTTTCCTCTTAAGAAACCATCGCAGTGGAACATACGTTACCGCTGCACTTCCCACATGCTTGTCTCTTTCTGCATTTTCCTACAATTCATTTTGACTATGAATTAAAAACCAGACACACTTTTAAATGCTAGATTTTGGTAGCAAGTGTAGTTTTGAAAGAACTTGTTTATCTATTGCAGGAGTATCTTCACATAGCAGGGTCATGCAGAAATGTTTAATCCTGTCTTTTGTTTTTCCGTTTGAAGAAGTGATGTCCAGGTAGTGGCCTGAATGGTGATGGTGAACAGCATCCGTGATGTCTTGTGGTGCGAGTGGGTCAGATTCTTTCTTACAGCAGGTTCACTTGTGTCAACATATCTTAAATTTGAACTGATAAATCTTAACAAAAACCATTACAAAAGGTCTCAGAGCACAAACTTATACCCAGTGTATTCTCTAGGGGTGGCTCAAGGATGGAAGGTTTCAAACTGCCCAGTCAGACAACATGCCCAGTCCTTATTTCCACCTCCACCTGCAGATTTTCTGTGTGTGAAAGGTCTTTGAATTGTGATGCAGCAAATTCTCTCGTATAAGGGAGAACAGGGATGATGCTGCTTCCAAACCTGAGTTTGGTTCTTTCTTGGTGTTTCATGAGTGCAAGGAATGTTGTTGTTCCCACACACGTAGATGCAGCCTGCCACACACCCGCCATGTGCTACAAAGCAGGTTATTCTGAAAGGTACTGATTTCTTGACAGTATAATCTGCTCCACAGAAGCTTGAAGAAACCCTGCCAGTTGCATGTAATTTTACTCTTGACCTTCAATGTCAAAGCAGTGATGTGACTGTTAACCTTTTATCACTTGTTAATTATATATGTGAAGTTGGCACTAATAATCCCAACATTGCTGCCTCTTCCAAAGCTACAGTATTTTAATCTTCTTTAAAATTTCTTTAGACTCTCTTTGCTGCTTCTGAAATATTGTGGGCACTCATCTTGCAAGCATGGAGTTACGGTAAAATGTTCACATATTTCTTTTTTGCTATGAGCAACCTAATAGTGGAAGAATGAGTAGCAGTCAGTGCAGAGTTGGGTCATAACATCTAGCAGCACATGTTAAGTGGAAGCTTAAGTGCTTCACTTTCCCCTGAGTACACTGGGAGTTAGAGGAGGAGAATGGTGTGAAATTCAGGGTTTGGCAGAACTGTCTAAACAGATGCCTGAATGGTTGCCAAACTATGGCCACAGTCTGTAAGTGAATATTCAGTGTCAGTATTTCACAGAATGAGAAAGTTAAGAGGTTGGAAGTGACCTGGAAAGATCATCTAGTCCAACCCTGCTGCCAGAGCTAGATCCCCTACAGTAGGTTACATAGGAACATCTCCAGGTGTTTTCACCTATAAATCACATATGTTGATAGCAGGAGCCTCTTTATTTTGTGTTAAGGTCTTTACTTTAGATCTGGCAAGTTTGGCTGCTTGACCAGCTATTTAAAGGGATGTATCAGGTATTGGAAGGTAAACAAAATTTATCTTGCGCCTGCTGTTCAACCTAGGCTTGTTCTGCAGCATTGCTGCTTGGAATGAATCTGCCAGGGCAAGCAGTATGTGAAGCTTTGAAGACTTTATCATCTCCAGAAAGGTGTGTTAACTTGCTTAAGCTGTATTAGTAAATGAGCTCTTGTTCAATCAAGGAGTGAAAGGAAGGGGTCTGTTACAAGACTGGGGTTGTTTTTTTAAGTCTGTTTAATTAGAGAGAGGAGCACTAATGAAAACAGCTTCTGACCATAGCAGGACTCTTACTGGATGAAGGTTGGGACGACTCTTGACACACAGCAAGCAACTGTGGCATTTCTTGGCACCCATCTCTTGGTTCTCACAACGAACATCCCATTAAATTCTGTTGTGTCTGAATGATTCACATGGCCACTGAGATCCTTCAGAGTCTTTCTTTTCTGACACTAACAAATTGGGAAGGACTTTGAAGAGAAACTTTTCATGGTCGATCTAATTCAATGCAACATCACTAGGTCTTTCAAGTGTTCCCAGTAGTGTCATAGTCCCAGTGTCAGATGTGGTCAGTAGATCCAATGCAATGGACAAGAAAGCAGATTCTTGCCAGCCAGTACACAGAGCTGAGTTCTGAGCCTCTGCAGGGCATAGGTGACATGAATCAGGCTAAAAACTGCCTGGAGTGTTTCATTATGTTCACAACCCAGAATTTAGCACTCAGTGCTGATGTTCAGCTGCCTTCCTGTGCATTTTTGGAACTTAATTCAGTCCAGCTATGGAAAGTTGCTTCTGTTAAATGTAGCATTTTGGGCCAGGTAAAACCTCAGTTTGCAGGTCCAGTACCTGACCCTCTGTTTCTCTGGGTCGATGATATGTCTGTGGGGCTTCAAGTGCACATAAAGTATTAGTGAGCGTGTTTGCTGTTAGGAAGATACCTTTATTCTACCATGGCCACCTCGTATGAAACGTTTAGGTTTGTGGTAGTTATAGGGTCTGGTTAATTTTCTGGGAATGGAAGAAGCAGGTTCCTTTCTCCCATTGCAAAATCACAGTTTTGTTGGTGTTCCTATGGTAGAATGACCTGTTCTGTGGAATTGCTGCATTGTGGAATCTAGCACCTTTTGACAGTAAAAACACAAGCTTCTTTCTAAGGAACCAAAATAGTAACTGCTACCCTGAGCTCCCCTAGCATTAATAAGTGCTCCACAGCTTTTCATGTCCCACAAGGTTTGGATAGTGTAAATTCTATTGCTGTAAGAATGGAACTTCGGTACCAAAGTGATGGTGCATTTATAGACCTGAGATCCAGCCTCTTCAAACCGTGAAATTCTTCTCTGAGCTCTTCCTTGGGCAGTCCTGGTGCTGCCTTCTGGCCCAGACTGTGCTGCGCTGCTTGGCACAGCTCTTGACAGAGAGATGGCAAGTAAATGCTTGTTAATTTATTCTTGCAGATTCTGGAAGCTTGAGGGCCTGGATGCTTCTGGGATCTGTGCTATATGATGAAATGATGCATCATCCTGCTTTGCGCTGACATCTCCCAGCTCCAAGCTTGTTTCAGCACCAGGGGCTTCCTGGAATTGAAAGTCAGTAAAGAGATGGAGCTGTGCCACGTTCAGGGTGTCTGTGGCTGTTTGTTGGAGACAGCCAGAGCTCACGGTCTCAGTTAGGGGGTGGGTCTGGAGGTTAGCCCATTCCTTGAGTTTCAGAGGTAAACAGCCTTTGCCTTCTTTTCACCTGTTGCTTCCTGATGCACTTATTCTCTGATTCCTCAGCACCCCTTTTGGAAAGGAAAATTAAAAGGAAGCAGTAAATGGCTGCCAGAAATGTTTGTTATTAGAAGTCAATTTTAATACAGACATACTTGCTGTGGGGCCAAGAGCTCCTTTCCAACAGCCTTATGTGTTGCTAAGCGTTTCCCTTCCACACACTGATTGCCCTGGCAGTTGAGTTTCTCCAGGGACTTGTCCTTGAAGAGCTTTTCCTTTGGCTTTTTCTCTTTCCCACCTTGCAGGGCACAAGTCTTCACTCGGGACCTATCAAACTGAAATTCCCTAACCGTTTCCTGTCTGGTGAGCTTAGGCAGCAGTTCTCTTTAAAGCACATGGACCATTTGGTGTCCGTGCCTTGTGTTTCTTTCATCCTGCAGTTTTTCTTGGTGGCCCTGGGCTCAGCTTGTCTTGTCTCTATGTGAACCCTGGTTGCACCATCTTTGGTAGAAAAGAAAACTGCTTGTCCATCATCTGCAATTTATGAAGAGTGAAGGAGGCAGCCTTAGTTAAAGGATGGGAAAAAGGAAGGAGCCAAGAACTCTCCTCCAAGTACTTATGAAGAGAAGAATCAACATCATGCAGTGGCAGATGGTAAATGGGTGCTTTGGAAAGGTGTGAGTTACAAATACATTGGTGTGTGATTTGTCCTTTGTGTGTGGGCAGTGCTGCAGTCCCCATTTTCCCAGTAGGAAGCTGAGCTGGATGGTTTCCCTTTATTCTTCCCCTTTTTTTCTACAAGTTCTCTACCCTACAGATTTTCACCCATGACTAGCTTGCAGCAAGTTAGCTGAGTTTAGTTCTTTAAAGCAAGTGGTGCTTATGCTTTTTGTTGAGGTTTATACTGAGTTATAGGTTTCCCTGTAGTGTTCCTGTATAAGAGTTGAAATAAAGGACAAAAGTGATGTTGTGCAAGGCTCCCAAGGTAACCTCACACACAGCATGAATGTGACTCTGCCGGTACCTCAGGAATTCCTACACTCATTTCAGAACTGTTTCACCTGAAAAGCTGCTAAAGGTCCTGTGTTGAGCAAAATCCCATCACCCCATATCAGCAAGTCACACATAGTGCTGCAACTGCATCCATTTTTCTCCTGTGAAGGAGGCTGAGTGTGAAGAGCTGTAGGTCAGCTGCTTGTTTGCTTTTCCCCAAAACAAGCCCCTTGAGCGCTGTCTTTACTCCATGGCTTTATGTCAAGGCATCAGCCATGCCTTTTTCTAAAGGACAGTTGCCAAGACTATTGCATCATAAATGCCAAGAGCTGGTTTACCTGTATTAGGGCTCCGTTCATGTACTGTTTGCTTTGGGCAGAACTGCATGGCTGCAGGGCGGCTTTACTACATCCTGCCTTTCCTTTGTAGGCACAGGAGCTGTTGTTACACGTAGCATGTGACTAATGCAGTTCTGTCTTTCTGCTTTGTAGGGATTTATTCCTGTTGTCATCTAGAAGCCATGTTTGGAAGGGATCTTGGAACTTGGGTTCAAAGGAATATGACCATAGAATTGAATTGCAACGGAGCAAGGTTCTGGGTCCTACATTTTATTAGGCAGGTTATCCTTGGTTTGTATCAGTAATGGGGAGATTATCTGGCTCTGCGGGTGAGTGCCAGCAAAGCAGGTTCAGTGACGTGCCTCGAGCCAGCTGGGACTGCTTGGACAGAGTAAGTAACTGTAGACAGATTCACTGCTGTCTTTAAAAGCTAAACTTCTCTTGGAAAGCCGTGTGGCTTGAGTATCTTGAAACGAAGCTCACCCTCACCTAGGCTAGGGCAGTCACCAGAAGAGCTGAAGGGGTGCACAGCAACTTGTGAGCACATTCTCTCTACAGCAATCAAAACCCAGTATCTTTCCTACTTCAGCCAGAATAAGAAGTAAACAAATGAGTGTCCCTCTTACATCTGCAACCACTGCAGCTTTCTAGTCCCTATTATCCCAATTAATGAAAAGTCTACTGGATCAGACAGACTCTGTCACATCAGGTCATGCTGAAAACCTTATTCCTAGAATGATTCCCAAGAATGATCCTGGTGTGTTGTGCCAAGGGTCAGCCTCACCCATAGCTGCCTTCCCATGACAGCCAGTAGCGATGATGGCTGGTAGCCAAAACCTTAGGAAAGGTGCTGCAGAAATTAGGGCAGTGCAGCGTTATAGTTCCCTGCACTGTGCGATTGCCCTGGTTTATAGCAAACCTGTGCAGCTTTCCCCTGTTGTTGATGTGGAGCAGTTCACCCAAGGTGAGCAGCGCTTCCTGAGATGCGGAGCAACCACTGGAATTCATCTCAGAGTTTTACTGCAAAAGCACCCCATCTGTCTTTTGGTCTCTGTGTTTGTAGGATTCTTTATGGTGGGTGAGACTTTGATTTATTTATTTATTTATTTATTTTAGCCCTTCTTGTGTTGGAGGCATTTAAATGTAGTAACTCCACCACACTCCTTTAGGAAAGACAAATATTATTACGTGGTGGGCAGAGCAGAAGAGAGAGATCGTGACTTGAAGTGTTCTGCATTGCAACTGGTGTGGAGGAAGCTCTCAGCCCTGTTCAGAGTCTCTGACCCTAAGTGTGTTCTTATTTTTATGGAGCCTTTTTGTCGGGCACTGATGTGTATTTTAAGGGCTGAATGCAGGCACTTCTGTTGCTTTTCAGTTTAGGACTGTGTGGAAAGCTTTTGCCTTTTATGTACAGCACTGCCATCCCACTAGCCATCCTGCAGACTCCCTGCAGAGCCAGAACATGAAAAAGGGCCCAGGGAAAGTCAGGGTTTGATGCAGAAGCTGAGGCAGCTGTTGTCAAAGAAACTGAATGCCTAAATGGGGAAGGGAACGTCAGTGTCACACCTCCAAGGGCCATCTTCACTAACGGGAAACGTGTGCTTTTAGATGCGTTGGCTCATCCTTTAAACATCCCTCTGTAAACAAGGGGAGGTTTATTTTTAGCTTAATCGCTGGTCCAAGTGAATCCTGGATTCACTGTCCCTGTCCTCCCCGTTAGGATTCACTAGAGGGGCTTTCAGTAGATGAGCTGTGATCTCTGCTTAGTGATTTCACTGCTTTTTCTGCTGTCCCCCTCCTCTCCTCACTTGCAGTTTAGCAAGTTGACCTTGCTGAACCTAACTCTTCCTCCCCTGTGTATCTGGACATGGCCATTTTAAGGTACTGCTGGGAGGCAGATACAGCACAATCTTGCTGGAAGGTGACAGAGCTGTGACTCTGCACACCCCTGATAGAGCTGCTGCCTGTGTGGTGCTGAAAAGCCTCCCACCCCTGGCACACTCTTTTGTTCTACTTAAAAGCACCGTATCTGCCCTGAACAGCCCGAGGTGGGGCTGCCCTGGGACAGGGGTTACATTTTGGGGTCGGTGGTGCTTGTCAACACAGTTGTTCTCTGCTTGCTTTCAGTTGCGTGCTGAAATGGAGCAGCCAAAACCCTGCTTGTGCTGTCCTGTGATCTGTGTGGGAGCCTGCGGATGTTCTTCACAGTGAAAACGGCTCTGGGTTGTTTCACTCGCTCCAAGTGCCACAAAATGCTAAAGGGGCTTGCAAGGCATGATACTGAATCTGAAATCCCTTATATATTTCTGGCTTTCATTCTTGAAGGATCTATTGGCTCACGTGCTTCTCTTTGCAAAGATACCAACTCCTTCATTTCTCCAATACTTTTGTGTTGGGGTGATACTAGATCCAGGGGATTTGGTGGTGGTATGGGGCAGCCAAGGATCCTGAAAGCAAACTTCTTGTTCTAGGATGTGCGGTCTGCTGCCCTGGGACTAGTTTAGCTCTTCCCTGATCTCCTACAACTAAACTGTAGCTGAGTGGTATGTGGACACTAAAATCCTCTTGGCCTGCTGCATGTAGCTGTCATGCTGAGGCTGTATTGAGCTCTCAAACCCCTGCGAATGAGTGATTGATGCAACTCACAGCCTTTCTTGCCTGCGTGTTCCCCAAGTCATTGGGAAATCCTGATACCCTCAGCTTGCACTCAAGTGGGAACACAAAATCTGATCATTGCTGTCAGACCCAGACATGGCAGCCCCTGAAGACTGAGCTCTCTGAAGCCGCCGTGTGGGTACGTCTGAGCCTGCCTGTGTCCATGTGTTCCAGGAAGGCTATTCCCAGCCCTGTGTGCCGTTCCCTGAACTCTTACCAGTGCAGTTGCCTTCTTACAGACAGGGTAGGGTGGAGGGTAGCCAACAAGACATTTTTAAATGCCCCAATACTCCTTCATCCACCCGTCGTCTTATTTCTCAATTTGCGGTTTATTTTGCCCTGTCTGGTGTGAGGCTGATGAGCAGCTCTACAATATGGTCCTGCCACAAGCTGGAGAGGAAAGGCAGGCAGCGCTGATGGCATGTTGGCGAGGCAGTGGAAGCCTGTTGTGGTGGTGTCTGTATCTTTCCATCTGCGCATGTGCTTGGGGTACACTCAGCTGTTACTAGTCTGTAACTGGGATGTAGTCTTGCTTCAGAGTAGGGGTGTGTTGTAGTTTTCTGTGTGATGCTCAGTGTGTGTTGAGGGTCTTAAGGCACTGGGTGCTCTTGCTGGGCAGTACCCAAGCCATCCTACAGCTGGTCTTCCTGCCTCCCACCTTTATCCATTGTCACTATCCTATTCCAAAGCTCCCAGTGAGGTTCAGGCCCATGTGGGCAGGCTGGTGGCTAGAGTCTCCACTAGCATTTTTCTGGAGATTCTGGTGACCTGATGAAGGTGCTGCTGAGCCCTCTGGTGTTTCTGGGTGTTTGATTAAAGCTGAAGTCTCTATATCAAGTATTCTGGGCCTTAAACTGTGAATACAGATGTGGCCGCTTCAGGTGGGGGTGGTCTGCACCCGAGCTGAATATTTTGGGGAGCAGCTGTTTGCCTCTGTGTGGTGGCAAACAGAGAGGTAGTGGTGTCCTCTGAAAATGAGCTGCAGCATGTGGGAATGGACTTTCTTCATGAAGGCAGGAGACATCCTGGAAAGGATCCCACAGAGAAAAGGCTTCAGCTTAACAAGAAAGGCGGAGATCTGCTCCTTCATAAGCTGCTCTGTGACCGCTTGGCTCCAGGAGCTGGTGACAAACTGGTTTGGAGACAGTGAGGGGTGGCTCAGTGTAAGGGAGATGAGGAGGAGGGGAGGACATCCAGCACGTGGGGCACCGTCCTTCTCTGTGTGACATTTGCCCATCTATGTAACAAGCAAGAGGCTCTGAGCAGCAGGGAGTGAGCAGGGCACAAAAATAGTGAGTGATTTGGAAGAGCAGTAAAGGTTTTAGCCATTAGTTTCTCTGAAGCAGGTGAAACTTGCCCAGTCAGCAGCTCTGGGGCCTTAGACCAGCCCTTGTTTGTGCTGTCTGTTGCCTGGTAGGAGTGCCACCCTGACCAGTGGTGCAGAGGAAGGTGGTGGGAAGCGGGGCTAGAAATGTTGGGGAATGAGGCTTCTGTAGCTGCTTTAACCACCGAGTAGCTTGTATGTAGTAGGAGCTTCTTGGCAAGCAAAATGCCACGTGGGGAAACAGCGCAGTCAAATACTAAAACAGCCCCAGCAAACCTGGGCTAATGCACTGGCCTGTTCTGTGCAGCCCTCTCTTCATCCCTGCCCTGAGGAACATCTTTGAAGGCCAGAATGACTGTTCCCAGCACCACTGGTCAAGTGGGTCAAGCAGAGGATGAGGGTTTCCTCAGATCTGGCTTCCTGTCTCATAGCTGGCTCAGTGGTTCAGGACAGGGCCATCTCTTGGGCAGCACTGTGTGACCTCAACAGCCTTTCAGGTGCTGTTGTTATACAAATAACTATAGATCAGCTCTGGAGGATTGTCCTGGCATTTCTATGGTGTTTTCACAGAACGGCAGCATTAAATTGGATCAACTTAATAGGGACTTCGGCCAAGCTCTTTGATGCTAATGGCTGCAATAACCACGTTTATTTATGTGCCCTCAGAAGCATGTTCCAGGGCAGCAGGGCAGTTCCTTGTCCCAAAAAGTGTCTGCGCTGTTCAAACCACCTGTCTGAAGACAGAATGGAGAAGTACTTCATTGCAGAGCCTCACTTTTGGAAAGTCTGTGTTTTGGAAGGATGCTTTTCGTTGACTGACTTAGCTTTCTTTATTAAAAACCAAATGCCAATTCATCATAATCTGTTCTGCTTTGTACATGTCTCACGGGAAACTGATGTGTGTTCTATTGTCCCTTTTTCCCCAGTGCTCCTCACAGCAGTGAACTGTTACAGTGTGAAAGCTGCCACTCGTGTTCAGGATGCCTTTGCTGCAGCAAAACTGCTGGCGCTGGCTCTGATCATCATTCTTGGCTTCGTGCAGCTTGCCACGGGTGAGTATGTTTCTTTTTGCTTCTGGAGGTGGTGGGTCAGTTAAAGCAGGATCTGGGAATTAGGGACAGAGCCTGAGTCCTAACCCAGGCATTTCAGAGCCAGCACAAGTGCTTTATGTCTTTGCCTGCTTGGGTGATATTTCCAGCTCGTGTTTTGCAAAGGGCTGGCTGCTTTTGTGCATTTTATTTGCGGTTTCATATTTACCTCGCTGCAGTAATGCTGGATTTCATGCTACTGGAACCCAGCATATACCACACAAGGTCTTTTCCGTTCTGTCCAGTCACTCTGCTGTCTCCCTTTTAGATTCCAGAGCTGCCAAGTCCAAAAGGAATGAAAATTTTGATGCTGTGGCTCTCGGGAGACTTTTCTGTAACTGGCAGCTGTCCCTGGCCATTTATTAATGGAGAAGTGTCTACATGTGCAAACCAGCCCTCAGTAATTTTTATTGCTTCACAAACCACCCCTATATTTCCCTTCTTCCTGCTTCAGGTGGAGAATAGCTTTGTCAAGCCCGTGGGGTCACACAAGGTAACTTGGGTCAGGCAAGGCTATAGAATCCCCATGAGGAATACTGATACCAGAGCTTTCAGCTGACAGTCACTTGCATGTCCTGCCTGTAAACAAGTATCTAAAAAAGAAGATAAAAAAGGGAGGATAAAGCGAATACTCTGGTGGTTTTGCTTGTTTTCTTCATGCGAGCTTAAAATCCTCTCAAACCTAGGGCAGTGTTTTGTTCCAACCCTGTCTGATTAATCCAGACAGATAAGCTTTACTGTGGGCTGCTTTTTGTGAGTTTTCTGCAAATACACTTTCCTTAGGGAACAGTACAGGCCTCCTTGTTAAATGTGGATAAAAGTCTACAGATAGTCATGCTTGTGTCTGTGCTGGCAAGTGTTTGTGTGTGCACGTGGGTCTTTCTAATTCCTGTCTCAGCTACAGGAGCCAGTGCTGTCTTTGCAGAATTTCTTGCTTTGTCAGAGGCTTTATTTTCTTCCAGCTCAGTGCCTGCACTCAACGGGAACATTGTTTGAGGCTTATCACAAAATACACCTCCTTCCTCTTTGTAACTCTCCAGGCTGTTTTGCCGAACTTTTTCTCTTTTGAAAAAGAAAGGATAAGTAAATACAAAGCTCTGATAGCTCTCATAATGTTTTCACACACAAAATCACAGAATCACAGAACATTAGGGATTGGAAAGGACTTCAAAAAATCATCTAGTCCAATCCCCATGCCACAGCAGGATCACCTAGATCAAGTCGCACAGGAACATATCCTGGCGGGTTTTAAACACCTCCGGAGAAGGAGACTCCACAGCTTCCCTGGGCAGCCTGTTCAGTGCTCCATCGCCCTCATTGTGAAGAAGTTCCTTCTCATATTTATATGGAACCTCCTATGTTCCAGCTCACACCCATTGCCCCTTGTCTTATCATTGGATGCCACTCAGCAGAGCCTGGCTCCATCCTCCTGACACCCACCCTTTCCATATTTATCAACATTAATGGGATCACCCCTCAGTCTCCTTTTCTCCAAGCTAAAGAAAGCTAGCTCCCTCTGCCTTTCCTTGTAAGAAAAATGTTCCACTCCCTTCATCATCTTTGTGGCTCTGTGCTGGACTCTATCCAGAAGTTCTGCGTCCCTCTTGAACTGAGGGGCCCAGAACTGGACACAATATTCTAGATATGGCGTGGATAGGGCAGAGTATCACAGAATCACAGAACATATGGGATTGGAAGGGACCTGAAAAGATCATCTAGTCCAATACCCCTGCCACAGCAGGATCACCTAGACCAAGTTGCACAGGAACATGTCCAGGCAGGTTTTAAACATCTTCAGAGAAG
>JAOXOE010000720.1:15403248-15440735 GCA_028565055.1 Phoeniculus purpureus | reverse complement strand
AGGGACCTCGAAAGATCATCTAGTCCAATCCCCCTGCTAGAGCAGGATCACCTAGATGAAGTCATATTCCATTTGGGGCCATCTTGACTTAATCCTTAGCATGAATTGAACCCTAACCTATTCACACCCAACAAATCATGCAGAAAAAACTGAGTAACTCCTGATTCTCTGTTAAATTAGAATCCTTCTGTTTCAGTGTTAGAGATCAACCTCACAACATATTTACCTCGTCAGTACAAAGGTCATCTCTTAAGTCCACTGTGCTGCAATATTTTCCTTAAGTAACTTCTTCTCTGGTACATGAATGTAAGTATGAATCACCACATCCAGAATAACACGTTAGTAAATACTCAATGAGTAATTTTTTTCAAGTAATTGGGAAAATTATTCAATTGAAGCCTAGAATTCAAATTACAACTGTACTTTAAAAAAATTCATTCATCAAGCTAATCATAAAGCACAATTCATCATGGGTTGTTTTGACTTAAAACTCAGTGTCCCTTATATAATCTTGTGATTTAATATAATAACTAACATTAATTTCACCATTCCCAACCACATAAAACAGAATTATCTTCATGAAGCTAATCTAAAATTCTTAGATTTCACTATCTTTGATTTCTATGTCCAAAAAAGAATTTGCAGAAGAATTCTCTGTCCTTAAGAATTTGCAGAAAAAGCCAGCATTACACACTATTCTATTGACACTGTTTTTAATATTCATGTTCTTATAAAAACTCTTTACAGTTGCTAAAATTAGAGTTTTACATTTATAAAAATTATAGAAGTGGGCTGTCATAATATGTTACCAGAAGGAAATGGAATAGTACATTTTATTTCCCAGAGAAGGTATTTACTTTCCTGAACCAATATTTCAACGTGGGGATAGGAAATCCTGCAGGTTGCATGGGTTAATTTAAAAGGTTTTAAATAGAAGGCTACACCGCTGTAGCAGAGCACACTTTTTTAATTTGAAAAGTAATTTTAGTTGGCTGTTCTGCCTGTAAAACTAACAGAAGTGGAACAAACCCAACCAAGTCATTTGACTTCTTCACTCCTACTTGATTCTTGCTATACTGCCTAACAATTCAAGGTTGGACCCACGATACAATCTCTGAAGCTTCCAGTTAAATCTTAGTTCATTCCACCAGCACATTTACTTTGCTCAAGAGCCTTACGATTAGATCAACATACCCTCAGAGTTCAGTGTAATCAGCGTGACATTGTTCCCAATACTTTGGTTTCCTAATTGCCCACTGTTGGAAACTGAGTCACTGGCCTCGGAGCCGCTCTCTCCATCCTCATTGTGACTATCATCATGTCCTGGAACTTTCACCACTATGGTGTTCTGCCTACGTCCAGGAACGGCACTGCGGAGAAGAAAAAGATGTGTCACTTTGGTAAAACTATACTAGTATTATAATAGAATTATAAACACTACTCAGCAAAACCAAATGTATGATAAAAGTACACTCCTTTAAACATGCCGGCTCCTGTTTACAGCTCAATGCTCAGATGGAGGGAAAACAGCAGAAGAAATAATCCATTTTAGATGTGCACTTGCTAAAATTGCATCAGTGGGAAAATCTAGGCCCAGTGCCAAAACAATAAAAAAAAAATAATTAACTTACAGAAAGATATTCTTCCAGAGTATTTTCTACCCAGAATCTCTAGTTCCCCTGAATTTAAAATTTGTTTTAGATAGCACAAATTCTAGCAAGCCGTCCTGGGCTGCTGCATATTCCTTCTTCCGCTGGTTAAATACAGGGTCTTGGCATGTTCCCAAGTGAACATGCAGCAGTGTAAAAGTTATGTGGCTATGGGCACTCTCTCCTTCAGCTGTCAGCTGCCAACTAACACCAAACTAATCCCAGATCCACCAAGACATGGCTCTTCCCACCAAGAGTGAAGCGCTGCTCCATATCTGGACTGCTGATAAGAAAGTTCCTGCAGACAGAACTGTCAGCCTGATAAAATGCTCATATGCCAGTCCAGTGTTCCCCCCACCCACCATTACCCAGAACATTCCTCATTTTGCACTTCAGATTGCTGCAGAGATGGATACTGATCTGTCAGAGGAGGGAATGAAGGGGAGGAGTCCAACTGCTACTGACTTGCTAAGGATGTTTTCCAGAGAATCCGCTGCTCTGCTCAGTGGCTCTTCCTGCCCAACCATCTTGGCTACAATCGAATTCTGCCGGTCGTTGTTCAGTATTACTGTGGTCTGAGGGACTACGCTACAAGATAAAAATCAGGAAAGAAAATGGAATATAAAAGAGTCAATTTCATAAACAATACTTTAACACAGTCTTTCTGTTTAAATAGTCTATTTAAAACCAGAGACTGCCACCAAGCCTTGCTTCTTCTCCCAGAATCGCAGTTCCGTATCAAACAGTAAAGCTGGTAATCCATCGAGTTTGACATCTGTACCAATTCAAATACTCTTTTTTTTTCCCCGAGGATGGATGGTTTCAAGAGAATTATATAAAAGTCCATGACCTCTGGCAAAGTGATAAAGAATTCATCAATTCAAGATACATAGCAGGAAGTCTGTAAATCACAGCTCCAAAGAGCCACCAAGTTCTTGTTTTGAAAAGTCTAAGGGAGTATTTCCAGAGACACTAGGACCAACTTAGCATGCCAATGGACCAGTTTTAATAGGATAATTCCCAGGAAGAATGAGGAAGCTCATGTCATCTTCAGGGCTAGGGGTTCATGGAAGGAAGGGAAAAGAGAGTGGTACTAGGGATAGATCAGAATAGGAACAGACTAACTTTAAATAACAACAAGAGTGAACTTTTTCTTATGTGTATCCCACATAACAAAAAAAAAAAAAATCTAAACCAAACTACAGAAGAGCATTTAGTGCATGAGAAACCAGAAAGCCAATGGACAAGGAATGACTACAGAAGTGTTGCAAAGACAACCACTCAGTGTCTACACTACCATACAAAAGTAAATATGAAGTAAATAAATGTCTCCAGCATGCAGATTATCATGTGATTTGGTGTCAGAGATTATGAACATTATTCCCAACCACTACTCAGTATCTGAAGGCACGGGTTTGATATTTAATTGATATTATTTCCAGTGTTCTCATGGTAAACTTCAGGAGAGAACTTAGAAGAAAATTTGTGTTGTAGTGACAGAGAAGGCTTTTTCCTTTCTGCTTCTCACAGTAAATAGTCCGCTATTGTTTTTATTGGTCCAACATCTCAAACATGACTCATGGTCATTTATTTTTCCTAACTGTATTCCTTGGCTAATTGCTGAAAAACAAATTAAACAAATCTGATGACAGCAGCTCTTTGTTTATTTCAGCTGTAACAAAGCGCCTGAACATTCACGTGTCTTCATATGACTTTAAACATTACTATATCCATCATTAAGACTTAAGAACGAGATAAGAAACTGTCGAAAGAGCTAACAATAAATGGTTCTGAACTTTGGCGCAGATGAAGTAGTTCACCACAGGTTTTCTGGACACTAAAAGCCCCAGGGGCTAATGCTTTGCCTCCCTCTTAGAGAGCAGCATCTGTTGCTAGCAACAAACTGGATTCCTTGTGGGCTGCCAATGATCTGTTGGATTGCAAACCTCGAGAAGCTCTGGAAGACGTTTGTCTAATCATGGACAAGTACAGACTGTACTATAGCTGTTCATGTGTATGTGAAGTTTGAATTGTATTAAGCAATAAATGGGGGGGTTCTGTTGGTTCTTAGCTGCTATCTATAGGGCTTAATGATGCATTTCAAAATTCTCTCTGTTCTTAAGGAGGAAAAAGCCCCACACATTCTTTTTATTTCTGTTTATCTTCTCGATGGAATATTTTCAAAAAACCCCACACCAAATAGTTGATAAAATACCCCTCTGTGGCAATGATGGCCGTGCCCTAAGTCCAGCAGCAAACGGGTTCCCATTACATTTCCCACACTGTCCAAACAGCCACGTCTGAAGTTTTTACAGGCCAGTGTAAAGCATTCAAGACTTTTACACTTCCTTTTAGATACTGTTCCTTATCACCATCTTTCTTGCAATCACTTCTGAATGCCTGTTTCAAATGTCACTTACCAAAGCTTATTTTTAATGAACACTCTGAATAATTAATTTCAGCTGTAGAGATAAATGCAACAAAATTATATTTATGAAGTCCTTAGGATTTTGCTCCTATTAAGTTCGCATTTGAAAAAGAGTCTTAGCACTAGAAACTGTAGAAATTGGCATAAAATAAGGATGAAGCTGGGGGGTTGCCCTTTTCTCTTTTAAAGAATATTCATTTTTAAGGAAGACAATCTAGAGAGTGAGCAGGATGCCATGTAGCTAATTTAAGCAGACATAGAATAAAACACTTTTCTACAACCCACCAGCACAGGTTTATCCCCTCGTCAATGCACCAATGTAAATTCAAGCTTGTTACTCCAATGCATAAAAAATTTCTTTTTAAATTCATCCCTAACCAAACACCCACAAAAAAACTGGCTCCTCTGGAAGAATTAACTTAGCAGAGTGGATTACTGACTGGCAAAATTCACCTTCACAGTTGTTTGGGGAGGAGCCACTAACTAAACATGCCATTGTAATGACATGTGTTTTCCTGGCTGCACAGCACAAGGGCCAAAACAGACACCACATACACAAGGAAAACCTCTGGAAGAAGCCACAGCTACCATCAAAGTGTCCATCAATTGTTTTGCCTTTGGAAGTGAGCTGTTACCGAGCTGCAAGGACTCAACAGAAAGCATAGTGAAAAAGAACTAAAGCAGGCATTGGGAAATGTTCAACAGAGCTCAGATTTACAACCATCAATTAATTCTTCTGTGTGATGAACCTGCCCAAATAGGAACTCTATAGCTTGTTTAAAAATAACTGAATGAAGCTTCTTGTCTGTTACCAGGAATCGTTACTGTTGGATAAAATTACTTCTGTGTTCACAGACACACAGATCGTTAGGGGTTGGAAGAGTCTTCCATGGGTCATCAAGCCCAATCCTCCTGCTCGAGCAGGACCATAAAACCTAAGACAAGTTACACAGAAATGCATCCAGATGGGTCTTAAGCATCTCTATAGAAGAAGACTCAACAACCTCCCTGGGCAGCCCATTCCAGTACTCAGTAACTCACTGACATGGAACTTCTTTTGCCCCAACTTACATCCACTACCCCTTCTCCTATCACAAGATGCACGTGAAAAGAGATTGTCTCTTTCTTCTTGACACCCGGCCTTCATGTATGTATAGACAGTAATTATATACAGTCAGTGGACACAGTTCTGTATCTACTAACAGAAAGACTTTGGTAAAACTCACTTAGGGACAGGGTTTAGTGGTGAACCAGCAGTGCTCAAACAATGGTTGAACCTGCTGATCTTAAAGGTCTCTTCTAACCAAAATGATCCTGTGATTCCACCACAGTGAAATCATTAGAACTTATTACAGCCTAGCACAGCCTATTACTGGATTATTCTAATTTCTTTTTTTGGTCAGTACCTCTCACACTTAAGATCAATCAGCTTCAATCATTACTTAAGTACTGAAATAATGAAGAATAAGGAAAGCTTCTGATATTCACTCAGACCCCAAATTAAGCAATTCTTCCTATGAGTGCTGCCAGTACTAGACTCATGGAGAAGCTGGAAAGAAAACATTAGGGGGGTCAGGGGGAGTTCTTCAGAAACCAGTGTCATTACACAGTCTTCAGTTCTTTCCGTCTGTGTTCACATAGTCCTTTCCCCATAAACACTAGAACTTGGAGAGGCTGGTTCTGCAATTTGCCTATTCTTGGACACATTCTGTAAAAAACTTATAATGCAACCTACAGATCATATTGTACTTCGGTTGGGTTTTTTAAATGCCGTTTACTGAATAATCTGTTAAATTACAGGTGAAAATATTAACTAGTATGTTTGTATTTTTAGACATCATTTAAATGTGTGTGTATTTAGCCTCTGCCGTTTGTTTGGGGTTTATTAGCATAAAAGGACAGTCTATATTTTGCATAAGAAAAACGTTGCCAAAGGTAATTTTCCGCATGGAAAACGTGTGAGTCATAGATATGATCATTAGTTTTAACTGGTGGTTTGCCATTGCCAATAACCTGTCAATCACACCAAACGCAGCCAATGACACAAAAGAACTTTTGGCAATACCAGAACCATCATTCTCCTCCTCTTCCCAGATGAGGTTTTCATTTAGAAAGAGAGAAAAATAAAGCAAAAGGAACTCGCTGACATTTCTATCTTCCACAAGGTACAAGATCAAATGTTTCTCCAAATGGATGAAAAAGACTTGTGGAAAACCTCAGACTGAAATTTTCAGACAAGAAGTTATTCTTGTTCTCCTAGACACATTAGTATGGACCAGCTACTGGAATATTTATAGCAGTGCTCAACTAGTGAAAAAAGAAAGAAGACAGTCTTCTACTTAGACCATTTCTGAGCCTCCTTTGCACATCTGAACATCTGCAGATGGGCTAGGAGGCAGAACTCAGAGCCATCCAGGTAGTCACATCCCCTCAAACTCCTGTTTCCCATCTATATACTACTTTGTGGCCACTATAATATACACACTGCCTGTGTTGCTTCTCTGGAAGGCAGGGCTGCTAAGGGTATCATCCTCCTCTCACATACAGACTGGAAGGAGATGCAGAAGGGAAAGCAGCTCTACAAAAGAGACCTTGAATTCAGGAATTTCCAGTTTACAGCTGGGGCTGAGCATGAAGACTTAAATATTGATTATTTATTTACATTACCATCAGTCCTACAATGAAGACAATCTAAATGTTGCTCAAATTACACAGAAAAACACCATTTCGGACATGTGGTGTTTTCCTTACTTTATCTTTCACTAACACCACAGGAAAGGCCACTCTTTGGATCTTTTCACTGTTACTTCAGAAGATAATGTTAAAATGCTGCTTCTTCTTGATGACCACCTGCTTCCTTCGCGTTCTGCAGATACAGTTAAGATTCTCTACCCAATAGGAATGAGAAAACTGACTTATGAACTTACACTACGGTATACATGAACAAAACCACAAACCAGTAAAACATAACACTAAATTACACTGGATTTAAGCCAAAAATAATTAAAGCAGCTCCTCATCTCCCACGAGAGAGGAAACTTGCCAACAAGTAAACCATTCACAGTGATGAAGACCAGTGGGATACCTGCTGTAGGGGCACTTGAGCAGTACAAGTTTAAATGTCCCTAAAGCCATGCATTCGCCTAGTCACAGCCGATTGCCAGAAAAGCAGCAGTGCTATCCATCATTTTCAGTAAGAGTTCAGTCATCAAAATTATCTTTGGATTCTTTGCATCTGGAACATCACATAAGAGCAGACATTATAAAGACAGCACTAGTGATTAGGGCCCGTAAACAGAAAAGTACACCAGCCATCGCTGGAGAGATTCATGGATCTGAAAACTGAGAAACCTGTAATCAATTTATGGTAAAGGAAACGCAGCATTTATCAAAATATACTGGTAACAGCTTAAGAACATTTAGCATCAAGCGAGTAAGATCCAGATGTTCTCCAAGCTGGAGAACACATCTCCACGGAGTTTATTGTAGTCAGTCTTACCTACAGAGCAAGTCTCTGAATTGGCTGACAATCAGAAAAGCACAAACTATTTGCTTTAGAATTAGTTCTATCAACCAGTTTGGAGAGCTGTTATATCTGTTGTGGATTGTTCTACTCTGAGAAAAGCTAAACACACCTGTTCAACCCAGTGTAACCACTCATAAACACAACTAGTTTGCCAGTTAGCCAACAGCCAGGTAACCAACATGACAAATGGCCCAAAGAACTGACCACTTGGAATCAAGCTTGTTACCTCAGGGATTTTAAAAGACCTGTATGGGTACACAAGCAACTGCAAACTGTGGGGTTTTAATTAAAAACTAAAAAAAAAAAAACAATTTCTATGCTTTCAAGCACAACTGAAACTCCGTAAGAATTAAATGCACAGAGGACCACAGCCTCCAAAGAGCCCTTTTGGCCAGAGCAGATACACAAAAGCAGCAAAACGCAGTACAGCCAGGCCATGTGCAAGTGACATAGCCAGGATAGAAAAACACATTAACAGAAACAGCATTAATTATTCGTCATCTACTTTTGATTATGGACAAGAAAAGGTCGGGTCACAACTTTTAATTAACCAGTTAATTCAAGCCTCTTTAAAGATAAATGTACTGAGAAAAATGCAACATGCAAAGATACCTCCTTCTTCAGACAGTACACAAAGACATGCACGGCTGTTACCCCTCAGAGCCCTGACAGCCTGAACTACACAAGCAGCGGCACTGCAACCTGTAGTAAATGTGAAATGAGAAAGGTTGGTGTGTAAAGAAACGACAGTCATTTCCCATAATAAAATATGCAGGATCAACTGATCTTGAACACAGTTAATACAAAACAAATTGTCTGCTGCAGCCTTAGGACTAAAATAGTGTGTCTAGAAAGCACTGTATGAAATAAAAGACTTTGAAGCCCTTCTTTACACAAATAGCTACTTCTAGATTTATTTTCCAACTTTTCTTACGTATTCTAACATCTAATAGCAGCACAAGACGACTTACAAGGCACTAGAAGCTTGGGGGTGAAGGCAGCAGCATTATAAACTGGATTTCAAGACACTACTTACACTAACTGAAGAACTTGATGGTCACCAGATAACACACTTCAAATAAATAGCACATTAGGTTTCTGCAAACAGAACCCTAACACACAGCTCTTAGAGAGCTAGCTTGTGAATAATTTCCGTCATGTATCTCCGCTCTTGTTGCTTTCCATAATTACCCAACCAATTATGTTCACTTGCCACCAAACACATTCTGGAAGGGCCAAGGGTGCAGCTACTCTGAGAGCTAGTACTGAATCTCTAATTTCCATATACACTGAAGGAAACACTGAAGTTATTAGGAGATTTCCTGTCTCATACTCCACCCTTCAGTGTGGAACAAAGACACTAAGCTAAAGATACGCAAAACTATAGAGTTCCACAAAAAGGAAGAATTCTGTTTGGAAAGCCACTTGGACTCTAAACAGGTGTGCATTTTTTACATTTGGAAGTGTATCAGTTAAATTGCATTTGCTGCCAGATAAAGCAGATGGAAGACTGGCTCCTCGCCAGCTTACCAACCTTGCCGAGACCTTGATAGATGTTAGGCTGTTTCATCCTTTTGAAGTTCTGAATCCATTTGCAGCTCTTTTCCATCTTGCTTAAAGTAAAACTATGACTATCCCAAACCATTGTAGACTATTTCATAGAATGCCTTAGGTACGAAGAGACCTCAGAGATCACCTAGTTCCAATCCCCCTGCCATGAGGAGAGACACCTCTCTCTGTGCTGCTCAGAGCCACATCCAACGTGGCCTTGAACGTTTTCAGGGATGGAGAATCTACAGCTTCCCTGAGCAACCTGTTCCAGTGCCTCAGTACTCTCATAGTGAGGATTCTTTTTCTGAGATTCAATCTAAATCTGCCATCTTTTAGCTTGAACCCATTTCCCCTTGACCTATCACTACAGTCCTTCTTTTAAAACTATACTACCATGTATTATTTTCTGTAAGTAGCAAGAGCAGCTGGTTTTGCAACTTCTAACAATAATATTACTGGTACTTTAGTCTGGTGTAAACTGGTATGTGAATGAATTAATTTGAAACACAAGTTGAATTTCTGTCACTCCCAAAGGAAGATGAAAACTTGCTCCCTTTAATCACAAATGGATTAGCTGCTCTTCTTTCCATTCATTCGTTTGGTTGTACTGGCAGAATTAAATGCCTCAAACTTACAGGAGAAGTTTCCAAGGAGTGCTCTTACTGCTGTGCATTTTAAAACTCCTGAGCATCTCCAGACATCGTTAACGTTAAAAATATTCCAATTCCCAAACTGGAATCCAAATGAATACATAGGACTTGTCTGCCCCCTTCTGTTTGTTATATGCTTGATAAATTACTTCCTGAAATACGCAGTATGTAATGCACGCTTCCACAATCTGCTGCACTGATTCAAACACATTGAGATGTTTAGAATTTCGCTACAATATAATCCTAATAATCATCTTCATCCATTTGACAACACTCATGAGGTAAAAGCTGCTCACTTTCATTAAACACAATAGTTCTTTTCAATTGTTTGCTTAGGCAAAAGGAAAAGCCTGAGCCAGACAAAGGCATTTGTTGCAAACGAAATTCCAGGTCACGCATCCATCGCGTTTATTTCTTGAATGCAATAGGTGGCCCTGCTCAGGGGACTGCAAGAGTCAAGTAAATGTTCTGCTTTCCCCAGAATTATAATATGACCTCATGGGATTTGGTGAGAAGTTAGGTTAACCCATATTTTAATACTACCATAATTGGGTTTAGATGTTCTTAGACACTAATTACACCAGTAAACGTTCCCTTAATCTGGGTATAAAACTCAAAGCCATTGGTGATCCCCACGTACGCCTCCTTCATTCTTGGATTCCCTCACAATTAAAGGATGTCGATTTCTGAAATATCTTGGCACAAGGGGCAAATTCTGAGCACATTCAGTTCTCTCCTTTCTTAGCTTTGTGTTGTGAATAGGACTAAACTGCACCACAAGGGACTTTACACAACTGCTTTTCTGGTTTTGGTGCCGTAACTTTCACATAAGGTTTTTCTTTACAAAATGAAAATAAAGGGATCCACTAAGGTCTCAGATGCAGAACAAAGTTCCTGTGTATTAGCTAAGTGGGAATAAATAAACTGTTTATCCACGTGTGGTTCAGAGCAAGCACGAACTACTTTCACTGCTTTAAGCCTCCTAATTTAAAGGACTTCACATTTCTCATGGGCTGAGTAACAATCAGGAAAATGTAGTGTACTGCCTGGCACGTAGCAACATACTCAGCCTTGTAACACATCTGCATGATTGGAACCTTTGTCTAAAACCTGAAGGAAGTTTATTACCTATTTGCAACATATATTTCTGAAAATCTTAGCTAAAATTACATTTAAGAATTCAAAATCCTCTCCTAAAGCATTATTTGTAGTGCTTTAAGCCTCCTGGACACATTTTAAACTCCACCACCACAATTAAAAAGATGCAAGCCACACATTTTGCATCTATTTCTCAGAAACAAGTTATCAGCCGCAACTTGCTAGGGTCTCATTTCAATCATTGGACTATTATAAACAGTATTTCACCAGAAACCAGCAACTTAGGAAAAATGGGACTTGGGAGAATGAATGTTCAAATCTTCGTCAGTTTCATAGATTAAGTTCCACCCCATACATGCATGAATTATTGAACTCTCCAAAAATATAGAAATGGTGCTGTTAAACTGTTATTTTAATTCCGTAACTGACCTTGCGCTCTCAATCCTAATGCTGTCTAGAAGTTATATATTGTTTCTGAATTTATCAAATCCTAACAACAAATTACTAAACACTTGGCTCCTCAATATCTTAGTGCAACAATAATGGAATGTGAAATTCCAATGAGAATACTGCAAGACAAGCTTCTTAACTACAAGACACCATCTCTCCTTAGTCCTATGTGAGTTTGAACTCCCCTCAGTGAAGAGAGCAAACATAAAACCTTCGCTGGCTAATGGTCTGTAACAAAAACTCCAGACAGACAACCGGCAGGGCAAGATTAGTTCCAAGACATCTCAAGTCTCCAGCATCTAGGTCCAAAGCAAGAATTACTGTCTGCAGTTTCACTGATACAGATCTCCCAGAACACAGAAAATAACAATAAAAATCAGAGTCCTGAGAGTTCTTAAACTATTTTCAACATAAAGTTGCATTGATCCTAAATATAATGAACTGCAGACATCCATTTAATTCACACCAGGTGCTCTGACACAAAATTCATGTTTCAATGCAGGTAAAAATCAGAAGATGTAAGTCAATGCTCTTTCCATGACAAAGGAGAAGTTAGCTTTGAGATGCAGAGGCTGGCAAGTTCTTGTGACAAATTAGGAGACTTTGGAAAGCACTGTGGGAAGCAAAGATGTCAAGTTTGGGTGGGTTTTTTTCCATTCTGCAGCCAAAGAAACTAAGACTGTGTAGCCCTGATAAAGAAAACTGAGAGGGGATGACATCTAATTAAAAACTCCTTCATTTGCTTAGTTCAGTTTCATAAACCAATTTTTTGAATGCACAACAGAATCAGAGCACTCAGATAAACATGTCTGCTACACCTGTGTTTTGAAATATATGAATAGATAAATTAAAAACCCAGTAATTCTTAGAGACTGAAGTACTGCTCATCACTTAACAGCATTGTAAGGAGATAGTAGCCAACTTCCTTCAGTTAATCAAACCATACAAAACATACTTCACACATTCCTCTTGCAAACAAGACCCGAGTGTGTTTGCACACAAATGCATGTGTAAGTAACCCCTCTATCACTGGTTTTGCAGTAAAGAATTTTAAAAACACACAAAAAAAGAACAAAACTACAATAGGAGGTAGAACTTCAATCAGATGCCCCAAGAGACATGAAAAGTGACAACACTGTGCACTAGTCGATGCAGTTACGAATGGCAGTTGAGATACTGACTGCTGTAGTCAAACTGCCAATTTACCAGAGGTTTATTTTATCAAAACTTTGTATGTGTTCATTAAAAACTTGAGATTCTAACAAAGATTTTTAAATCTATAAAAAAAGGAGTAAAATTCTCTCAAGTCATGACATTTTCATGATGATCCTTCTATGATGGTAAGATTGACTTTGTTCCCTAACTGTAAGTGTACCTGAGATGAACACAGTGAAAACACATCACAGACAATTGTGCCATTCTCCTTCAACCCTTCCATGCCCAGACATAAACAGACTGGCCTTGCATGAAAGAGCTATTCACACAGTCATCCTTGATCCTTTGTGAAGCAAACCCATTAATTTTAAGCAGAACTCTTACAGGCTGAAGCTACAGACACGACAGTTGAACTGTAATTTTAAATAAACGTTTGCACACAGCACCACTGACTGATGACAGAAAGGGATGAGGAAATTTATAGATAACAGGGTCCAGTCCAAAACAATGACAAAAGCTCACTGTGTTTTTGTCAGCCACTCCCAGATTTGAAGGTTTGCACCAAGATGCTGCTGGGTGAGGCCTCAGAAAGAGGCTGAATCGTAAGATAGGCTGAAGAATAAACAAAGCTGGCTTATTTATACAAAGAGACGTGAAGTTCTGAAAACCTGATGACCTCCAAAGCTTCTCCAGACCAACCCTTTATAATACACTGTGATTAACACCCCAGATCACTGACTATACAAAGAGACATGAAGTTCTGAAAACCTGACGACCTCCAAAGCTTCTCCAGACCTACCCTTTATAATACACTGTGATTAACACCCCGGATCACTGACTATATTTTCAAGACATCATCCGTAACACTCCACAGAGTCTCACCTCCCCAAAACACAGTTTATCTTTCTGTCTTGTCCTGAGCTGCCTGCTGAGTAGTCTTGAGGACTGAATCTGCTTCGAGGGAAATATTTTTTCAGGTTTAGAGTTCAGTGCATGAGATCAGGCTCACAGCAGGCAGAATAACGTACCTGCAACTTGAAAATAAACTATATGCCACACATCTTTCAGGACACACATTTCATCAATACCTGCTTTGTTCCAAACTGGCTACTGAAAAACAAACTAACAACAATTTTCCAGGCAATTAAGAGCCTTCAGACCTGCAGAGGTTATATTTCTAGGAAGGAACCGTTAGATCTTCATCTAGACAGTAACAATCCCAAAGGTTTACAACATTAATTAATTTATCACTGAATTTTTAAAAAAAGCAACCATAAATTTAACTTGAATAGTGGTTTTCATCACCTAATGAGTTATTTTATCAACTGCAGCAAACGTGGGAAAGAGGTTAATTATATCCCAGAAGTTCAACAGCCACTATTTAGTGATGAGAACTCAAGAATTTCTATTCTTTCTGAAAGCCTGGACTGGATAGTTTATTACAATCTGTCAAAATCCTTATTAAAAAAATTGCAACAAAATTATAAAGTTATTCAATACCCGATGGCATGAAATTAGGTCAGTAAAGGTGTTTGTAACTCAGAAAAAAACATATCTAAAAAACACCAGTTCTAGCTGTTTGGGTTTAACACAATACCCTGAATGTATTTCTTCACTTTTATTTTTCTTCCTAAAGGCTTAATGCAGAAGTAACAACAGTTTTGCTGAATCTAGAAAAACAATGATCCTATAATTCCTTCCACCCTGCATCCCCCTGGCTTTACAATTTCACTTAAAATCACCTCCGTTTTTAGTTTTGCACTGTTTGACTACAAAACCACTTGTAAACAGAGAAATAATCACAAACCAGAAACACCAGTTGTGGAACGTGGGAAATCTGAAGCCAAAAGTCCCGCCAACTGGCACACTGCAAACAAAGTGGAGGAACAAACACTGTTCTTCAAAACCCATTACATCCTGCTGATTATGCTTAACAGCAAAACAAACATATTAATGATCTACATCTACAAAAATAAAGTGAGTTCCTGCAGCCCATCTGGTACACAACTGCATGAAGCAGCCTCTTCCGTATGTAAAAAATGGCTTTGTGTCTTACGGCACAAAAAGACAAATGATGTTTTCTCAAAGCAGCTGGTTGAACCTACCAACACAATTAACTGCAGACAGGACTACCTGAAGCATCTCCACTTTCACAAGCTCACATTTAGCCTACTGACAAGTCTTGCTCAACAATTCCATACCAGGCCTTTGCACAGGAACTTGGTGCATTTAACTTTGCAGTTCCACTGAACTCTCCAGTTCCCATTGCAGAGTAAAATACATCTAACTCTAGGTCTACACTTAGTGACCACTATCCCGAATCTTAGCCACTTTACACATATGAGAAAGAATCGGATCTATGTGGTCTGTATTGCAGCTTTACCATAACAAAGCCTCAAGAACAATGTCTTAAGAAAAAACTCAACTATGAATTTCCATAGTTCATCAAAAGCACTTTTATTACTAATTATGAAAAAAATACCAATTTTAAATGTAAGTACTCTCCAAAATTAATAGATTTTAAAAACTGCTCCTGTACTGAGCACTGGTGAGGCCACACCTTGAATTCTGGCTTTGGTTTTGGGCTCCTCACTCTGAGAAAGGCATTGAGATGCTGGAGTGTGTCCAGAGAAGGGTAATGAAGCTGGTGACAAGTCTGGAGCACAAGTCCTGTGAAGAATGGCTGAAGGAACTGGAGGTGTTCACCATGGAGAAAATAGGGCTCAAGGAACACCTTCTCACTCTACAACTCCCTGAATCAAGGCGGCTGTTGGTCTCTTCTCTCACGGAGCGAGTGACAGGAAAAGACAGGGAACAGCCTCAAGTTGTGCCAGTGGAGGTTTAAGTGGATGTGAGGAAAAATTTGTTCCTCCAAAGGGTTGTCAAAGCCTGGCACAGGAGACCCCCATCCCTGGGGAATGCAAAGCCATGGAGATGTGGTGCTGCAGTCCATGGTTTAGTGGTGACTGGGCATTGCTGGGTTAACAGTTGGACCTGATGATCTTAAACATCTCCAACCAAAATATTTTGGTGATTTAATTACAACTACTAAACCAACACAGAATTTCCAAAATAACAGAGCAGAATTGTACACTGCAGTATTTGCAGAAAATACCCACAAAAAATGGAGAGTTCTGTGAAACCAAAACAAACTCATATATTATCTGAAGCAATCAACTGTAACCATTTATATTTGGGCTTGCCCAGCTAGAGAAACAATTAGTGGAATGATGCTAACAAAAACTACTCTGCTTCTGGACTGAAGTCTTTCAGATGAAATAGGGATAAAAGATTTTATTGCACTGTCACACAGTGTGTCCATCAATTTATAAATCTCAAGACCTGGGCACAAGTTAAATTTCAGACTTCTTATTTGAGGCTGCCACACTGACAGAAATCAGGCATTGCATCAATTCTCTGATCCAAGAAACTTTCAGCAGCTACTGGTATTTTTGACCAACATGGTACCTCAGAAAGAAGAAAAAAAAAATCAGAAGGCTTAAACAGCCACACTGCCAGGAAACACTGCAGACAGGAAGAGACATGATCACTCCCTGGATGGAGAAGCAGGGCTGTACTAACTCTGCACAAAGCCGGACAAAGCTCAGAACACTGGGACAATACACATACTCCCATTACTAATAGATTACATTACTACTGTACTCTTTTCATGCTCCATATAGTTCAACGTATTTCTGTGCAACCTAGGGATTTTTGCCATCTGTTCCACTCATTCTGAAACCTTCTGAAAAACATTACATTTAAATAGCATTAATGTTTATAAATACGTGAAAGGTGGGTGTCAGGAGGATGGATCCAGGCTCTTCTGAGTGTCATCTGGTGATAGGACAAGGGGCAACGGGTGTAATCTGGAACAGAATTTGAGAAGGAACTTCTCAATATGAGAAGGAACTTCTTCACAGTGAGGGTAACAGAGCACTGGAAGGGGCTGCCCAGGGGAGCTGTGGAGTCTCCTTCTCTGGAGACATTTAAAACCTGCCTGGATACGTTTCTGTGCGACTGGATCTGTGGTGTGGGGATTGGACTAGATGATCTTTTAAGGTCCCTAATGTTCTGTGATTCTGTGATTAACACCATGTCTTTGTAGGCAATCCTGATAGCTGTGTATTTTTAAACAGCAGCCACTAAACATTGAGAAAATACTTTCTAAACCTTTTCTTTAATTTTCTCGCACCTCAGAGAAAATGAGATTTAATATTATGCTCTTCCTCCAATCCCAACTAATACGTTGCATTCTCATCATCAAGTCTTAAAAAAAAAAAAAGTAGTAGTCTGAGATATGAAATGCCTGTTAAAATCTGAGGCTATGGTAAGGACAAGCCCAAATGCTACACCCCACTAACAGAAAGTTGTAAAGGTCGACTTTTTCTTTTTACCCCCCAGCAGTTAGCTCCAGCAACCACATATGCTGCTATCATGGGACGAGCATGGAAGATTCCAAAATCCCACAGCTGGGAGCATCATGGACCATACATGAAACATTAGACTTGTCCAGAGAAAAGTGTTAAGTTTTATCAAAAGCACACTGGATAAAAACCAACATAAAACTACACTCATGTAATTCTGCTCTTCATGTGATTTACTGACACCCAACAGCTACAGGTCTTTCTAAATGGCTTAAGGCCTAGTGCTGTTCCCCCAGAATAGTTTACATCTCAGAAATCTGGAATTACTTTGTCTCAAAAGAAGTTTTCTCCTGGTTTTGCTGTAGATGTAGAAGTTAGCCTGTTGTTCCTCTGTATCTTAACTGTTCTTACTAAGTATTAATTACGCAGTACCCTGTATTTTCTTCCTTATCTGCACCACAATTGAGTATATAATCAAGTACTGCAATAGCAGATCAGAGTAAACAATATGAACAAAAGAATCGAAACAGGATCCAGCTTCATGAAGATATACTTACGTAAATTGTCGAGACAGCAGACAGTACAGCAATTCCTGAATTCAACATTTCATACTTTTCCAAGAAACATCAGCAAGCCTTCAAAACTCACATACATGCAGAGAAGTATGTTGGAAGATTTCCATGCACATCACTCCTCGTGTGGTTAATGAAGAGACAGAAAGCAGAATGAGACTTTAAAACACACACCATTTCTGTCCTGGGAGCTAATAACTTGGGGTGGCTCCTGACTTATTGCAAGTCCTGAAAACTTCTGCTTCATTTCCCTAATAAGAATTTTTTTAATCTTGGAAACAATAGTTTGGCACAAAAAGGGTTTGAGTTATCCCAATAAATCAATGTGTTAAGTTTACCAGAAAAGACAAATCTGACAGCCATTACAAAGTGAGACTCCTGCCCACTATGGGCAGATCATCACTCCGTGTTACACACAGCCAGTGCACAGGACAGAACACTCCACAATAGAGTCAAGGCAGGCCCAGTGCATGGCTGTGAATTCACCTAGTAACGTTGCAACTACACAATTCCTCCAACAGATGACACAGAAGAAAACTCCTCTGTCCAAGTTGCCCTTGTGTTCATCACCAGATGGCCCAAGCATATTTCAGACTGACAAGTCGTAGGAAATTTGTTTCATTGTAAAAGCACAAACAGCACAAAGCAATCAAACTGAATTTATAAGGCACAGTTCATGCGCTTCCCTGTATGCACTGCTGTAAACCAAATTTCAATTATGCTAAATCTGCACCAAATTAACTGAAGTTACTACATTACCAGAAAAATAGTAAACAAAATCCACTGTAGAGTGGAAAAGACCAGACCCCAAGGTACTTATTGAAAAAAGACTGTGAGTCTGCTTTGCTGTCAGTGTGGAACCATCTGCTTTATTTGCCTTTGCCAGCTACACTTTTTTTAGAGTGGCAAACCCAGTGTCACTGCAGTGGTAGAAGGAGAAGCAGGAGGCTGAACAACCTCATCAAGATACAGAATGTAAAAATCACTATCCAAAATACTGACTGGTTGGCAACTCTCCATTGCCATCTGCAACACAGGGTGAGGGAACCGGGTACACAGAGTTGACAGAACAGAACAGACCACGCAGGCGCTAATGGGAAATAATCAACAACTGATAAAGGGTTTTATGAATGAGAATCGGGGAAACGTTCTATCACTGTGAAACTCGAGTGTTACACAGGCCAAGTTAAACACATACACCCTGAACTACTTTCTTTTGAGTCATACAGGCCACAGGCTGCTCAAAGAACAAAAGGCACTCAGTGCTCTATTGGCAAGATGTATTTGATAATGCACAACTTCATACCAACACTAACAAATACTTGGGGCAGAGAATCTTACAGCCTTCCAGACCTCTATCTGCATTATGTTCAGGCTGTGTGAGAAGCCGTCATCATAAGTTTGTACATCCAAACCAGAAGATTAAACACCAAGCTCACCATTAACACACGGCACAGATTTCCAATGGTCACAGAGATTAAGAAAAAAAAACCAATAGTAACCTCAAGCCTGACAAATCCCATAAGAAACTCAAACAGTACAACTTACAGAGGAAAGCATTCACTGAACATGAATTAAGAGATTCCCAAAAGAGCCACGTATTCCTGAAAATTTTTTTAAGTCTTTTGTGCAAAAACCGCAGTAAGAATTTCAGCTGATGCACAAGAACTGCAAGATCTCTAATATAATGACCAAAACCAAAATCAGTAACAGATTCAAGGCAAGTTCCTTGAGAAATAATTACTGATGAAGGATATTTAGCAAAAACACTGTTGTAATATTCTAGTTACTTGCTCTATGATCCAAGTACTTATTCCATATTTTGGTATAAACTGAACCTTAAATTCTCCTCTTCAGTTTAAGCCTGGGAAACCTTTAAAAGCCCAAGTGTAAAGGTAGCAGCTGTTTTAAAGAAAAACAAAATGGAAAAAGCGAAAAGCAGGATGTTCATCACCAGCACAATAACAAAGACCAGGAACAGTATGTTTGAAATAGATTAGAATACATTTGTCATCAGTAATTGCACTCAATGAACAAATGTAAGGTAACGCTCTGCACTAAGCAACAGGTTCAGCTACACGAGCAGAGCATATATATCGTTCTTACAGACAAGTCTCCAGCTCTGAACCCTTACAGCTGTAACATTATGCTCCATCCTAATTCATAATGTATGAATTGAGAGATACCAAAAGAAAATACAACTACAGCCTCGACACAATTATTTTAACTTAAAATATCTGTTATAAAAACAGCAATACTGATAGTGGAAAAGGGGTGATATTTGTGGTTGGGTTTGGGTTGGGTGTTTTTTTTTTCTTTACCTCACATGGATGAATCCCACAACATAAAGCAAGTAACTCATTTGTTGTTTTTCTATCGAACTTTGGAGCAGCACACCCAAAACACTGCACTGAGTACACAGTATCACACCACACTAAAAACATATTCCGAGTAATTTTCAAGTATTGAGAGAGTTCAGAAAGTGATGAAAGATATCAAAAGATGGAAAAACAGACTGACAAAAGATGAATGAAGTTTGTCTATCTTAACTAAAATGGGGTGAGGTGTGCATGTTGCATATAGATCTCTGTAACAGAGACTAAAAAGCCATTATTCAGAAGTAGTAAGCTTTTTCCAGCTATGAAGATACGAATGAGGAGGAAAAAGTTGTTAGATAAAAAGTGTCTTCTCATAAGCACACGTCTCTGGTTGGAATCATCTCCATGATAAAAATGACAGTCACACCAAGATTTAGGTATTTAAAATCATGTTCGGCAACTCTTACGCACAGTTCCTGCAGGTCAAATCTGCTCTTTTCAGCAAAGAGGATCGGATTATTTAACAGACTTTCCATCTTCAACTTCTAACCCCAAAATAAGCGCAGATGTTATTCTAGCAAGTGTCTCTACAAAACAAGCTCATAAAACAAACCCCATTGTATTTCTGGCAAATAAAAGTAAAATCAGAAGCAATTAGAGTGTTGATGAACTCATTAATTGAAAACAGCCATATAAATAGAAGTAAAGCAAGTCTAAAAAAACCTGCCTAAAACAGTTGATGAGACTTTTCCAGAGGATGGATGAATCAGTCTGGTTTAAGTCAAAGTGAAACATGGAAATAGTTGCAAACTGTCCATGGACCAGTGTCTCATTCAACATAACACCACAAAACTGGTACAAAAACTACCTTTAAGATAAATTAATTGGTCCCTTCCAACCCCTAACATCCTATGATCCTACGATCCTATGAATTCTACATTCATAAACAGCATACCAAACTGCTGACAGCTGTAGAGAAAGCTGCAGAGCTTGATGCCAGAGAGATGGATTTACGTTATTTTAAAAAGCACACTGATGAGTAATTTGAGTAATTCGTTCTCTTCTTACCATCGTACTTTATTGCACGTCTGTGTAGCGCCAAGAGGAGAACCTGCCACCATGGGGACTTGGATAGGGCTGTGCTGTTTGTTCATGACAAGATCCAACTTCTCTTCCAGTGATTTACAGGTAGCCTCTAGTGCCAGCAACTTTGCCTCAATGCTATCCAGCCGCAGGCATATTGTCTGATTGATGGAGTACAGGAATGACTAGAAAGGGGAGAAGAAAACTATTTTAAAGACTTAGGCATTTATCTTCAGCAACATACACACAAGGAAGCTCCAGATAAATGTGACTAGAAAACAATTCGAAAGGAACTAACAGTGTGTGTAGTGACAAAGTTCAGCCATGGACAAAACTCATGACATCCAGGAGCATTTTAGTATTCTCCAGTTCTTCCAGATCTTTATTTAGAAGCCAAACACATTTTCACCTAAGCTCTTTCATAGTATTACTTCATGAAGCACACCATCATTTAAAAGGACATGTCAAAGCCTTTCATTTGATACATGTAAAAACAAAAGGGTTATAAATCTATGAACGCATCCTCCTGGAGAAAGTTAAATAAGATTTTTACTGCCCAAACAGATAAATTAAAATGATTACAGTGGAAATTACATCAACGCAAATAACCTCAGAGACAATTAATGCCGCTCACTCTTCTCCTGAAGAGCAAATCAAGAAAAGCAAATGAATAAAATCTGTTTTCCTAAGTAGTTTTATTCAAAAGACAGCACGTTCTACTTCATTTCTCTGGGGAAAAACACATTCTCCTTTGCACACAGCAACTGTGCCATCTTGTGGCCCTCCACTCCAATTCACACACCCACACCGGTTTACAATGCTGCTCCCCTTGTGCTCTTTGGAATCAGAGCTCCAGTTTCTATGATAATTTTAAAAAAATAGAGAATTACTATTATTTAACATGTGTTTCAGTCAAATACTGCTCATATACTTATGCTCCGAGACCGAAAAAAAAACCCCTAAAGCACATGAGTGAGAGCAGTAGGGGAAATTCTGCAAGTACAGCGAAGACTGAGCTAAGCCTGAACCAAACATGGTTTAAGTATCAGGAGAATGTTGTTCGCTTGAAATAATAACATAAAATGTGCTGAAAGCAGCTATAAATTGTAATACAAACACATACTCAAGTTTATTGTTTAGGTCAACTTCATCCACTGTATCAAAAAATAGATCAATAGTGATGTCTGTGTAACTGGTAACACTTTATAGTCTGTATAAAATTCTTACTACTGATTTTACACAGGAAAACTAGCCCATCATCCAGATTTTAAAATTTATGCACCAACCTGAACAAATATTTACAAGAAACCTATTAGTAATTCCAGCATATGTATAAATTACATTCACTTTATATTCTTTTATTTCCCTAGGAGAGTTAATTGAATTTGTGTTAGAAATAAAAACAGAAGAAGGCATTATCATCACCTTAATAGAGGGATCCTGGCAGTTAATTTCTATACGCTGACGTTTCAGGGCAGGCTCTACATCATCATCAGTCACTGCATGATTTGCCAACACAACTGCAAAGAAAAATAAGCATTGCCACAATTTATAATGCAAGAGGACCAGGGTCAAATGAAAATACATTACATTGATATAACTCAATGTAAAAGGCATATGATTAACATATTGTACACATTCTTTCATGTTCTTAAGTATATGGCAGTGGTCTACTGCTTCCCAAAAACCATTTATCCAAATATAAGACTTCGTTTCAAATGCACTAAGGATGCATTCAAGCACTACCTTGGATTTTTTAACTAGGAGCTTCACGCCAGGCAGCAGAGTTGCCACATTAGCTGTTCAGTTTTGACAGATTCTACACACTTCTGAATACTGATCTTTATACAAACCCACGAAAAGTATTAATGCAGTTCTGCACACAGATAGAATTCTGAGCACTAAGTTACCCGCTAGACTGGGACAGGTCCTATCTCTTCTTCTCTGACTCTTCAGGAATATTTCTGAAGTAACTTTCACATTTTGCAACAAAAACCCCCACTTTTTTGAGATGTGTTTCTGTTTTCCGCAAGTGCAGTTATTCTTCTTTCGGTCACTTACATGCAACAGCAGCAAAGGATCAATGTCTGTAGCTGATCTCAACACATTCTCACTTAGGGCAAGTTCTGAGCAACGGATATCACGATATTTGCTTTCAGAAGTGTTTTTCAATTTGACTGTAATTTTGCTATTTCAGTAACGTTTGAAAGAAACTATTTTGCAAGAAAAAGAACAATCCACAATAGACTGGTGATAGATTTCCTTTGAGGAAAAGCCTAAAGCATACATTGAGCCTGGAGAAAAACAAAAGATTGCAGGAGGACATATTTCATCCAAAGCTTTTGGCAGTAGTCTACCCCTGCATAGCAAAGCCTCAGGCTATAAAGCCTTTAAAAGAATAGTAAAATTAGAAAAATATTCTGATCTAAAGGGTATTGAAAATATACAAGTTAAGCTATTGAAAACCTGGTATGTTGGCTTAAGCAGCACCTCTCAGAAAAAATCTGCAGCACGGCTTTATATTTTTAAGGAAAGCTCAACAGTGATTTCCACATTTTTACTGGGCAATACCATAAAGTATATTCCTTGTGCCACAGCCACCTTCTCTACTGTACCTGGGTTATCTGGAGTTAAGTCTTCAACAGCAATCTGAACAACATCTGATAAATCGTGTTCTGACATCATTCAGAACCAGGCAGCAATATTTAGTCAAACACCACTGCAGGTCCCCAAATCTGTAATTTTACAAGTCATGCAATCCTGAAAAACAGCAGGAAGAAGACTGTTAATGCAGATATACTCGATATATCATACTGCCTTTATTTTTTTCATCATTCCTCTACACAAGGGGATGCAGTTCCTAACAGGAGGGACAAACCTACAAAGTGATCACCCAGTGATGCTTTACTCATAGCCTCCTCAAAGAGCAAAGGGCTGAATGACGTGCATCACCTCTGTGAGTAAATCTTCCTACACTAGGACTGAGACAAGAGCTCCAGCTTTCCTTGCTGATTCACCCTTCTCACTGTCTCATTTAGCTTCAGAGAATGGGCAGTTCATCAGTAGAAAATACAAAACAAAGTGTTTTCTTTTAAATGCTTTTTTTTGTTTGGAAGTTTTAAGTGCATAAAAGACCATTCCTAAATGTCAGGGTTTTATCACTTAGCTCTTGGAAGTGAACAGAGTTTAGTACGTAGTCTTGATGTCTAGAAGCATGCAAAGCTCCCAGAAGACCTTACTTGTAGGGATGTACATGCACACAAGATCCTCACATGTATGAATCTTAACAGGTTGCTAAAATCTTTATACACACTCAGTGAGAACAAGAGCTTCCTCACAGTTAATTACAACTAGACTTGAAGCAAATCTTTTTTCCTTGACTACTGAGTCTGTCTGGTTTTTTACCACTCAGTTCTGACTAAATGATTTTCAGAATATGGTCCTGATTTTAAAACCAAAATAATTCTCAGCCCTTCTCCCTTGGAATTCTCTGTCAAGGTTATTTATTGGTGTTTTAAGAGAAACTTTCAGTCTGTAAAACTGAATTGAAGTCACTGGAACCGCTCATATCTGTGCTTTCCCACAGTTTACTAAGGGATGGACAATGAATAAAGGTAACAACTAGGTTTTTTTTCTTTTTACCATGAAGCAAAAAACACTAGAGATATAATTTGAGGTTTACCAACGGAAATGGTAACTCGTCTCTCAACACTGATACTGAATGAAATCCAACTATGCAGAAAGATTGTCCTCTTTCCCTCTTCCACTTGAGCACAAGAAAGCCATTAACCCAGTCAGGTGAAGGACAAACGTTTTAAGAGAGCAACACAACCTAGAGAAGAATTCTGAGACTGGCCTAAGTACCACTGATAAAGCCCATCCCAAAGGCAGGACTCTCCACATATCCAAACTGTTTACTCAAAATCCCAGTGCTGCCAGTACTGAGTCATGTGAAGTTCTGACAGTGGTGAAAAACTGTTGGGACAGCATAGACCACGGCAACAAGCCCAAAAAGCCTGGCAATACATTAGTGCATATGGATGCCATTTTGGCAAATTGCATTTGCCATTTCTGAGAAATCCTGGTGAGCAGCCAGGCTGAACAGAGTAAAACAGCTGTGCAGCAGTTACTGTTTCATAACCTCACAGACAGAACCCTGCCCTCTACTTGAAGGGGGACATCTGCCACTCCAAACACTAAAAAAATACAAACAAGAAAACAAAATCCCAACTTTTAAAATTTCTCTATTTACACGGTTCAAGACTTCACTGATACTTCATGTCTTGCATTTAAACCAGTTAAAGCTACAAGTAGACCAACAGTTTATAAAACATCCCACAGGACTTGCAGTACTTTTGTTTAAATCCACTTTAATTGGAGAGAGGTAGGGGTTGGTCTCTTCTCACAAGAAACAAGTGATAGGACAAGACGAAATGGCTTCAAGTTGCACCAGGGGAAGTTTAGGTTGGACATTAGGAAAAAATTGTTCATTGAAAGAGTCATCAGGCCTTGGAACAGGCTGCCCAGAGAGGGGGCTAAATTGCCATCCCTGGATAAACAAAAAAGTCTTGTAGATCAGGAGCTTAGCCGTGGGCTTGGGTCAGCTGGGTTAATGGTTGGACTTGATGATCTTAAAGGTCTTTTCCAACCTAAATGATTCTATGTTCCATGTATTTAGTCCTTCAAAATTAATTATAAAAAAAAGATATCACTGCAATCAACTTTCTTTAACACAAAACATATAGCCTCACCCTTCTGACATTGGTTCTCCACCTCTCATGTGTCACAGTCTGAGAATATTCAACCTCACATCAGAAAAGTCCCAAAATACTCTGTCACAGAGCCTTGAAACAGTTATCACAACCAAACTGCAGTAGGCAGAAGAGCTACTACACAGACACAGCAATGCATCTTCAGAGCATTAATATTTATTTCCATTTAAACAAATTTTATTACAATTTCAGTAAGTCAGACACAGCTCACAGGCAATTAGCCAACATCCTGACAGAACACATTTCTGCCTTCTTGACAGGCAGAACAAAATCTGCTTCTGCTGTCACCAGACACAGTGAGCTTCTGCAACAAAACATAAGGAGAAAACAAATAAATCTGTTATTACCAGTAGATGTGTGGATTAGGAGAGCACTGCCCAAGGAAGCTACATACAGTACTGCAACCACAGCAGCTATCACAGCTTGAATAAAATGTCCCTTTTCTGAACCAGAACTTCAGATTATAATAGAAAATATAGCAGTGCTCTAACCTCACTTTTCGAACCAAGGGTAAAACCCTGATAAAATTTAACAGGATTAGAGCTGGAGTCAGATTAGTTTATCAGCTTAAAAAAGCCTCAGTCAACAAATTCAGAATAACTCTGCCAATGTAATTTCCACATATTTTACTCATTGAAGTATTTTCCAACATTTCCTCACATAAACCACTTTTTTCTTGAAATCTGCTCTATGTTCCCAGCCTTCTTTTTGGGTTGGTTTGTTTATCTCCTGTCTTTTGGCTGACACCCTATTCCCCATTAACGCTAAACTAAGTGTATGTACGTTGGCATTAAGAAGCCAATGCTGAAGTATTACCTGGAACAAATATCAAGCTCTATGAAATAAAAATTAACGGAAAGCCAGGACATCAAGGATAAGCTAAACAGGGCCATGAAACTTGCCCACTTTTTCTCCCCCAAGTTGGATCAACAGAGCAGTACTTTATAGTCAATGTGCCATTACCTGTTGCAGGGGTACAGAAAGACAGTTTATAACAGACAATGGAAAATCTCTAACACAAACTGACAGGAGGCCTTGGCTGGGCAATTTCAAAGTGACTCTAGAGCTCGGATCTACGGTACCCTCATCTTTGCTTTCTGAGGGCCTTTTAGGGGACTGGAAGAGGCTGCTTCAACTCTTACCCAATGCAAAAACTGAAAAAGCAGGTTACAGAGTCGATCAGAGGGATTTCCTCCCACCTCGCCACAGGTGCCTTTAAATCTCAGATGTTTCTAACCCTTCAGACCTCTTGCATCAGGTGTCCCGTTTCCTGAGCAGCCCTTTTAGTGTCCACCCTTTGCCACACTGCTTTGGTAATCCCTGCCTAACCAACCCACCAGAAACCCATTCCTCTCGGCACAAAGCAGCACAAACTAAAAACTGTATCACTTTGTAATCACAGTGAATGAAAGGAAATAATCACATGCAGCAAACACACTGCCTGAGTTCCTTCTACCTCTCAAAGGAAAACTTGTTTTTCAAAATTTGATAGAAGTCCTAAAATTCCAAGATAGAACAATCATCAATGTGGAGTAGCAGAATTAAACATTCTAATAATAAAAAAAATCCATCCATCAACGCTTTAAAATACTCTTTTCCCTACATATGATGAGTTGAAAGCAAAGGCGAACACTCCCACCCTGTTCTTGGCTTTTCACATTGAGAAACAAAGCCAAAGAAGGAAGCAAAAAGTCTGGAGCATTCCTATGGCCACTCAGGAAAACTGATCAGAGACAACTAAAGGTATAAATTTAAAGCAGATTAGATCAGCTAATACTCTCATTCAGATGCACTTAACATAGAATTAAAGCAGCCTTTGTTTAATTAACTAAATTTCTATTTGTAAGCAACTAAATCAAATTCACCTGAAGTCCACATTAGCTTTTCTGCATAGAAGTTTAAAGCAATGTAATGAATCTATTTTAAAACATTAATTCAGAGTAATTCTTCTGAGCAGTCTCTCAAGAACAAACCTATTTACTGAAATACCTAATGGCTTTACAGACACAGGGCACCGTTCCAAAGTCTATAATCAAAAACATCCAACACCTCGTTAACGTACAAAAACATGCACAAACCATAAATCATCTCTCTCATGCTAATTACCAAGGGTAAACACTGTATCTTTAAAAAACCTACAACATTTTCCAATGCTCCTGTCTACTTAGAGTGTTTAATTGAGCTTCTCTTATTCGAGCAGCTAATCGCTTCCCCAGCTAATACTTCTCAGAGCTATTGGTAAAGGAAAAAACTTCTCACATTATGACAAAACTTTCCTTCTGATAGAAGCTGAAGGATGCCATTTTACTTCGCCCAGCCCAAAAGCCCCAAATGTTTTTCATTTTTGTCATGTCACTTTTCTTTTAAATCAATTAAGGCAAATTGCCAAATAGATCATTTCTGTTACAAATATAGATTTGCCTTTATAAAATCACTATTAGCCAATCAGCCTGTCATGTTTTTCTGAGCCTAATGTCTACACCCTGGATGGGACAAAGGTCTTTATCTTGCAAAGAGTCATGATCTGCCGACACTTACAGAAGTTTCCAGCATACCAGCCGGACTACAAAGGCAATCTAATGACGACAGATTTGTTACATACATGCAAGAGTCCTAATCCTCCACGAGGACAACTCTGTGCAGAAGTAAAACCTTATGCTGTAAAGGGATTATAAAGATCATCCACTCTCTGAAAGCAAAGATCCATAGGGGACATCATACTCATTAACTCTACTTGATGTAGTTAAGTCTGTTCAACTTTCCTGAGTCCTTGTCCCTTCAGGGAAACAGCCCGGAATGACCAACTGTGCTTTAAGTCAGTGTGCAAAGAATAATCCACACCAAGAATGCCTTTGTGAAACTCTGGAAGCAAATTATGCAAAACCAGCAAAGCGGTGCTCCAAGCGCAAAGCTAAGTTTTCCACGTGATGGTCTTACAGCAAAGAATAACCAGGGCAGTCAGTTTAGAACCCTGGAGAAACTGGCAGCTGACCTCCTGCTTTGGCAGGTCTGGCTGTCTTCACAAACAATGAGTAGTCTCATAGCAAGAAGTGAAAATGTTTGTATAATTTGATATAAAAAGTTATTCATGGGTATTACCAGGTCTGAACCTCACGGTGCTCTTTTAGTCTTGCTCTGTGACTTGAAACATTTTTATAATCCCGAAGTCTGGCTTTATCTCTAAGATAAAGTTGCTTTAGCTGGCAGCTGGAAATGAGCCTTCCTACACTAATTGGTAATTCCCCAACAAGCCACATCAGTGCAAATGTTAACAATGCACTGTAGCAGATGAGAAGTAACATAATAAAAAGCAGCATTAATAGTATGTATGGTTAAATAGTTAAATGTGCTGTAAATACCACAGGCACCAGCCTCCCTTATGCTCCAACTCTCTGGTACTGCAGCCTTTCAGAATATGAAGATGAAAATCATTTCCAGGATGACGATGGGAAAAAGAGCTCAGAATTAACACTAAAGCCTAATTTACTACTAAAAGCTACATAGGAGAATGCTCAAACTTTAGCATCTGATTAGCTTTCGTCCTTACCCTCAGTACACCTTGAAATTCAAGTAAAAACATTTTAAAATAAATATCATGTTTTATGCTTTAAGTAAATTTCATAGTAAATCTACACAAACATTTCTGCTTAACAATTGAAAAAAAATAGTGTAATGATATTCAGGCGTCTTCAGTTCAGCCAAAGATTAAAAACATGGCAGAAACATTCCTTATCTTTGAAAACACAGACACCAGCCATAAGATTCTGGAGATAGATGTATAAAATAAATACCACGCACAGAGATGCTGTGCTGATGGGCTTCAGTACAAGTTCTTAAAATACAGATGGCAACAGGAAAAAAAAAAGGGGGTAACAGCTGCTCCAAGAATAAAAGACCATGGAATTTCTTTGGAGTACAACATTTTGCAGGGAGGCAGAAATTCACAAATATGGCTAGCACAGATCACAACAACATTATTATCATCATTATTAATTTCCAGAAGTACTCTCCCTTTTTCTTTTCCAATCCCAGCTGGTACCAGTTGCTATTTTGCTTGGATGTCTTTTCCCAACTCTTCTAATACCCTGCCATTCATTGGCCACAGTCCTAACACAACATACAATAAACTGAAAGCGAAATACTGTTGCCCTGCTTCCCAGTCCACTCGCACCAGCCTAACACCTTCTGGCACAAGGAACAACGACATTGAGCATGTGGCCACACACACCAGCAACTGGAGTACAAATTCTCTGCGGGTCTTGTATAAACACTCCTGGTGCTGCCATGTGCCAACACCCATACCGCTACATCTTTGATATAAATATTCCCAACTGAGCTTGGAAGGAAATGTTAACACCTATTACAACCACATTTTCAGGTGCTTTGACATGCAAAAAAGTCTGAATTTAATTTTACAGACATATAAGCCCCTTGAACTTAATGAGAAGGCCCATATGGACTGGATAAACCTAAGCATTTGCAGATGCGGCACCTTAAGACAGAGGTCAGAAGGCTTCATGGTCTAATTATTCAGGACATTGGCCATTAATGCCAGGCATGATCTGTACATATGGCTGAACACCAGCAAACACAGAACAAGAACAGCCAGACACCAAACGCAGTGTGTAGAACCAGATGTGCTCAGGTTGTTTTACTAGTTTTCATCCACTAGATGGAGAATCTTTATTTATAAAAGACAGCAAGTACTTAAATTCAAAGAACAAACTTTCAGAATTAATTTCATATTCTTTGTATGTGTATCCCAGCCTCAAAGAATCACAGAATCATAGAATCATTAGAGATCGGAAGGGACCTTGAAGTTCTACCTATGATTACAATCTTTATGAGATCAGTAGTCCAGATGTCCTTTGACTTGAGGTAACTGTACCTTTCTTTGAGGTGAGAGGTTACCCCATTTAATTTTTTATAAGCCCTTAGTTTCTTTTTCTGTGATACTTGATATCAGCTTTAGAAATTTCAGCCCATACAATTTGGGGCAGATCTTAGATCTTTACCAAAAAACCTCTGTAACACTGATAACAGCATTTTTCTTTTGTGCCTCAATAAACTCCAAAACAACTTGCAGATATTGGGAAAAGATGTTACTTCTTGTGAGACTATCAGCATGACCTGACTGCTTGCAGAAGGTACTCCAATTAATGAAGGCAGCTCCACACTGTCAGATTCCAAGCACACCTTAAACCATCAGACTCAGCCTGCCATACCTACGTCTTTATACACAGGTGGTTGTACCCTTGGGCCTTTCTAAGCTAGAAACTGTCCTCCTAATGTCTGGGTCAGTAGATTTCCTGTTCAGAAGTAGTCATGTGTTCCTGGAAAAAACTACGTTCCTGCTAAATAGGTAAAAGCAAACCCACAAACTATGCTAATGCCACTTCTAGATGAAACACTGACCAGAAATGAATGGAATAAAAACACAGATGCACCCCAACTCAGTGTCACGTTACCCACCAAAGCTCTCACCAGAACACTACATATATAAAAGCAAGACAACACTTGAAATTTAACACTGTAAAGTAAGTGCATTACACAGCAGTCAGAACACTGTACTTAAATATTTGAATTCTGAGCACTCTGATTCCTATTCAAAAAGCTCTAAGGATATTAAAATGTTCTGCTGCTTCTAACGCTGAAAGAAACCATGGTAGTCTGCAGACCTCAGGGACAGCAAGTCTAATAGGATGTGTGCTACTGGGACACTAAAGGATCTGCACACACTCTACTCAGGATTCAAATGTTCCCATCTAAGAAAACAAACCCCATCACTTTCTTCTCTAAAAGGTGCAGTATCTGTTTCTGAACAAAAGGTGATTATTTTAGAAGAGTTGGTATTATTGTTCCTGTGGGAAAACAGAGGGGAAAAAACAGTGACTTTTAAACATCTCAAAGGGCCTTTACTGAGAAGAGATTTAAGACATGAGATGGAGAAGGAAGAGAGGAACTTTACTTTGAAGACCAGAATTGCAGAAACACTGGTAGCTGCAGTACTGGCAGCAATGAAGTTAACTAAGAGCAGATCTTGCACCACACTGTAATTTTCACAAGTAGCAGGACAAAGTAACAGAGCACATAAGCTTCACTGCTATATCCAGAAGCAGCTAAGCTGCTTCAGAAAAGCCATAAAGTATTCCTCCAGCCCCTGGAATCATACACTTTTTACAGCTATCAGAATGCACTTGTTTTTAGATGAGCCACCTTTGCAGCACTGGGATCTGCATTACACTTCGGAAACACAAGTTCCCTCAAGACTCATCATGGGAGTGGATCAAGGGAGCACATTTTCCCCAAGCAACAATGAGTAGACTTAACCAAGGTTTATCATCAGATCTTCAACCCTAAACTTGCAAAAGACTTTGTAGAATACAATTTCCATTATTCCAGTCTTTAGGCAGGGAGGAAAGTGTACTAATACATTTTGAAATCTCAATGAAGTTATTTTTGAGAGATTTTAATTCTAATTTCCTGTAGGAAATGGAGTCTAGAAAGCTGAGCTCTTTAAGACTATCTGTGACGCATTTGTAGCTGCTTTCTAGCCATGTGTTGGTCAGAAAGGCTTTGAGATGCTTTCTGTCCAACTCAAAAGGATTTTTAAAGAGTATCTGTCTCAGAATAGTGATAGATATAGATCTCAGATATTTATTTGATTTCCAAATTCCCTCTGCAAAGTGGGAAATCAATAGTGTAACAAAAGGGCTGCAACTAAAAACAATAGTCCTAAAATACTGTCAGATTATACTGGGAGAAAAGAGTTGAAAAAAATGTTTTAGTATTAAAAAGACTTGCTAAAACTTGCTTTAAAAAAAATGACAATTTCTGAATATTGGTCATCTACACAGCTATTTATAAAACCACTGAGAAGAAAGGCTCAGTGAAGAACAAGCTAGCAACCACACCACACACAAAAAAACCCTCGTCCTTGGTTAAGACTTCTATCCAAAAGATTGAACTGCTAAATTTCTAAACCACATCTTACAGTACTAACTCTGCCAGAGCAAATATTACTTCACAGACCAAATGCTGCAATTTAATGTAAACATAAAATGATTATTTTAAACATGTTGCTAAAAAGAGTATCATAATGGGGGTGTTGGTATAAATAACTTTCTTCTTTATTTGGAATTATCCAAAATGTGTGGGGGAACACTCATATATATTTTTTAAGAGAAAAGCATAAAAATGTAGAAAAAAATCCTCTTTCAGTTACGAGTGATAGTTTTTAATAATTTAAGTTCATCTAATTATTAATTCCATAAATGTGAGATGTGGGTTGGAGACTGCTATTTTCTGTGAAGAGCTCAAGATATCACTACATTCCGAGTACATTTTAAACTGAAATTCTAGGAGCTGACAATATCAGTGTGCACATCTCTGATCAAACAAAAAATGAGCTCTGACACGGATCTCTCCAAGTTCGTATCATCCCTGTATTTCAATCATAAAGAATCAGAACATTCTCCACTTAAAGCCAAGTAAAAGATTATTTAGAAACTTTAGTTTGTGCAGAAAACTATTTGTATGCCTTTATGTGAGCAGACATGCTGCAGACGTCAGCTGTCACTGGACAAAGATGAAAAACAACAGCAACCAACCCCTGCATCTCAGGCTGTATTCAAGCCATGGACACCGTAAGAAACAAGCTCAGCTCTGAGTCATGATGACACCACATTACCATCAACACACTACACTAGGGCTATAGCTGTGTGATGATGAAAATACCTGTCAATGCAATACTACCCAAAGGAGACTGTGGAGAAAAACACTTCGTCCCATGCTGGTCTGCACAAACCAGAATGGCTGTGCAGGTACTTCTCTGTAGCATAACTGTTCTACATCTGAAGCTGCTGCTCTCCTCAGTTCCAAGACACTGTGCATGGCCTGGGCTCATCCGCAGCACATTATCAGGTCTGGGCAAAGAAGAAGATGCTATGCCAGAATATTTTCCTTCTGAGCATTGTATTCCTTTGCCAGGCTAAAACTGACTTAAACAGCAACAGAGGCAGGGTCTGGGAATAAGACACAGACCTGCCCTCATCTCCTTTACTGTGTTTGATAGGACAGCCTGGCTTAGTGTTCATTCTTCACTGGAAAAGGAATTAAAACCTTATAACCTTCCAGTTTACTCATCTCTCTGCACAAGAGAGGCTTTACTGTATCATTTGGGAGCTTTGTCTTGGAGAGTTCTTCAGTATAAAACAGCAGTAACCCAGAACCAGTTCACACCATAACAAACCTGGTGCAAGAAGAAGGAAAATTTGTGCAAAAGGTTTTCTTCTTACATGTTCAGATTATCTAAACCAGCACCTTTGACAACAAAAGGGGGTAACTGCTATTTTTTTTTATAGTTTTTCCTGGTATGTGGACTTCTAATCCTTGCTACAGTGGAAAAACTTTCTGATCTACCTGTTCCAGGAAGGACAGGAGGCCCCAATGTCAGCACAGGTTTCTACTATTAGAAAGCATTCATGGCCAATGTAAAATACACAAGTGATCACTTACTCAAAAGTCTTCTAATAAATGGGCCTCCTGTAGAAAGAGGACACTATTCAACATGCTGAAAGACCATAGCACTGAAAAACAGAATGTTACAGGTTAGAAGGGACCTTGAAAAATCATCTTAAGTCCAATCCCCCCTGCTGGAGCAGGGTAAGCCTACAGCACCTGGTGTACCCAGGCTGTCTGCCATACAAGCACATACCAGGCCCGACACTGCTTAGCTAATCCAATATTCCATCACTATGTCTCTCCACCCACTCCTACTTTTTCATTTTTAGCAAAAAATACTTAATAAAGTGAAGAGCACTATTCAGTTAAAAAACATGGGGCAAGTACTGCTTCAGTCTGAAATACTGTCATTTGTAAGATTTCATCATGTTTGGCCATACCCCCTCCCTCCTCTTGAAGAAAAAAAACCAAAAGGCTAACTAGCTTTAAGCTGACAAGCCTCTACATTCACAGGATGATAAAGAGAGGTTAAGTCGGTACACGGGAGCAGATGCTTCTGCAGCTAAGGAGCAGGGCAAGAAGGGATGTTTAACACTACAGCTGGTATGAACTCAATCCACAGGTAAGAGAGACACTTTCGCTTTTCATCAGAAAATACTGGCGCTCCAATTTTCAGAGAAAAAATTTAACTTATTTTTCTTCTAAGAGGTCTAAATCCAGGGTTTACAAACTGCAGCAAGAAAAAATAATTTTTTTTCAACAGACAACATTACTAAATACTTTATTTAAAGTCCCAAATGCAAAGGATTTTACGAAGTGAATCCTTCTGTGCACTTTTGCTTAACATGTTAATATGCAATCTAACAAGTGGAAGGCAAAAATAAGCACTTGATAGTGGCTTTAAAAACCTAAAGCTGCAAAGAAACAAGTGTTGGACATGACTTTAAAGACATTTTTTTATTTTTATTTTTACTTTAAAAATAATGATTTAGCCTTTTAATGAATATGTAAAAAACCAGAAAACAGAATTAGTTCAGAAGTTAACAACTAAATATCAGGATTCAAACTAAAGGAAATAAAATCTGAACAAAATTTTATTAGCAAGTTTTAGCATACAGAGACATTTTGTTATTCTAATGCTAATCATCAGCTTTGCATTGTCTCCTCCTACAAGTAGCTCCTGTTGTTCTGATCAAGGCACATAAAACCATTTTCTCCAGATCTTTGGGACAAGAGCTTCTGTGCACCAAGAGAAATACCCATTTCTTCCTTCCAAAAGGAACACACTGAGAGTCTTTACTTTCTAAGCAGCATCAGAGCAACTTCAAGGAATTCTTCAATGAACAGATACGAAGACATTCAAGTTCTGACAGAATAAAGGCATGTATTCTTCCCGCACAAAAGACACTTCACACAGTTAGGGGAAAACTCCAAGACCAGAGTCAACCTCGAGTCCTCGCAGATGTGAGGATATGACTGTCATTGACACAGTGCTGCACTGAGGGATTCAGACCTATCTTCTGCAAAGTCACAGCAAACCCTTAAGCAGCACTTGTGGCTACATGAAACCATGACTGTAAGCTTATCTTTCTTCACTGATCAGTCCAAACCAGTATAAAGCACTACAATGTGCTGTGTTAGAAACAGCACAGGCAAGAAACGAGTTTTTTTTCAAGTATGTTTAGCAGCACATGTGCTGATGGCATCAACTGTGAATATGGGTAATTACCACTCACTGTATTACTACTGTACTTGTAATGTTATTAAATTACTCCAAATGTTATTAATCAATTACTCCTTTCAAAGAGCCTAGCAATTTTAAACCTGCCCACATAGCAACTTAAATCTGGATGAATAACGAAGACATCAAAGCCAGTAACTGTTATTGTAAAACAACGAAAAAGATTTACAAATATATTTTCATCCTCTGAACGAGATGGAATGTTTCCCAAATCCAAACTCACTCAGTTTACTCTCTTCAATTAATTAACTTGCCTTTCTGCACAACATCTTTTCATTTATTATTGAAAACTGAACTACTGCCAAGATGTCATTTAACATAGGGAATAAAGCTCATACAGTTTCCGAATCACATTCTTGTTATTCTTAGTTGATTTGTACGGGCAACCGTTTTAAACATTTTAATGCTAAGAGAGAAAACCCATTGTTTCAAGAGGCACTGCTATGAAATTAGTAAGACAAAGGCTTCTTGTGTTGGTTTTTTTTTAGTTTGCTGTTTTAAGATCTCGCTTGACTACTCAAAGCTCTATGTATTCTACATATTCTGTTTGCTTCGTGAAAGGCTGACATCAGCAGGGTACCACACTTCAGGTAACCTCTCGCAGAAGGCAAAAATCACAGCAAAAAACATTCCAAACTATCTTTTCACAGCAATTTGAAAGCTGCCTCCATTGTAGCAATCACTCAGTTGCCAATGCCCCTACAAACTTGTTTACTTACCCAAAAAAAAAAAAAACAAACCCCATCTTGAGAGCTCTAAAAATAAACTCTGTGTCCCACAGCAGGATAAAATGACTATATTTGGTTAAGTACACAACTCCCCACTGTAGATAGATATTAAAAAAAACTTTCAAATTTTAAGAAAAGCAACATTTGGAATTACAAAGTAAAAAGGGAAGAGTGGGTGTGTTGTCAAACAGATCACTAATACTAAGAGACTGGAAAATACCGACTCCAATATGGATATGAAAACCCCTGACTATGGCTCCATGATGACATAGGCAGAACAGCACCTCAGACTTTTTCACACACACTACCAAGCAATGGGAGAAGCAGCAGCCCCTTTACACCAGCGCTACCTGCGAGCAGCACAGAAAAAAGGAAGGGGCAGTACCATGTCACTACTCGTTTACACTCTCGGTGCAGGCAGGGAGTGCCCTGGGTGATGCCCCTTTCCCAGAACAGCGAGGGGTCTCCGAACTGCTCCTCTTTCCCAAGGACACACAATCCCGGGGGTGGAAGGAGCGAGCTCGGCCTTCGGAGCCAGGCCCCCGCCTCAGACCTCGCACGGCCGCAGGGGAGACCAGCGCAGCGGCAGCAGGGGAAGAGGCCGGCGCTGCGAAGCCGCGGGCAGGGGTGACACCCGTCCCCGGGATAGGCAGTGGAGAGGCCAGGAGGCGGTGAAGAGCAGCCCCAGGGAGGCCCCGGCGTCCCGCGGCGACAGAAGGCGAGTTCCCGGTCGCTTCCCCCCCAGCCCCGTCCGGGTGAGGGGGCGGGAGCCCGCGCCCCCCCACCCTAAGCCTCGGCCCCTCCTCAGGAGCAGCCGCCTCACGGCCCGGGTGTTGGGAAGGGCTCTGCGAAGGGCGGGCGGGCGCTGTGGGCCGGGGCTACGCGCCCAGCGTTGAGCCCCCCGGGAGCTCGGCCCGAGCCGTCCGGCCGCAGGGC
>JAOXOE010000720.1:15347473-15403148 GCA_028565055.1 Phoeniculus purpureus | reverse complement strand
GCAAACTTGCTGACAGTGCACTCTAATCCCTCATCCAAATCATTAATGAATAGATTGAATAGGACTGGTCCCAGTACTGACCTCTGGGGATATGTTATAGTTAACCTCTGTACAAACATACTTGTCACACTTGTACAGAACCTCACAGACTCTTTATAGTCACAAGCACTTCCTAGAAGGGAAGTAATTCCTGAATTATTCTTCTGAAGAATTACTTATTTGTACATAATACACCTACCCTGCGATAGCTACAAAACACAATGAAACACTCTTGAAGGGAAAACAGTTCCTCCTTGGACAGAGACATAAATCTTGCAATGATATAAAATCAACAGAAAGGGAAAAGGGACAGGGATTGCTCATAGGAATACCTGGCCCAGTGGTGAAATCTCTGTACTTTGAAGTATAAACATGACGTGAGAGTGCTTAGACTAATGAAAACATTGACATAACACTGAGAAAAATTCCCGTCTTGTGGAACATGCAGTCTTAACATCTGAATTCAGTGGAGAATCTTACTCATCTGCTATCCTTACCTATTCCAGTTGATTTGAACTCTCTCCATTCGGCACTGGTAAAATAGATTTCATTCTCTTGAAACACAGTGAATGCTACTTCACTGCTCCATACGCCTTTACCATCACCTTTAGCAGAAGAGACTTGAGCTGCATGCTAAAGGAAACCTCTCCTGAGCTCAATTTCATCTTGTGCCTGAGCTGAAAAAATGCAAAGAGAACAGAACTCTTCATTGCCCCATAAACCAAAGATCATCTATAGTTTAACTGTATTTATAGAAATGCCTTATTTTTAGGCTTCTATTTGAATGCTGAACTCTTCAAACATCACTCAGTCTGAAAAACACTATTAAAAAAAGAAACTGAAGAGCAGCCAAACGGTTGGCCTGCTGCAGACATTGTCTTCAATAAGCTGTGTCTCAGTCTGCATTGTAGTTGTGCGTCAAAAAATATCCTAAGGAGAAGTAGGATTTTACATACCAGTGTAATACTTACCAGAAACTGCATGCGCTTAACCCTTCCCTTCATTAAAAACCACGAACAAGAATATGTTACCCTGCATTCAGCCAGGTAGGATTTGTGTCTACACCCCCTTCATTAACGCAACCAGTGCATTACGAGCCATATGGTGACAACAACCACAGAGCAGACCAGCTGAGAAACAAAGCAGCAGCTTCCCCAGGAAAGCCTGTAATTTTATCCAACATGCACCATTCATATAATGAGGTTACAGCAAGCAGGTATCTCTTCCACTCAAAGTTAGCAAAAACGAGAATTTAGCTGTCTTGAAACAGGATCAAATTTCCCTGAAGTTGCAGTGGAGAGAGGATTTCACTTGCTGTTGTAGGTTGAGTAACAAGATCAATATCAGCTTTTCAGCCCAGCTTTTAATGGATGAATCTCAAATTGAAGTATTTATTGCCACAAGGAGAGTAAAGTAAAGTAAAGGGAGAGACCTCAGAAGAATTGTTGACATTTAAAAAAACCAATTCCATAACTTCACTGTATAAAACGGGATTTTCAGACTGAAAAGCTTGACTATCACTTGTTTTGGTACTGAAAATTTAGATAGTAACATGATCTAAGACTGATACCTTCCTTATAGACTTAACTTTACTTCTGAGTTTGATGGCAGAGCTTGCCAGATAGCACGTGTCTTCCGGTGCTCTTAGGGCACAGTCCAGACAAACCATATTCATTCCTAAGGCAGAAAGCAATGTAGAGCTGCACTATTCATAAATACACATTTATTTTTTCATTAGAAATGCATAATTACAGCATTTAAAAGCATTTTCCCCTAGAAAAGTAGTTAAGCAACAGTACAAACAAAATCGTTAGTCTTCTGCAAATACAGTTTTCATTACACTGAACAGAAAACACCGGCAAAAGGCTAATACTTGCAGTTACGGGATTCTTCTTTTTTTAAATATTTTCTGGGTTTTGTTATAAACACCATAGCAAATAAAAAAGCAGTCTAAACAGTGAAAAATATCTGAGCTCTTGTTCTTCTATACGTGGTAAAGCAAGTATTGCAAAGCAGCAATACACCTCCTATGGTATCTGCAGACATTCAAATGGTGTATTTCACAGAAGAAATGAACAGGATGAAACACGAATTTAGTCTCATGTGTGTGATTCATTAGGTACATTTAAGTGTACCTAAAGGGCAGGCTGTTTATTTTTTTCTGAAGGCCAGATCCTCAGCTGATGCAGCAATGTAGCTCCAATTAAAGTAGATGGGTCTGATTTATTCCACACGTGAGGACAACCAGACCATGAGAAGTCTGCTGTTTGCAGGAGGTGTTTGTGATGGGGCCATTAGTCTAATGGGCATTTCCACTCTCCTGTTCTTGCACCAGCAGTTCATTGGGGTTCACGGACATCTTGGCTGACACAGCTTTTCACCGTTCTCTTATTGAATCTGAATTGCTCCGTGTTCTATCTGCATTTCTGGCTGGATTGCTGATTGAAGGGTGTCAGTACCCTGCAAAAGGAAACATGAAATATGGAAATCAACACAAAAGGGCTTTCTGTTGGGGTGGCCAAGGGAATGTGAACTTAGTATACTAATCTAAAATTCCTGTATATAGCAGTGCACGATCTGCATGGAGATCAGCCCTGGGAGAGAGCCGTAATGGAAATACATTTACAAAGGCACCAAAAATAACAGTAAGAGTTCACATGAAGACTAATGCCCTTCAGGCTGGAAAGAGAAGGCTAAAATAATGAAATCGTGATAACGATCTATAAAATCACAAATGGCACAAAGAGAGCAAATAGAACACAATTATTCCCTCTCTCTTGAAAAAAAAAGAATTAGCTCCAAAAACAAGCAAAATAAAGCCCGTCTCTGGCACAACAAGTGCGGAAGCAGTGGAAGGGCTCATCCCAACACCGTGTGTGTACTGACAGCTCTGGGAAATAGTGCTATGGAAGGAAGGTCCACCAAGGGTGATCACAGTATGGCCTCAAGTTGCATCAGGGGAGGTTTAGATTAGGTATTAGGAAGAAGTTCTTTACTGAGAGAGTAGTTAGACACTGGAACAGGCTGCTCAGGGAGGTGGTGGAGTCACCATCCCTGAAGATGTTTAAAAAACAAGTACATCTAGCACTTGAGGCCATGGTCTAGCAGTTAGGGAGATATTGGGATAAGGGCTGGACTTGATGATCCTGAGGTCCTTTCCAGCCATGATGATTCTATGATACAAAAAAAAGCAGAAAGACAACTGTAGGTAAAGAGAGTAAAATTACCTGTTTGCCCTGTGCTTGCAATTTCCCCAGCTGGTACAGGATACGGTCTAAAACTGCAGACTTTACCCACTCCAGTCTTTAGTTTGTGTGAAATGAGAATAGCGCTACTATAGTGAACTTGTTTCTCAAACAGAATTCTTCCTACTGGCCTAGTTCTACTCACTTTCCAAGCAAAGAAAGTCCTTCATGAACAAGTTTCATGTATAGACAAGACTCGAGCTTCAAAGGAAGTTCCCTTAAAAATAAAATTACTGCTTACAAGCAGCCTGACGATGCCATGAAAGGATAACCCCACAGCACACTGTCTTTGTAGCCAAGTTAGCCGGAGTAAGGAAAACTAGATTATGAAACAAAGTCCATCTTTAGAGCTATAAGACAAATAGCATTTAAGAACAGCTGTATTGGCTTGGATAAAGTCCATCACACCCAATAAGCCTTCCCCTGATAGCAGCCAATATCACAAACACAGATAAACTCCAAGAAAAGGGCAAGTATTTAATGATATTTTCCTGTACACTCCCCCATGGATTCCAGAGATCTGCCCTTGATGGATTTCCCCTCCATAAACTTATCTACTAGATGCTTTATGTAACTCTGGATATTAAATTATTTCTGTGGCAGAACTTCTGTTACAAAAAAGTCTTCAAAGCCCTGCTTTATGCTCTCAAGCGCCTATGTGCCAGAAGATCCACAAAGACACAGGGGTGGAAAGAACTGGGAGTTCAAAATTGCAAAGCACTGCTCCTACAGTGAGCTTTTGCTGTCCAGTTATTTCTTCTCATCTCTCTGCCTTGTTGCCAGGAGCTGCACACAGCTACAAGACCTTTTCTTCAACTTTATTTATAATTTATCAATAAATTAGTGCCCAAGCAGTGAATAATTCAGAATATTGGTGAATTGAATTTGGTGAACAGAACATCACCAAAGTGGTGAATAATCAGATTGATAAATTTGACAGCAGGTGAATTTTCAAGTGACCATCAAGTTTTCTTTCCCAAACACCATTGAGGTAATTATTGAATAACAACAGTGATAACAGCAACGCTGAACAACTATCCCACATGCAGAACAGAAAAGAGATCAGACGCACGCTTCAGATTTGCACTTAGGTTTTCTTCCGATTCTCACATCATTTTAGCACCTGAATTTGAGCACAGAATTAATCCAAATATTCTCTGTCACCATCACATCCTGTCTTCCTAGGTTTCTGTATTTCTGCAGTTTCTGAATTTCTGCTGTAAGAAAGAATCCTATTGCCAATAAGCCAACGTTGCAAATACGTTGACAATGCCAAGCAGAAGTGCAGCAGTTGCTGTCTGCATCAGCTCACGTCAGATACGAGATTCATCTCAAACTGCCTCTGCTCCTACCTTCAGCTAGGTGTGTACAACTGCTTTTCAGAAAAAAGGGCAGAAAACGGACATCTTCTTTTCAGACATTAAATACACTCACACTTGTGGTGTTTCATGCATGGAATTTGTGTAGGGTATGGCATCCAAGCCAGTGGGTAATAAACTCTACCTTTATGAGCTTTGGTTGACAGAGAGTTATAAAATCATTCCAAACTTCTCAATACCTTGACAAAGATCCACATGGAAACAGATGTGTCACTACAGGCTCACTGAGAGGGTTTTCCCTTCAGCTATTACTTCTCCCTTCAGCTAAGAGATTTTTCTACGACCACTCTGTAATTTCAGCAAAAACCTCACTATTGTACCACCCCATATAAGTCAGAGTAATGCAAACATCCAGTTGGTTTCTCCACTGCATTAACAGATCTTTAGTTCTGTAGTTTGTGTAAACTGAGGAAATATTTATGGCAAGCTTATTTTTAGTCTCGTCTGTTTTTCCTTTTGTACTCCTTTAATTTCACATTCCTTTTCTGCTTTATATTAATTGCAAGGGACCACAAGTCCTTGAGGATTTATAAGAAATGAGGCACAATCCCTGTAGCAACACTCTTACTGTCCAGCATGCTCTTACAAGTGACTATGAATACAACACTGAGAAGTTTAGTGCAGAGACAAATCTTGCAGAGAGGGAAAAACTACTCTTAAGGTCTCATCTACATGGGAAGATCAGCATCCAGAAAGCCAGAAGGTGATCTTACAGCATACCGGGCAGCATGATCCTTTTCAGCAGGAGCAGAATTTTTCTGAAATGCACTTTGTAGCATCCACATGAGAAGGAGTCACTGTGTGCAGAGGCAACCAGAAGATTTTGGAGCTCCTGGCTTCCCAGCCAGCAGCAGCCAGCACAGATGGCACTTCAGTGGCTTCTGATGCAGCGTCATCATTTGTCTGAGGCCCCTCTGCCACACGTGTAACTCACGTGCTCTGACTTCACACATCAAACTGATCTGCAGATTGCCTTGCTGACAGTAGATGCACTAAGCACTTGAGCTTTGTGCACGTGAAGTCTGGACAAGATTCCCCTGAATTCAAGGCCAGCATGAATAGGGCTGTTGGCAACCTGGTCTAGTGAGAGGTGTGCCTGCTTATGGCAGGGGGTTGGCACTAGATGATCTCCGAGGGACTTTCTAACCTAAACAATTCTATGATTTCTTACACATTTTTTTCCTCCTCAAGAGACTCAATATCCAAATATCTGTAACCAGATCAGAATTCTCTATACAACTAGGTAAGTATTGGAGAAAATTCCACTCCAACACTGGCTGCCAAGCGTACCATTATATCTTGGCTAGCAAACAACACCTTATTTTTCACAACCACTTGGCACTCTCTGGAGAAGAAACCCACTACAGTGGGGTTCATGGAAGAATGAACCATCTTCAGAAAAACCTCTGACAAATGTTTTAAGTCAATATTCTTGTGCTGTCACCAGTTACAGCTTCAAGCCTACAAGAAACTTTTTCTAGACCCAAATACAGGACCATTCAGTTGGATTTAAAAAGGAAAAAAAAGAAAAAGATATAATTCCTCCACAGTAACTGAAAGGATCAAGTGTTCACTTACAATTGCTAACATTGGGACTCCTGTGGGAAATCCAGGCTGTTGATCAAAATAACTGGAAAACTGCTGTCAGAAAGGGAATAAATGTTTTAAGAGAAACCTCAGTCTGAAAATACTGTTTGGACAGAATCCAAGCACGTTTTTTGCCCTGTCCTTTAACACGGCTCTCATTCTTCAAGGACGCAGGAAAACAATGATGACCAAAATAACTATTCTCCAGAGGCATTAGGCAAGAACATAGAAGCAGAAATAGTCAAAGGCCATTTATACCTTTAATCAAATGATGTTTCTTATTACAGATGATTAATTTGTTTTTTACCATTTGGAAAAAAGGACTGGGCCTGCAGAATTTGTGGGTAAAGACACAGTGCATCTGACTGATGCTTCAATCAGTTAAGCTCTTTCAAATGGCAAAAGGATATACAGGTACGTACTTGATTAGTTGCAGAGTGATCTGTCACTGGTGTCAGCTGCACGTACTGGACTTGGATATCACTCCCTTGGAGCGGAGAACCATCAACACCCCCTGACGCGGGTTCGGCAGAAGCGACAGCTATCAGCTGAGCGCCCTGCAACACCTGCAGGGAAAGCCATGGAGAAAGCAGCTTGTAAACAACCCCAGTCAGAAACGCATTAAGAGTCGTGTAACTGAAACCAGATGCAAAAGCAAAGACCATTAAAAAGAAACACAAGACAACTCTTCTATCAGTAACAGTTGCTTTAAATCATGTGGGTTTCCGAGAGGACATGGTACGCATCTGGAAAGGTTCCCATAGTAGATGCTCACTGTATTTCGCCTTCTGAGTTTCATGACTCTGTTAATGATTATTGCAAAGACCAAGTGGGACAGACTGCACGGGTTACACCGAGGGTGTGATAATGGCAATAGCAACACTATCACTGAGTAATGCTTTACTGTTACATAAACAGACCCAGATCCAAGATACTCCTTCTCACAGCCAAAAGCATTCAACCTTTGGCAACTTACTGCAGTAGTGTTTGTATTCCTATCATACACGAAGGTGTAGACTTAAGAATTAGTGTTAATTAATGCTTACTCTAAACACATCTGCATTCGACTGGTGAAGAAACCTATAGTTTCCTGTTTGAAACCTACAGTTCCCTGTTTGACACCTACAGTTCCCTGTTTGACACCTACAGTCCCCTGTAGGTTTCAAAACCCAAAGAACAGGATTCATCTAAAAGTCCTTGCCTAAAAATGTTCTTGGGATTAGACTAATTTTCATTAACTTCTTGAAACACAAACACAACTACTAAATACATCTGAAAACAATGACAAGTTCCCACTCTCATGTCTTAGATCCAGAGGAAATGCACATCTCCAGTTCTAATTTCCATATGCCGCGAATGATGTATTTTTAAGCTATGGAATTTGGATGGCAGCGAACAAAAGGCATCTTGCAAGCGAAGGAAAGAAAGCAAAGAACAAAACTAGTATTCTTAACAAAGGTTTTTCTTAACATGGTCTGATTTCTCAGCTGATCTGTGGGTGGGTGGCCATGCAGGAGCACATAAACCAGAATTTCTCTAAGGAGTGTGGGAGGCAAAAGAGGTGACCTCCATAAATGACCTTCAGGGGTGTTTTCAGGGTTTTATAGGGACCTTGGGTGTTCTGAGATACAGTCAGCATCAACCAGCAAAAAGAATGTCATGGTTTGATTTTATAGGAGTAAGCAAAATTCTCTCCTCCTATGGTATTTGTTTTGGAACTATATAATCCATAATGTCAGAATCTCTATCTATCCTATTGACTACCTGTAGGTCTTAAAAGTAATTTTTAACTGATTTATTCTGAACTATAAACTTCACAATGACTGTGAGCGACTGAACAATTCCATCATTCTCACCTACAAACTGTTTTACAACAAAGAAGCCTAAAACTTAGTACCACCTTCCCTGGTTTATTGAATGTTCTCAGCTTCACACCTTGCAGTGCGCTTCAGAAGTGCCTTTTTATAGCAGATGCTCTGGAGAAGACCAAATAACTCTGCTATACATTACCTCATTCCCAGTGCCTTTACCTGCCTGTCTACAAAACCCCCCCAGCCTAGCAGTACTTGCCTAAAATATTTGCTGTCAAATGACACTTCCCTGTTGGTTTCCTGTTCCCTCTTCCTGCTGGATAAACTATTGGTAATGAAGTTCTCATTCACAAAGAAACAAGAAGCATTTTTATAGGATATAGTGACAGAGCTGAGGTAATTAACACCGAGGCAAAATGGACAAAAGCCAACATCAGCAGAGCTTGACAAATCTAGGTATTTCTGAATTTCCACTGACGAAGTCACGCGTAGACCGATTGCTCTCCACTCCCCAAACTCAAGACTTAAAACATGTTTAAAATCACTTAAAAAAATAAAAAGAGTACGTCTGCACTTCAAAAACTAAGAGAAGAAGAACAATCAAATGCTGAAAGAGACTTCTTAATGTTTCCCATGTAATAGACGCAAACATTAGTAGCTGTCGGAGTTCATTAAATACTGCCCAGCATAACCGGCTGTACGAGCAGTTACCAACCAAATGAGAATAAATGCAAGAACAGGGAAAAAATCCCAGTGTTAAGTTAAACCATCTGACAACTTGAAATGAAAGAATGAGCAACAAGCTCTTCTGACTAACTGCAGGGTTTGTACACAGCACTCTGAACAAAATCTTCATATTTATTATAGTTTCTATTTGAATTACTGTTCAACTTCCAAAATTAAGATACAAACAGATGAGGGCAGAACAGGAAAACTGCCATCTTTACTCTTTTTTTTAAAGGGATTTGGAAATAAACAGTTTCTGTAGTCCTAGTAGTGCAGTACCTTATGTTTAATCTGCTGAGACAAAGAAAGGATCACCCCTGTCTCAGGCTCAGCCTGGAACATCTGATCCCACTCTGCATGTCTGAACACCTCTGCCAAAGGTGCCATGCTGCTGACCTGCCAGCTCACTAAAGACATCACTTCACTAATCACACTGTATTCATAAGATAACACAATTAACCATGAATCTCAGGCATACCCAGATCGGCAAATCCAACTGAACTAACAGTAAAAACAGCGATAAATTACCACTTCTCTGGACATTACTGGAGATTATGATAAATTTATTATATTTCTGTCTTATCTTAAAAATATGCTACAAGTTGTTATGCTGAAGAGCTAGGAACTGATGTCACTCTTTCTGCTTCTCACAAACAGCAGCACTGACTAATACTCCGTTCGGAAAAAGGACAGTTCAGGCAAACAGAGCAATAAGTTGCGTTACGGTCCTTGGACTCTGTCTGCATTTTCAAACCCTTTTTCTTCCATGGTGCCTTATGAAAAGAGAACACCTGCATTTTGGGCTTAGTGCAGTTCGGTTAATGGTTGCACTCGATGACCTTAAGGTCTTTTCCAACCTCAATGATTCTATGTGTTCCTATACCACAGGGGAGAGAGGCCCCAGGGGGCAGAAATCTCAAAACACAGATAGATAGGTAGATATAGATAGATAGATCAATAGACAGACAGACAGATAGAAACATGGTAAAGGACAGAGTCCACAGAGTGGTTTCAAGAACAGGCTCTCTGACTAGTAAGACTATGCTTCCACAGATAAAAACAGGATTTAACTAAGTTCCATCAGCCTCACCTTGCTCTGTTCCTGCCACAAGTTTTATTTGAAACCATAATGAGGCTGCAAAAATTAGGGATTATTTGTTTTAGCATAACATGGGGAGCAGAGACTTTTGCAAACGGGGCAGGTGCAAGGATATGGCATTTTTTGGCCTCTCACTTGACTTCTGAACCAACACTCTGACTTTGTAATTCTCACCTGCCCTTGACCTCAGTGTAGAGGAATTGTACCAAAAAAATAAACAATCTGCCCTGAAAATGAACTTTGCTTCCCAGTTCCACCGGGCTTCTCTAACATCCTGCCTTACTGGTCCAAACCAGGTAAAAGGATACGGTTAAACCGGAAAGATAATAAACTTCATTTGTAACAAAACGTATTAATTCAGGCTTTTAACACACAGAACAAGAAGCCAGAAGTCACCCATTCAGGCACAAAAGCATGGAAGGATCTGACACGGAGAGTCGCTCAAGCTAACTGAGGCTAGTGAAAGTTCAAGTCCAGGCTGAAAGCGATCCTACAACAGAGTGTCTTTAAAATTAATATGCAGATCAGAAGAATTTTTAAAATAATTCAGTAGAGTATTTGGTCATCTATTATAGCCTGCTGTCAGTGGCAAAAAGCTGTCTTGACAGTGAGAAGATGTTAACGCTGGTGGAGCTGGAGCCAACATTTTACATTGCACAGTTATTTCCCCTGCAAGCATCAGCAATCACACAGCTGGAGCTGAGCAGCTTGTTGAATTCTTCTGTTCTCTCCCCTTGCAGTTACAAACCCAGACACATACTTTTCCCAAATAGGAAACCTAGTGAAAAATCTTTATCAAGAAAAACCAGAATACTTTAGGAAATGTCTGCAAGATATCCAAGAATGGCTTTGAGTTGCATGGCTTCGAGAGTTCTTCAAAGCTGCAAAAGCTCTCAAGCACATTTTGTGACCTGCCTGATCCTTGCAAGTCTTCCTGTCCCAAACTTGTTGTCTCAAAGTGCATGGTGACCCTGGTGAAGACATGCCTACATCAAAAAGCAAGTGTGAAAGAGCCCCTTGTCTCACTATTCCCATCACCTTTCAGAATAAGAAAATGTTCCTAACACCTCCAGCAGAAATAGAAATGCATTTCTATTAGTTTTGATTTTAAATGGTCCTAGAAGTACTAGAAGGAGAAGTATTTTGTTTGGATGTTTCAAATGAAGTGTGAACTCCTGGCATCGTTCGTGAATACAGAACCACAGTCTCTTTGAGCAAACTTTTATTTTCCTTAAAGCTCTACTTGCTTTCAGTGACAGATATGAGAGCTGATAGATGTGATAAAACAAGCTAAAGGGCAGAGAGCTCCCTCTTGCCCACTCCTGGCCTATTGTGCCCATATGGATGTTCACTGTCCCTCCTTACAGCGACATTAACACACACCCAGGTTTCGTGATCAGACCAGTAGCAAGCAGAAGCGCAGACCCTTGCAGTGGTATCATACTGACCTGAACCTTTACCTTTCTCTTTTTCTTTTCCCTTCCTCTCTCCACATTTTTCCCCGCTAACATTCTCTCTTCAAGGTCTTGGTGATTTGGAAATGCAAGCTATTGAGCCTGAAAGTCCTGGATTTCTATTTTTCATCCTTTCTTCGGGGAGAAGTTTGCCATATAAAACACAATAATAAATTAGCATTAATAATGAGAACCAGCTACTTTCTCTGCTCCTTTCCTTTCCATTTAAAGACCATTTCATGACTATTTCATAAAGACCTATAACTAATGGTTCCCATTTTACATTCAACTGCCAGGGCAGGAAACAAATTTTTTTAAAAGATGAAAATGTAGTAATTTTTCCTTCAGTTTCTTCCAAAATTATTCAAACACAGTTTCCAACAAAGGTTGAATTCATATCGCATCCTCTGCTGATTTTACTTATCATTGAGAATTATGAAGCCCATAACTTAGAAGGTTTCCCTAGACCACAACCTTCAAAAGTAGGTGGCTGGTTTGGGATAGGTGAAGTTTGTTTACCAAAAAAGCCCATTCCTCAGTCTGGTCCTTGCCAGAGTGAGCCTTTGAAAACACATTCTCCCTACTGTTGTTCAGAGATTTTTTATTGAGCTAGACAAGCACATATGTTTGCCTACCTATAAAAAGCTCAAAAGCAAGACACGTTGGGATTCGGGTGTCTTTTTTCCATCGTTTCTTCCCATTTTTACAGCAGGAATGCAATAAAATATGAAGTTTCTTCAAAAAAATGAGGTACTGAATCACTGAAAGAGGAGTTGTTTACAGAAGGTTCACATCTGAAAATCCTGTAACACTTACAGCCAGCAAATAATCATTTCAGCAAATGGTGCTCAGAAGAAATGAGTTGTGCATAGAATATTTCAGCGACATTCTCTGCCTAAAGCACTGACAAAAAGGACAGGTTTGGGCCCAAAAGTTTAAGAATGGCTCTGAGTTTAGAGAATCCCTTCAAAATAAAACATTAAGAAAACACCTATCATGCCCTGACTACCTATCATGCTCTGACACTGTCATTTATCATGGGTGGCAAAACAACAGGAATAGCAAACACAGCTCCTTCAAATTATAAGAAGCTCTGCTGATAAACTTGTTCACTTAAAAGAGATAAATCCTCTCTCTAGTTGATTCTTTTTTCACTCTTAAAAGTTTTCTTCACTCAGCCTTAAAACTAAAAACAACCACTGCATTTAGTGCCAACAAAACATTTATCTAGTGGATGTACAGATGAGTTTAGTTGGGGCAACCGACTCTCTATTTAGGTCCAGAACTCAAAACTTTTTAGTTACCAGAAATTAATGAGTTTCTTGAAAATATAAGAGGTTTAGACTAATCAAGGTCTCTATCACCTTGGTATTTACTATGGAATTTGGAATAGGCAACATCAAATGTCCACAGAATGGAGCTGTATGAAAAAACTCAAAAGTTTCCTGTACTCGGCACTGGTGAGGCCACATGTTGAGTATTGTGTCCAGTTTTGGGCACCTCAATACCAGAGAGATGTGGAGGTGCTGGAGCGGGTGCAGAGGAGGGCAACTAAGCTGGTGAAGGACCTACAGAATAAATCTTTTGAGGAAAGACTGAGAATGCTGGGGCTCTTTAGCTTGAGGAAGAGGATGCTGAGAAGAGACCTCACCACTCTCTGTAACTACCTGAAAGGATGTTGTGGAGAGGTTGGTGCTGGTGTCTTCTCACAAGCAATTAGTGATATAACAAGAGGGAATGGGCTCAAGGTTTAGACTTTGTATTAGGAAAAGATTTTTCACAGAAAGGGATACCAGGCACTGGAATGGGTTTCCCAAGGAGGTGGTTGAGTCGCCATCCCTGTGTTTAAAGATTGTTTGGATGAGGTGTTGAGGGTTATGGTTTAGGGGTCAAATTGTAAGGTAGGGTAGATGGTTGAACTCGATGATCCCAGGGGTCTTTTCCAACCGGAGTGATTCTGTGATTCTTCCACAAGATGGTCTCTTGTAGCTCTGAATTTCATTTGTTGGAGCAGACCAAGACCCACCACCAGGAAACAAGTCCAGTATGGCGGGATCTAAAGTATAAAGGAAAGTCAGCAACATGGCCTACTCGACACTCCTTCCTCTCTAAATTCTCTTGAACTAAGGTCAAGTGTACTGCAAAGTCTGCATCTCATTATGGCCAATACAAAGTTATTTTGTTGATTTTACGGTCCAGTACCAATAAAATTAAAGTATTAACATGACAAGAGAGAGCAGAAGTAAAGGACAGGCTGACCTAATTCCTGTTGAAGAAGCAATCCTCTTCATGCTGAGACAAAGCAGCATTCACTGAAAATCGTGGCAACCCTTGTGCTTCATTTATCTACCCATCCCATGCATACATAAAATAAGACTGCACACAGCCAGATGATGTGCTATCTTTCTGGAGAAATAAATTCATGCTGAACCTGTAAGTCTTTAAAAGAAATACCCAGCTGGCAATACGGACCAAGGATTGCCCCACATCGCTGTGTATTTTCTATGCCGTACTTAAAAAGCAAGATGTATTTTGATAGAATTACAAGACAGTTTTAAAGGCTTGAGTCTTATCTTCCAAACTTTTCAAAATAATAACAGCAATAAAAGACTGGAAGTTTCCCTTCCAAGCAGATAAAGACAACAGCTGGTTCACAGTGGTGCAGAGAGCCTCTGTAGCTTTGCTCTCCCAGTGGCAACAAGCACACAGAGGTGCAAGTGAGCACATGGAAGATGTAACTGTCCTTTAGATCATTTGCTGGCAACCCTCGTTTAAGCATAAGCCTCCAAAACATGAGGCCATTCTTCTTTTTAGGGTGGATTTTTATGGCTGTTCAACGTTCAACTTCAGACTAGGAAGAACACTTTAAGGGAAAAAGCCAAAAATTACTGCTCACATTCTTCCCTGAAATAATTACAAATATTAATTTCTTATTTTTCAAGCTGAACTTGCTTTGATTATTGTTTCATTATTACCAGCACCACAAGAGAAATAAGCATCTAGGCTGCAATGTGTACTCCAACCAACCCAAAGTTTCCAGAAATTTACAGGTTTTTCTATTTTACTGTTGCAAAGGGCTGACCACTGTCTACTTTGTCTAACATGGTACAAACTACAGACCCTCACACAAAGCAATTGCCATGAAAACTATAGCTGCTTTTTTGGCTGGTTTTTTTTAGACTTCATGTTGGGAAGAATTTCTTCACAGAAAGAGTAGTCAGGCACTGGAATGGGCTTCCCTGGGAGGTGGTTGAGTCGCCATCCCTCGATGTGTTTACAGATCATTTGGATGAGGTGTTGAGGGATGTGGTTTAAGGGTGACTATGTAAGGTAGGGTAGATGGTTGGACTTGATGATCCCAGGAGTCTTTTCCAACCAGAGTTACTCTGTGATCCTGTTAAGTACAACGCCTCTTTTAGAGGCCATTCCATCTTTATTTTAACTACTTCAATAGACAGAACATCGTGGAGCATCTAAGATACTGCCTCAACTTCCATGTCTACTCATTATTCCCTAGAGGAAAAGGCTTGGGAGGTGAAAGATAATAGTTTATCCTGTCAGGCAAACCACCACACATTCAGGCAAACCAATAATTCTGGAATATTTGTTCTTAGAAAAATACGTTAGATGGATGCAAACAGTTTCCATCTAGCTTTATTAAAAGGCAGGTTGAGTCAATCATATCTAGCAATCTAGGTCAGTGTAAAAATGACCTGCTACTTTCATTATTTAGCATTTAATTACATTTACATAGCACTAATTATTTGTTTTCTTTCATATATTTGATTAAAAAATGAATAGCATTTAGTCAAAGTGGGAAACCACCAGAAAATACAAATTGGAAGGCTTAAAATGACTTCTGGAGATATATCACTAAATCTTTGTGAATAAATTTAACACCAGCTTCAGCCATTTACTACAGGGCTATGGTTTCAAATGATCAGAGAAGCATGTTGGCAATACAAGAAATATAAGGGTACCGTCAACCCAGCTCACAAAAGGAAGCCCATTTTTAATAAAATAATGTTGATTGACATTAATTCTGCTAATGTGTTTTAATTCTTTACTAATTGCATTCTGAACACTTCCCCTGCACTGGGCACGTTCGCTGAATTCAGAACACACTGCTCAGCATGTCTGTGCCCCAACAACTGATGCCAAAGAAAAGATTTCACTTTGCTATCCCCTTTCCACTTGAGCAAGATACCAAGTGTGGCTGGGCTATACAGAGAAGAGGGGAAAAAGAACCAACAAATCAGTTTTTGAGAGACCCAGCGGCAGTGAAGTAACTACAAATCCGGAGTCCCTAAACCACGGACCTGTCGGCAGTTTCCATCACCCAAAATCGAACTGCTCCACTCACCCACCGTCCAATATTGCTGTATTGTATGATAGGGGTTTTGCAGAAAACTGCACTGCAAGAGCTTTGGTAGCGTTAGGAGAAGATATCCCCATAAACGTCCCGATAGGTTTCTTTAAAATAAAAATATGTTTGGTCTAAAGTAACTGGAAGCAGTATAAAAAGGATCCCTGCTCTTAGAAGATTAGGTTATCATTCTGAAGTCACTGATTTAGTTCATAAAGCTTTACTTAGATTCATTTCTTACCCGAACAACGACTCCCACTTAAATTTGCTATTTATTTCCTATGTAAGACGTGCCAATGCAAAAATAAATTCAGCATATATAAAAGTCTAATATATAGCAGTTCACAGAGAGAGGAACTCTCCCCGCTGTGTATTTCTAAGTGTGCTGAATTGAACCATGCAAAATGTGACCTTAAATCTGTCAAAACTTCATTAACTAACACCCCTACAGAGTCCTATAACCGAGAGCACCTCCTTTAAATTCCCCAAACTAAAAGGCATGAAAAGTGAAACTGATTTCAGCTCTACCAAGTGTACAGAAACGAATAATTCCAGAGTACATTTTTATCAGCTGCATTATTTCCTCGCATAACAAATAATAAACCATCTCATCTGCTTTTACTCTGAGTATACACCACAGCACAGTAATGTCTACCCTGAGATTCCCCTAGCACGCCTGTACAAAACCCGGGGAAATGCGTGAACACACACTGCAGCTATTGCAGCTGCTTAAACAAGCTTCACCAAAATGTTCATCTTCCGGCTACTGCGTTGGACTGAGCTAGGAAATGATAGCAAATTTGAGTTGAGTGGATATAAACCATCTGCACCTTCAAAACCCTCCACAATGCACTACCTTCGCTTGCCGAGAACTCCGTTTCAGTGATCCCTGAGGAGAGCGGGACTCAGCGAGCCGCAGCCTCTGCTACTGATGACTAACTCTTCAGAGGCTCATGATCTTCAGTAACATTTCCTGTACAAGCTGCTTTTGCTTTTTAAATAAAAATTCTACAATTTACAACTAAATACTCTGGGATCTCTGAAAAGAGTTCAGATCTAATTTGGCAACTAAACTGGACAAACATAAAGCACAGAAACAGACAAATTTCATACAGTTTTCATTGTCTTTTTCATAAAAAGCACCTGCTCTCCCCATCACTGTCTCTCTGACCCTTTCCTGAGTACAGACCGTCTATAACCAGCAAGCCGATCTGTTTTTCCTCCACATACTGTATTTAAAATCAGAAAACTCTGTGAGGTTCAGGATCCCTCTCCAAGTTAAAAGCATCTTGCCTAAAAGGTGTTGGTTGCTCAAAGCATCACACACTTCACTGGGTAACACACGTGGCGCTCTCAAGCAAACTGCTGGTCCCTTGGAAGACTAACAGCTCCTGGGAGAAGAAGCCGGTATGAAACACAAAAGGGGGATCAGTGTAATTAGAACTTTATCTGTGAACTATTACACTGGCTGAAAGGACTGCAGAGTTAATTACTACAAAATAAAAGCTTAAATCAAGCTTTGTATGATGTGATATAAAAGCAGTGAGATCATCTGAAACCCTGTAGGTAAGCAGACCACACTGACACCAGCAGTATGTTGTCTTCTCTCAACATCACAGGTAGATGTACAGAATCTGAAACAAGGTATTGGGGTCACATCTATGGAAGCCAAGTGGGCTCTTTCGTTTCATTCAGGGCACAGGGCCTATAAAATGATGTAAAAGACATCAAAACACAGACTTCCACTGAAAATACACTTGAAACGTGCACACGTGCAAAACTTAATTATAATTAATTGGCAGCTCCATGGCAGATGTAATTTCAGTCAAAATTACTCGGTTACGAAAAGAAGAGTTACCTCATCCAGATCCACTGTATCAAATTAAAGAGGCTCTTTGGAAGTATGAAGCTCGCAAGGAAATCAGTATCATCATACGTCTGACTCATCGTTTCTGTGCAGATACTTGTAGTAAATCGCCCACCAAGGGAAACTTCTCCAAACAACTTTGTGGTCAACTAACAGCTCTTTTCAGCGCCTGCCCTTCCCAGACCGTAACCTACAGTTCCACTGCAGTTGTTACACAAAAAAGGGAGATTGGTGTCGCTACACCTACCTGAGTGTCTAAGTTAGGTAGTCTGGGAATTTAATGACCCCCTCCAATGCTGTACATCACACAGCTGTGTGCACATGTATGGAGGTGGGACTGCCAGGTAATTCACCCACCAGAAATTATTTCATATAGCCCAGCCACCTTTCGGCAAGAAAATAAAGACAAAAATATGTAACTAAGCCTTTGGGCTCAGTTCAGCCTTTGACATCCTGTTAGAGCTTGCAAAATCTTTTGAGTTAATCAATCTAAGAAAAGTAAATATTATTCAAATCTATTGCAATTGCAACATTTTGAGATGAAACTACTTCCAACAGGAAGGTTTTTCAAGACCAGACAATTAAATCTCCCTATGATAATTCACTATTTTGAGCAACACTAAATAAGCCTTTGGCTTAAATGGGTTTTTTCCAAAAGAATGTTATTTTTGGGTTTTATTCAACATACAACTGAGTGCTATTAAGAAATGCCTGGATAGTTCAGAGAAAAATACTACAATGTCAAAGAAATCCTCCAAAGCTGTAGCTGCCGAGTGCAAAAGCTCAAGAAACAAGTCATACATGAGTGACCCAGACTGACCAGCACTGATAAAGGTTATTCAAGTGAACAATAAATAAATGGTGATTCACACAGCATCTGGCTGGTGGGAAACTTTTTGTTGTGACATAACCCAGCCAAGAGTGAGAGGATAACTCGGTCCTAAAGGACTGTCTTCCTTTACAGTTTTACGTGACAAGTCCCTGCTAGTCTCATAAATGTAAATATAGCTTCAAATGTCACCCTTCTGGTCCCATCCTCCAGACTCAAATTCCTGACAGGGTTAGTTATGGTCAAAACAAAAGGTCAAAATAAGTGCTGAAGAATTTCCAGCATTTACTACAAAATTCTGCTAAAGTCTTCAGGCTACTTTCAGCAGAAATAGCCTTCAATTCTTTCATAAATTATTTAAAACCAGAATTTGGACTCTTAATGCTGATGAGAGGGTTCATCTCCTCCAATGAGCCTAGTAGTAAATATGCCACTTAGGAACAGTAAGACCAGATCGTGGAGGATCTACCAGAGTCACACACATCTGTTATTTTACTTAAAAATGTCTAAAACAATTTATCGGTTTCCCCTTGGAATGGTGATTTTACTTTGATTCCAGAAAGAAAAAGGCATTTTGGGGAAACTGCAAATGTTTACATCATAACTGGCAATGGGATTTTTTTTTTCTTTTACATACTAGCAAAATAACATCTGAACGTTTGGCTCTTGTTGCCAGAGTAACAAAACACTGCTCCTACCGTACACGGCAGGATCCCATTAACTCGGAGAAATATGGATGGGAAAAAAATAACCCTACATGCGACAACAGCATGAAGCTTTTATACACAGAGGAACAGAAAAGTTATAGTGTTGTGAGGTCCAGGAAAAGTCCTAAGGAAAAGAAAATCAATATACTGCCTCCCGCACTTTAATTATGAAGTGATGTAATGGGCTCAATTTATATCCATCAGTACCAGAGGTACGTAACAGGTTCAAAAGAAAGGCACAAGAATAATGGCAGGAACAACCACAGCGAGGAGAGAACTGTTAACAGTGCCTGAACTATAAATCAGAAGTTGGAGAAAGTTGTAAGCCAGTGCCTGTCAATTAAAAGATACTTAAACACGAGAGCGAGACTCCTGAGAATCACCCGAATTACATTAATAAGTTTCTTATAGAACCTTGCACAAACAAAAAGAACACGTAGCCAGAACTCAAGAAAAAATCCCTGGAAGGACAAGAAAAAGTGTAAATTTGACAAAAGTTAAAAAGCAGGTTCAACGACTTGAGATTTTGTTTCCCTTTAACAAAGCCACAGCCAAAAGGAAGATGCTCCCTGATTTGCAAGAAATACCGAATGTGAAGATGTCTTCTTCGCTTTTGGTTTTCCACCCAAAATCTCAAGAGAGACAGGAACAACGCAAGGAGGAAACACAACAGGAACCCAAACACAAAGAGTTCTGGTCATGCTACAGCAGGGTACAGGCACTGGGAAGGGGAATACACACTCCACAGTTCAGACCAGAAATCAACACACAAAATGACTGGTTTTCAGAATGAAGAACATACAAGAACACCTGGACTTCTCAAAATACCCATAACGAAAGGTTACGGGATGTTGGTAGGAAGAGAACTAAAATACCTAACTGCATGTTTCATCTTGGCTGTCATCTACCAGCAATGTTCAAGTAAAGAGAATCCAAAATAAAAGAAGCTTCATCTACCTCATTTGAACTATTTGCACTGAAAACAGTGTTGCTGCAGTGTGTTCCAAAGATGACCAAAACTAAAAGCAGATGTAATGCAGATTAAGTCATGTATCATGTTCTACCTCAGAAAACCTTGTTTCATGTCAAAGACATTTTCAGGCAACAGATCTCAAACAAAAGCAATTAGGAAAAATGATGGATTTCTTTCATGACAGCAGATGTTCTTACTTCTATCCGCTGCCACTTTTAAAACTACTCTCGCTTGTACGAATGTAATAACATCAGACTAGCACAAATGACCAGCCTCCGATTTCCACCAAAGTTCGCAGCTAAGACATCAATTACAGGTACTTCTCTCCTCGCGAAGCCGCGTCATTTCTACTTGGTTTCTCCATCAGAATGTGAAGTCATGAGTGCTTCCCCTTCAGTCAATGCACTATGCAGGCAAATGCTTCTAATACTTTGGAGAAGATCCGGGGAGCTGGTGCTTCTTTCACACCAGCCTTTGTAATAATGAAAATATGTTTTTTCTAAATTTAAAATCATAAAATGAAAAATGAATCCTGACAGAGTGTCAATTCATCTGACTGAGGTCCCTTCTAATCCCTAATGATTGTATGATGTATGACATGTTCTAGTACTGCAGATGACACCTTCCTCACTTTGCAAATGAATTCCTCGTTACTGAATTCATTTCCCCCTTTTTGGGGCCAGTAACCTAGCATTTAAGAACTGGACAAATTGTTTAAGATGTGAATTTCCAGTTACGTTCCACATTGAGAACAGAAGTAACGTGATTTTTTCTGGCAGTCATTTTCAAAGTTACTTTTTTTGCTTGACGGTATCAGCCCAGGGCATGGAGCTCTGCATGGGAAAGCATTTTCAGAGAAACCAGAAGGTAAGCAGAACTCCACTGTTTTAAATTCTGAAAGAAGAGCATCGCTTACAGACTGTATCAAGTCATTCTAAACACATTAGGTAACACATACACCCTGTTCTGCTATAAATCACTAAAATCTCTTTGCTTTGGGGGTGGAAAACAATTGGCACAGTAGTTGAGCGCCTGTTCTCCCCTGAGAATTAAAGTTCAACCATATGTCTACTGTGAGGGCAATTTTACCCTTCAAGAGCACCAGTCTCAGTGGTTCCCCAGGGTCCCATGCTCTTACCTATGTGCAGGGTCATTTACCTGCCCATTTGTTTACCGTTTCTGCTCATTCTCACTTTGGTGAAATCCAAAACACACAGTTACTTTGGGAGGTAATTTCAGGAGCCATCCATCAGGAACAGATTCTCCAAATCCTCTATGACTTTGCTGTAGAGCTCAAAGTTTCATCTATGTGGAACTTCCAGACCTTAATGGCCTGTGGTTGAACTTAGATCAGGGTCTCCCATACAGCAATAGGTTTTGCTACCAGCTGAGCCTCCAGGCCAGCCAAAGGTCTTTACTTTCTGAAGCCATGTCCCAGATAGCATTTGCATACGCGTTAAAACTTTCTGATCATCATCTGGATTTTTTAAAATGCATTTTTGAACCCCTCTCAATTTTATTTTTTTTTAATTTTTTTTTTTTTTTTGGTGAAGAAAGGGAGAGGAATATGGAGTGTGAATTTGAAGCAGACTTCAATGAAAGCTCTGGACCCAAAGCTATTGTTTTCTTAGAGTACACATCTGGTTTTCCCCAACATGCTGCCAGTTCTAACTCAGTTTAATACCCATCTGGGATAATGTAAAACTAGCATATAACCTAAAATAAATGCTAGAAGCACATATTTTTGTTCAGTAATACTTGTATGCATTAGGTTCAACGTGACTAACGCTCTACCCGCATATCCAAAAGTTTCTATCAATGAAGGGGGAAGCGGGGGGGAGGAAAATCACACCCCAAAGCAGACACTGTGCATGTGTGGCCACACAATTGGAAACTCCAACTAAAGCTGACTAGAGCAGCATAAAATCTTGCTTTTAGAAGGTTAAAAGTACTTGTTTTTACAATCGAAACACAAGTTCTCAAAGCAAAGCCATTTAAAATGTGGTTTTCTCACAACAGCGGCAAGGAATTATCAAAGCGCCTGACATTCGCGTGTTGCAGGAATGTTCCCTGGGCTGCTGACAATCTTTTTCCCAACCAACGCAGAACTTTCTTCTTTCTAGTCTGTGGGAAGTACCAGCGTCTGCTAATAAAATGTTTAATTCTTAGTTACCAAAGGCTAACGGAGTCTGTAAAGGAAACCGCTGAGCAAAGAAACCTGACTCTACCAAACACTTTCGTATATCAAATCGTCTTCTTTTGGCAACTCCGACAGCTAAAACGTAAATCAAAAGTCATGCAGCAGTAAAAGTGACAACCTGGTCATGTTAACCTGAAAGCTGCTAAGAGGTAAGCACGAAGCAAGGACCCCAGTGAGCTCAGTTGGAAAGCCATTCACAAAGCACTGCTAACAGCGTTCAAAGACGTGTCAGTAGAAGTTATTCCTTCTTCCAGGCCATTAACGCATGAATTATTTTGATTTAGATTACCAGGTTTTTATTCCCACAATTACAGCCTGACTCCATACGGCTATGGCTGGCTGTTCTTACAGAGATGAATAAAGGCTTAAAATGGATTCAGCGTTTTTAGAAAAAAACCTAAACATTTGGACTGGATCAGATCTGGTCCTGATATAAATTACTGCACTTACAAACCAGATTTGCAGCCCTCACGTGGTTTCGGAGACTGCCTTGGGAGCGCAAAATGCCAAGATGCTATTAATATAAAGATTCCATATAGCATGTGCTCATAAAAAGCATTTTTTTCATAGCTAATACAGAACACGCTACTCTTTTTTTCCCCTTATAAATTTAACGTATTAGACTGGCAAAACAGGATCATTAAGACAGACACCCTGAATGACCTTGCAGCAGTAGGCTAACCAGCCAGACCCTGCACAGACGCTGGCAAAGTCAGGCCCTGAATTCACACTTAGCAAGGGAGTTCTGGAAGCAGCTCCTCTTACATCTCTAATTTCTTTCTGAACACCAAGGTGCTCTTAGAAATCTATTCACCTCCTGGTAACAGCATTTTCCTCTAGAAAAATCGTTGGTTGTCTCTCGCTGTAATCCCAGCAGTCAAAGTGCAAAGGGCTCCAAACTGCACATTGTACAAGGTACTTCATGACTTACATTAAATCCAAGTTTCACACTTTTGGGGGTGAAGGGGGGAAACGGGATTTAAGGAGAAGGATGTAATAAGTTGCACTTAAGCATTTGCCATAGCAAGAAAAGCACGGGGAAAAAGAAAGGGGTAAAAGAGCCTCCCCGAGGGTGCAGGGGATTTATAGCTCACCAAGTATTCCCTCTGATACTTTGCTTTTGTTTACCCACCGATGTGCACACTGCTTTTCCCTGCATATATGGTTTAGAAATTAGATCACACAAAGCACAAAGAACCCCTTTGTACAGTAAATAAAGGCACAGAGGAGATAAGTAACGACATGGCACTGAAAAAGGTTAATTCAAATGTTTCTTTCCTTTTTAACCACAGTCGGATTAAAGCAAGACTCAGCAATTATCCATCCTAGTATTTGAGCTAAATATTAAACCACTGTACATCGCGATTAAACACTGTTATAAAAAAGAAACAATAGTTAATAATTACATTTTAAAGTTTAAATATAATAGGGAGAATCTAGCAGGCAAACAGGCAAATTTTCTAATAGGTTTGGGAATCCAGGCTCTGTGAAACATTTGAGCTTCAAAACACAGGAAAAGGGAAATATTTAGCCGTTTTCACAACAGTATCAACACCTGATATGAGACCAATCTGGGTTAATTTAACTGCCTAAGTGTCCAGATGAAAATAATGAGATGAAGAAGCCTATGAAATCCTGTCCCACCCTCCTCAAGTGCACGAGCTATGCAGGGCGAATACGCAGCAGCTCATGCCTGCACGTTTGCTGTCTGCAGACCCCACTCAAGGCCATCTTGCCAGTAGTTTCACATTGTCCAGGGATGATCCTCCTCTGCCTGCAATCCCCACGTTTTTATTATTAGTGCTCAATGATCCAGCGCTTTCGTTCTCCACACTACTGGGAAGCAGATTTGACCTGATCGGGAAATTCAGCCGTAGCGTTTGTCATGTCAAAGCAAACACGCTCCTGGTTTGCCTCTTCAAGCTGCGTCTCACATAGAGATTTTTCAACTGCTCTTCCCTTCCAAAACCCTGTGCATCTGCTCAACAGCCATGGCAAATACCAGCGCTGTGCTGGCTGCAGGATCCCCGGGTTCACACCAGATTTTTTGCTGAATATTGTATTAATATGATTTGAAATGTCAAAAGGCAGCTCAAGGAAAAAAAAAAACTGAACCCAACTGTTCTGGTGAGATAAGGTTAGTCACATCAACATTTACAACTGAAATATTATAATTTGAACCTCTGACAACCTTTGGTATTTCTTCGCTTGGTCCAGAACTTGTTGCAGCATTTCTACCACTGTACAAATGTACCGTCATTTTGAACCAAACCAGCGGTGACATTTACTGCGTCTTTTCAGAGACCCACACAGGCCAGTCCTACACCCATTACAGCTTCATTTACAAAGAGCTCCTTTGAGGGTAGGAGCCAGCTCCACACAGCACGGCGTATGTCTTTAAATCATACAGATCTCATTACATGAAACATAGCTGCAGTCGCTGACATTCATAAATGAATTTCTGAGGCATTAGGGCACAGCGAAACGGTTACGCTATACAGTTCCCTTCGGATTTTTCAGGGTCTCTGTGAAGCCAGAGACCAGAAAGCAGCGGCTCCGCACAGACACAGAGCAGCACTGTCTCTTTGCTCAGGCAGTACACGTTGCTGCGTCACGAAGGAACTAATCTACACCTGAGTTTGTGCGCCCCTGTGTATTTCTCATTCATGAGCAAAACTATGTGTCAGAGATCCTTCCGTTACTGTTACCGCCGATAAACGGTACTTCAGACAAGCAGCAGGATTTTCACAAATGCAGAGATTCCATTTTAAAAATGGAGTTACCACTGGAAAAACCTGTCTGAAATTTCTTAACGTGTTACCGACAAGGATAGTTTCTAAGCGCTTGCGCACTGCAGGCAACCAAACAGCTCGGTACTGAAGGGGATAAAGTTACACGTGAAAATACTCGGAGTGAACACATCTACACAAGTGGCACAAGAATGAGTCTGAAAAAGTTTACGCGTATCGCACAGGAAAAGGCTCTCTCAGTGCTCACAAACGTTTTAAATCTGAGAGTAAGGATGCGAGGAGAAGCAGAAACTTCACAAAAAGGATTAAGAGAAACAAAGCAAAGCCCAAAGCACCCCCATCTATTTGGCTCTCAACAGATGACCTTCAAGAGGAAAATTATGGTGGAGTATCAATGGCACTCAAGAAAAACAATGAAACAGCCCCCTGACAAGCACTGCTGTTACTTTAGTCCCACAGAAGGCAGGGTAAAACTGTACTGTGGTACATGAAGATAAATCCAGGGCACAGTGGACAGGATTTATACTTTGATGAACAGCTGAGAAGACGCACAGATGTTACGCTGATGGCAGATCAGATTCTAAGATCACTTAGCAGTAGGCAGAATTATAATTTGGTTTTGTTGTGCCAGATCCAGTTACAAACTTAAAACAGAGGGAAAAGAAGTTCACTATTGAGGAATGATTTGAAACAGTTAAAATCTAAAAAGGGTCAGGTCTCAATGCAGGTTCAGAAGTGCATCAGCAAGGGATGTACCCACTGCAACCACAAAACTTTCTAGTCACAAGTCCAGCTTCAAGCACTCACCCAGGAGGCAGTCATGCAGCAAACACAATGCTATCGTTTCAAAAGCTTCCAAGGGAATATTTTAGATATACAGATAAAATTCAAAATACATCCATGTATCACTTGAGGAAAAAAAGGGGGAAAACCAAACATCAGCTTTGCTGTTTTCACTATGGCGGGAAGTTAGATTTGTGACTGAAAGGACAAACAATACTCAGTCTTACATCTAAATATCTTTGTTCACTGGTTGATAATTTCCATCCAAGCAAAATAAAGTCACGAAGCTGACCTAACAAACCAAAGGGTGAGAGGGAATCCAGTCTGTGTGATATAGAGGATACAAATCATGTTAAATTACGTGCTAATGAAGAGCCAGCTCTGAGCTTTACAGAACCAACATTTCTCACGCTTATCCAATAGTCCAACAGTTTCTGACCTTGATGTTTTTCTGGGCGCAGCTGCTTCACACTCAAGTACTCAAAGCTTTTGGCCACCGAGCAGCGCAGCCAGACCCAGAAATGCAGGATGGCTGCAGTGCTCCAGGTCTGCTGTTGTCCTCCTTTCCCTCGTGACATAACCCAACCCTCCCCATAACCCTCTTCAACACTTTGCTGTTAGACAAGCACCTACAATTCTAAACCATCATCCCCCACCCAGGGATAACACCCGGGTTTTTCCCAATACTCCACACACCTGCCACCCAGACCAAGGCAGAGAAGAAAAAGAGAACGTGAAGTGTTCTAAAAAGCTGAAGTGTGATAACACCTTCATAAAGTTGATTTCCTAACCAAGCCAGGCTGCTTGGAAAGCTGATCCTGGTTTAGTATCATGACGATTGAGTATAGCTTAAAAGAAAATTACATGGCGGATGATTTTGCTTCGAAATTTTATTAGATAAAATCTATCACTGACCTCAAAAGCAGGAACAAAAATGAGTAATAAGCTGCTAATCTCCTGCACCTTTCCAAGTTTTTCCTCACTCAATGGCAACAAGAGGGAACGGCCTCAACATATCTTTAAGAGGCTATAGTTTCTATTGGTCGTCTATGACTAACACTGCTAGCAAGCAGCAGAATAACAGCTCAAATAGGGGATCAAAGTTAGGACACATTTTCCTGACTTCAAAAGTTCTACTTTCTATTTATTTAACAGCATTTCTGCCTGTTTTTTACAAAAAGCCCAGAATTTAAAATGAGGACTAGTCAAGGGGTTTTGTTTAATATCAGTGTTGCTACTTTTTTGGATTTACATGGCAGCAAAAATTTTTCTGTGACTGAAAATATCTTCGAAAAACTTAAGGATTTTGAAATATCTGGCTAATGAGTGACTAATTGTTGAATAATTTGATGACTTAAGTCACTGGTGTCCCAGGTAAATAGGAACTGCCCAGATACAGAATGTTCTCAGCAAAGTGTCCAAGACTGTGGAAACTGGCTCAAGATGAGCCGCGTGTTTTCGGAAACACGATGTAGAGGGAGGACTGGTGGAAGGACTCCTGTGGGACAGGCTGAACTGAAGGAATGTTCAAAGGCTATGAAAGATTTGTTATACAATAAAACCACCTGAAGTTTTCTATGTAAAACACATCACATTTTAAACTTGAAGAGATATCAAATGCTTTTCTTCTATGAAGGGCTTTAATTAAAGAAAAATATTTGGTGGTAAGCTGAGAAAGCATTAGAGCCACCACAATAATGAAAAATGCTAAGGAAATAAAATGAGCAATCAATATAAAAGTCTTGACCGGATACTCTGAAGGACAGACCACCAGACCCCATTCCCAGTACTGCTCACAGGCAAAAGTGAGGAGAGAACCAGTCACTTTTACCTCTGTAGAAAAATGTTAAAAATTAATATTATTTACTAATCACTTCTGTTTTACACAACATTCCCAGCTACAGTAATTGTGTTTTCTACCATTAACCTCTACAATTAAAGAGAATATATTATTATTCCTTGCATCGGGGGGAAACTGATACTGTACCAAGTAGGGAATCTAGCACCGTACCACTTGCAAAGCACCAAGGTGCATTTCAGTGTAAACAATCAAGAAGCTCCATTTCACGCAGACCTAGCAATGCCAAAGTTTTACTTAATCTGGGCACATGGAGCCTGGTTTAGCATAGATCTTTTGGGACCTGAAGGCTGAACTCCCGGTGGGTTCCCTGTTCTTACACCTTTTCCAGAACCCAGTACTAATGTTATCTCACCTAGTATCTACTGCCAAGTGTTTTACAGACTTTCTAAGGTACTGCTCTGTGGTTTGCTCACATAACCTTGTTGTTAGTTTGCAGATTAATGATGTGAATCAACGAATAAAAAACCAAAGAGGAAGATATTCCAAAGCTGTCCTGGCTATTTTTAATAAAAACCTTTTGAGAGCAAGTATTTAGTTCAGCGGAAAACAAATGCCTCTCTTCGCTTCTTTTAAATGCAGCTGTAGGCAACTCCTAGATGAATGAAACATTCTGTAGCCACCTAACCACAAAAAAATACGTCTAGTTCTGATATTAAGAGTAAAAACAAATTAGTTAAAGCACACCAATAGCTGCCCTTAGGCTATTGCTGTTAACATTTGATTAACACATCAGAAGGGATGCAAAGAATCTATTAAGGGCTTTGGATTTCAGTTTTTTATGAACCAGTTTTTCTCAAGGAGGCTCAAATCAGCTGCAGAGGCACACGGACATGAGCTAGAACCTCTGTTTTTCATAAGGAACAAGCACATCAAACACCAGTTCCGAAAACCCTATAACAAACATCACCTAACAACATACAGAGAAGACAATTCAGACTGTAAATTAAACACACACAAGTTGTAGAGTGACAAACTCGCCATCACTAGTGCCAATTTAAATCCTGCCCTCATTCTGGGATGAGACAGAGGCTGCCATCCTGCTCCTCAGCCTCATCCTGCATCCCAGAGCTGGTTTGCAGCTTATCAGGGCAGCTCTCTGTTAACAGAGAAAAGGAAAAAAATTGGCACTTCCTAACCTTTCAATCCATGCTTCTTATTTCTGTTTCTTAGATGTGTGTGTATAAACATACAGGATTTAGAATCAACAAGTCACTTCACTTTGACAACTACGCTGAAAATTTCCTGAAGCCACTACATTTGCAACACAACAAAGGGAGAACTGATTTATCTGCAATGTAACAAGGAAATTGAATCCATCTCAAATATTCAGGGGAAAAGTTTGTAACAAACATGTCGAGGTCCTCTGACTGGTAAGATTCATAGGAAACATTTGAACGCAGCTGTTAACTCAGAGAAGGACCTGCTCAACCACACAGCTTTGAAAAGAGGTGAGTGAAAATCCAAAGACTTCTATAAAACAGGTTAAAATCCGACAGGGCCAGGGGAGAGTGGGCTGTGAAGGAGCTGCCCTGCCTAATTCTTCACACAGACACGTTCTGCTAATTCACAGAAGAAAAATCACACGAGCTTTCTGTTAATAGTCATAAGCCCCTCAGAAAGCAAGGAGGGCTGGGATGTGATCTCAAAGTAAGAAAGGATCAATATATTTTTCTCTAAAAGTAACCAAGTTCCTTCCTTGGTAAAATTAGGACCAAATTTATTATGAATCAAAGAAAATGCTTTAAAACACAGACAAGAAAACCAGACTTCATTACGTCTTAACTTCCCCACCAACTTAAGTCATTGCAAGGAAGTCACTGCTTCCACCTCTTCACCTGTGCAACATATGATCTTCACTTAAGGTTGTTCCACTTCCTTCAGGGACAGTCAAGGAACTCATAGACATAAAGGCTTGAAAATTTAAAACAAGGGTATGAGCTGCTTCTAGCCCCTACAGATATCTGGCAGCAATTCTGCTGTCAGAGCTGCACTTAAAAAGAGATTTAAAATGGGAAACAAATTCCTATCCCCACACTCCCAAAGTAGGCAACCAGTTAGAATATGAAATTTTATACACGGTGATGTTTCATGCTCCAGAATTTCCTCTGCCCTGTTTCTCTCAGTTTAACACGATCCTGTGAATCTGAGTGTCAGCTGAGATCTGTCTGTGGCTTTCTGCTTGTCCAGTGTTGGAAATACGCACCACTATCTGGGCTTTTTCTTTGCTATTACCAAGGCAGCTCACTGCTACTTTAGTCATCAAACTTCACTGCTAAAGAGTAGGTGCACACAGGCCTGTTTTGCACAGCAGCCACAACTGCCCTTAAGGAGACACTGACAGTCGAAGAGCTGCACGTGGAAGGGACCTGAATTCAAAGTTATTCCTCGTTAATTGACGCGCATCTGAAATGACAACATTAGGACCTTGTGGGAATGCAGAATATCTGCAACCGAGCCCTCAACATCCTTCCTGCAGTCTGTTAAAATGCAAGAGGTGGAGTAACACCAAATAGCATTAACGACATACATGCCAATTACTGCCTAATTGCAAATTGATGGAGTCTAAGTCATGCATCATCAAGCAAAAAAACTGTTCTGCTTTAAAATCAGCAATTTCATATTCCCCATGCTCTATCTCAGACAGTATTTGTTATCCTAATAAGGAGGAAAAGTTCATGAGCACCATGGAACGTAAATGCTCTGCTGAAGGCAGGCAAATTCGATGTGCTAACTGCGAGGTTTTGGGCTGCATTTAAGTCACAACTGCAATGAAAAAGCAACGCAGACTCAACAACGATAAGGGACGCACATGCAGAGATACAGAAACCAGACGTTTTTCTGCTGTTTCAGATGCTCTTTCTTAGGGTCATTATATTCACCGAATATTAGGTGGTACCTCAGGGTATGCCTGCCATGATTATTGTTGAAAGATTACTTCTATAAAGTTCCCACATACAGCACATAACTTTTCCCTTCGTGTAAGTAAGTCAACAGAAAAAGAAACACCTTGTTAAAGTCAAAAGATTTGCACAATCTTTGCTTAATTTAGTGTTTCTTGGGGTCTAAAATTCCATTTCTTACCCTAACTGCTCTCTCTTTTCACAGCACCTGGTCTGTACAAATTGCTCTTTGTTTTTAATCTTTTCTATAATTTTCCCATAGTTTGAGGCTCTTCATAGTTTTATTTTCCACAACATCATTTCGAGAGCAAATATACCAAAGTTTCCAAAGCATTTGTTCCAGTCCACACCCCGTTCCTATGTGCTCTACAGCATTAGGAGTACAAAAAAACTTGTAAAAATAAAAGGGTTTTTATCTTCTGCTTGATTTATCACATGGATGTTAGTTTTCTTTTCACAGGTGACTTGCAAGAACAGGAAATCCAGTCAGAGATGATGTTTTCGCGGCCATAAAACGCCCTCCTCTGCCCCCTGACTCTCCCAGCCTCGGGAGCGCTGTTCAGCACAGCTCCGACCTATGAAAAATTAGTTACAAATGGTTCCATTTGTCACAGAGCTAAAATATTTCCAATACTCTGGGTTTTTTCATATGGCATCTGCATATATACATATATATGTATGCATAGATACATACTTCACCGGCTTGGCCAATTAGGGCAAGTGGTTCAATATGCTATTAATTTCTCTGTTTGAAAAAGAATAATGAATTTTTAAGTGCTCGTGTTGTCAGACAAGCACATTTTGCCAATTTGAACCAATTCCTACCTCCTCCCAAAACCCCAGGGGCACTTCACACATATTTCATTCCTGGACTGTGAATCCTGTGAGGACATACGAGGGACTGTAAAAGGGTTTTCACAGAATATTTGGGAATGCTTAAACTTTTGAGCTGATAAGGCAGGAAGAACACAGCCAGGAGCGTGACCACAGGATTTTATCAAGTGCAGAGGGAAGCAGGAAAAGGTAATCCACTCCTAATCTCATCGAAGTAAGATCTGTGTGGCTGCAAGCACACTACAGAAAGTTTCAGTGAAACGCAACACGGTGATATGTATCTTAGTAAAACACAACCCCGAGCTCATGTTATCACCCAATGACAAGCAGAAACCCGGCACAGGATTCAGCTATTAACAACTCCTGAACCTCCAAAGCAGAAAATACCCACCAACTAAAATAACAGGGCTTTTGTAACTGGAGCTGAAAACCTCCAAGGTTCGATCCAGCTTCTGTCAAATCAACGGCAAAATCCCCAAAAGCCTTACAGGTTACAGCACGAAACAAAAGCATGAGGAGTATAAATAACCAGTATTCACTCAGGGAACAAAAACCAAACTAACAATTCAGCTGAGAATATAGATATAGTTAAGAAACACACGAACTGGGACACTTGAGATAAGCTGGGGAAACCCAAGATGTCTCCCCAAAAGCTGTGGTAGCATGATGTAAGCTCTGGGATTAAGGTAGACGCAGAAATCCGTGTCCTGGCCAAGGCCAGAACAGCTTTTTCTATGCAAGTGCATAGCGATGTACTTCTCCTTTAACACCTCCACTCTGCCTCCCAATTCTCCATGTTTATCCAATGTTATTAGGAAAGCATCAGCCACAGAAGAGTTAAGATAAAATACATATACAAGGGCACACACACATAAAACCTTGGACCTCTTCTTTTCAATCACAACATGACACATCCTGCAAACAGTGAGTACAGAGCGAATATTTTGTTCCTCTTTCTTTGACTAAGAAAACTGCTTGGTGCTTCTATCAGCTGGAAGTACGGAATCCTGGCACAAAAGAGCCTGTTCTTACCACACAGAGTAGCCTTCCCTGTTAGGTGTAAAAGTAAACATTGAAGAGTGCCTATCTGTGACAGGACACAGGAAAAAAACCATACATGGATAAGCTAAACCTCATTAAATCCCTCAGCACTCTCATTCATAATTCAAGAGACTTTCATTAAACTCAATCTAATTAGACTCAGAAGTAAATTAAGATGAATTAAATCTGCTTGAATTCTGTAAAAGAGCGTCCACATAGGGGCTTATTATGGTTTAAAATAATCCACTAAATGTGTATATTGGGCTAATGTAGATAAGCTTTTTGAAGTATTCTTGTACAGAGAAGCCCCAAAGAACACAGGTTCTCTCTAAAGGATGAGCTCAGTAGAATTATCAAAGGTATCCTCGTACATCGATCTACAAATTCTGCTTCTAAAGCATTATATAAAATTAATCACATTTTTCATGCAGCAGCCTGTGTGCTCACGACAGCCACCTGCTATAGCTTCGTGCTCACTGCTGGCAATGTTTATTACACATTAGTTGCAGGCAGCCCTGGATGTAACCTCCAGCCAAGAAATCTTCACTGAATGCAACCAATCTCGCACAGAATCACAGAATCTCACATGTGTTCAGTCTTCCAAGTCAGTAAAAGGAGTGCCAACGTCTGTAAAAATGACATGGGAAATGCACTTTTTTTAGAGTGAATCTATCCCTCCACAACATCATTAAAGATTACTATAATCAGAGTCCAGCGTGTACATTTTCTTTCTTGCTAATGCAATTATATTTCCCTTTCTAATAAAAAGCTGTATTTACTGTACATAAAAATCCCGTGTTCATTGACTAGAATCCTCTGCTATCCCTCTGTCCCCCCACTAAGACTGCCATAGAATCACCAGCCTTTTGTCATAATGCCTGGACCATGTTATGCTTCGATATTTTGGAGGCCGGCCAGTTCCTGCTATAACTCTATTAGTACAGTATATTACCTCTGTCCAAACAAATCTCCCTGGGTATTCCCCTCGCTCCGGGAGGCAAATGTTCCTGGAATGTGGGATCTGCTGCCAAAAACAAGTCCAGGTCTGGAGTGAGAACTAGCACCCTCTGCTTTCTCATGAATAGATTGAAACTGCTCCAGAGATCATAATGCAGGTGTATGATACCCAGAACCTGCAGGGACGTATCACTTTCTACCTCCACCCTTCACACCTCCAGCATGTAATGTTCAATGACAGAGTGAAGAGACAGTCCTGAGGAATTATGGAAAGATTAACATACAAATGATAACTTAGAATCTTGCTGATACCCTTGAATTACTGCCAAGTTTGGCCACGTCCTGCATTGATACTAAGCCACAAATAAACAGTCCACAGCTCTATAAATCATCATATGACCAGGGTACGAATACAGTAATACAATATCGGCACAAGGATCACAAATCCACTGTTTAATTGCTACCATCTAAAGCACAATGCGGCTTTTCATGTGTTAAAAGCAAAGCCAAGAGCACTTACATCTCCTGTACAAGCGTAACCTAAACACACGTTCTGTGAACACCACTCGCCTTTTCCATTTATCTCTTGCAATCCCTTTTGAAATGCAGCCAAAGCAAAACCCAAAACCCTTCTCACTTACCTAGAAGCCTCCTGCAGAGAATATCCTAGGCTATCCATCAAGCACATCTACACATTTTCAAGAGTTAGAGAAATTACTCAAAATATAATTAAAAGAGACATTAAATGTTTTAAGATTTCCTTTTCTCTGACAAAACCCGTTCCCTGATGAAGAATTCCTTTCTAGGAGGTTCCTGGGCTCTGTTTCTAGTTTCAAATACTTGTAGCTAATGGCAGTAAGAAATAACTTCATTAAAATTTGACAAGCACGCACCACTCAAACACAGTATGGCTTCATTTCAATAGACTCTGTTAACACAGAAATTGGAACAAAAGCGGCTCCAGTTTTAATGCATCTACAAATACACAGCAACTAAAGGAGCGAGCTGTATACCACCGATACCTGGTTCTTAGGGATTTTAATTACATTTACAAAAAGGCAAAGCCAAGCCCCTCGAAGTATGGGACTGAGACCCGAGGCTGCTGCCGCTGCGACAAGGTCATTCGCCTTTCCAGGCACAACCTCAAAATTGGAGTTATATTTCACCTTTTAAATGAAACTTCTGTAGTCGGTAATAGTTTTTATGGGAGAGATATTAGCATCATTTTAAATATTTAAGGATTATGACTTCAAAAGCAACAGGAAAAATGCCATGTCCAGTGCTGGGAACAAGGCAGGACAGACAAAGCACAGTTGCCTGCTGAGACTACTCTGAAAGAGGATATCTGTCCTGCTCTTGCTGTCCGGGGCCTCTTTTGGCCACGCTTCACCTTTGCCAGACTTGTAATTGACGTACAGTTGTTTTTTGAGACTTTACTAGGGTGTTTCTTGGAACTAGTAAACACCAAACCCATTTTCTTGACTCATTACGGCTTAAATTTTATTTTCCACTAATTCTGGTAGGGATGGGTTTCCCATAAGGGATTAATTCCCTCTGCTACCTAGGCTCTCCAAGATTTCTGTTTCTGTTTTAGCACGCAAGGCAAGAACATGTTTGGCCTGAAAGGATCACCGTCATTGCAAGAGAATTAACAAACTGCCCTGTACAGGGAGTAGGCATTATTGTTTTGTATGGCAGACTAGGAGTGACACTTCTGGAAGTGGCTACACAGAGACATTTTTTTGCCATAGGATTTTTTTTTCATGCACAGAAAATAAAAAGTCAAACGTTGCTTTTCTTCTAGTCCTTTGTTATCTGAGTTTGCAAAAGAGCCACTTCATGGAAAAGACGGAAGTTCTTAGAATTTCTTTTTTGCTTAAACAAATTTTCACAGAACAGAAGGTTAAAGTTGAAAGATGCCACTGCTATTGTTGGCTGGCTGTTTGCGAGTTGTCTGAAAATATATATGGACGAGGCTCTCTGTAAAAATGGCCTTTGGTTTGGATAGCTGTAATAAAGATTTGCTTGGCAAGTGTTTTCACAGGAAAAAAAGATCTACATATGTGACTTGTTTTCCATACAAAGACACAAACTGGAAACTGAGATAAGAGCACACAAGCCTACACACAGAAAAAAACCTGCAACGATTTTGAAACAGAAAATTAGGGAACAAGTCTGCCACAGATAAATTCAAGTCCCCTTAACTCCCACGTAGCCCTTTTTTAACAAGAACCCTTGAGAAGACACTTGGTTTGAAGTCTCTTCAGAGTTTGAACCCAGTGAGTTTGGTGACTCTGGATATGGCACAACACTCACCTTTTCATTTAATGACAAGTTCTGAACTATCAATTCAACAGAGCAAACACAGAGTGCTAAAAAGATTCTGCAGCTGTTCTCTAGACCTTGCTACTGCTAATTTGTTCTTCCATATCCAACTGCAACCAAAGAATCTTAAAACCCCTGCAGAGGTTAGTTAATTAGGTCTTAAAATTTGGACATGAAACCACTGCATTTTTGGGTCAGTCTTCACTGGATTTCTGCAGTTCTGTTTCAGGCAAAGAGTGACTTAATTGATAAATAACTTTGAGTTGAAACTGGCATCTTCAAAAGGCAGAGGCCCACAGGATGAGGCTTCAGCCAAAGGGAACCTTTAACTTGACAAAACCTACCCTCTTGTCAGAGCTCAAGCACATCCTGAGGGATTCAGCAAGTCATGACTACGTGTTGTTTTTAATGAAACAAGGATGGGCTACAGATATGGTCTGAACCCTCCCGGTATCCTCTTCTCCCACCCACTTGTGCACACAGAGCAGATGCTCAGAAACACAGATGCAAGCAAGATCTGAAAGTGGGTTTGCTAGGGGAAAGCCTGAGGAATGCTGACAGTGTGCAAGACAAGAAACCTCCCTCAGAGCAGTCTAGTTAGAGCTCACAGTAATCACTGATGGAATTCTCGCAGTAGAAATAAAGGAAATCCCTGCTGGCATTTGAGGAATGTACAATGTCATGGGGCAGAAGGAAGAGTTCACCCAGAGGGAGAAGCAACAGCCTCCTACTGCTCTACAGACCCACGAGGTGAAAACAGTCCTGCACCTGAAAGCTGGCCTTGTCCAAAGGGTAGAGAGAATCTATTCTTTTCAAAACAAGCTCACTCTTCTCAATCCACAATACAAAGTCATTTGAAGAGATTCAGCCCTAGTTCTGTATCAACAAACCTTTCAGGTTCAGCTGCAGCTCAAGGAACTGAATTTTGCTTTAACTCTATGCTTTATACAAACTAGATTAGGCAAATAGTGTCTTTATTTTTTTATTATTCCTTTTTAGTTAGAATAGAGGGATAATTACAGAGACAAGCAGCACTTTGGTCTCCTTGGTTTGAATTCTGTGTCTTCAGTTACTAGCTTGTACATCATCCATACTTAACTGCGCACATTACTACCTGCACATAATTGAAAGCACGTTGATAACCTCTTTCTATCTGCAGAGAGATAAAGACAATTACAAAAACAATTCCCTTCCTTCCTCCAAAACCTTACAGCTAGGGCTATAGAAATACACACCACCACACGGAACAACCATCTCCTCCTTCAGACAATGACATCTTTTTCTTTCATATGTATGTGAATGTAAGAGGAAAGGAGTTTACAGACTGAGCTCTCCTTTGGTCAAAATCTACCCTCAGTCTGTGAAACCAGGTCTGGCCATCGACAGGCTTGCTCACCAGCTCATTACTGTCTGCCTGAAGTCTGCGATAACATTTCGTACAAAATGAAGATCTGAGCACAAAGCTGCCGTGTGCTGTTGGTAAACTAAGCTGTAACATAAAACATTACTACCCAAATTTACGGAGACCTTAGGTGCTTGCTGAAAACCACACAGCTCTACCGTCTGCATCCTGCCCGAGGCAGCTGGATGTTGAGTGTTTCTTGTCTGAGCGCATGCAATACAATTTAGAAAGACTGAACTATCTAAGCAGATGTATCTAATTCCCCTCAAGTGATTTTACAAAACGGATTTAATTCCTCATGAGTGTTTTGAATGACATTTCCCCCTCCAAAGAAAAAAAAGAAAGAGAAATGCCAGAAATGTAGAACTTCCATACAACTTAGCAGTAACTGAGTATATCTGCAAACAGCTTGAAGCGGGCACAGTCCTCGCTTCAGTTCTACTCGTATTTACTAGGGAAAAAAAATATGTTAAAGCAGTTCCAAATACGTTTATTCACAATATGCTGCTTACAGAATTTTTTTCTTCTTAAGTGTACTTCAATAAGAGTCTAAATACAACCTTTGTTAAGAACGGGAGCCTGCCAGTTTACCTGTGAAAGGGCAAAGCCAAGATCTCTACATCAATTTACTAATTTAAGTAGAAACACTATGGGGTTTTTGAATTGTCAGGAATGGCCTTTTTTTAACCTTAACATTCAGAAAGGTGGATGACAGAGCGATGCACACGTCCTGGGAGACAGCAAGTTGACAACAGGATAACCTATAGCCGAAAACTTCTGCAGGAGAATCCGAATCAACTTGGCAGCACACACAGGCAGCAGAGCAGCAGGTGAAATCCAGCCCCAACGAGCACATGTTTTATGTATCCACTAACACTAATTCCAGTTATTGAAGATTAACTTCAGCCACGCCGAGTGCTGCAAGGTGTACTTCAGCATGTCTTGTATGCTCTAAAGCTCCTGTGCTCACAGTACTCCGCTGGCAGTTGCTGAAGTCAATGTGTGGTAACACCTCAGCACAGCAGGGTGAGCTGAGGATAGAGAGGACAAGAGTGCTAAGGGGGAAAAAGTTGTTTGGATAACAAGAGTGGGATATTCTTTAAATGAAGCCATATTTGAAATGAACAGCAAAGGCTTCCAAAACAAGCAATTTATTTTCTTTGCCGCTGTAGCAAATTAAGAAAATTTCCAACCCGAATTTGAGCAGCAGGATAGTTTTTCTTTTCAAATGAAGGACTTAATCGTAGAACTGAAAAACACATCTGAGTGCTGAAACATAAAGATTTATTTATATGTGACACAACTACTGAAACCGATACTACGGAGCACCGCATGTCTCCAGCAAGCGGATGCATGATGACAGCTAAAGTGACTAACAACCTTATTTATTAGTTTGGGTCAATACCGAAACCGTATTGAAAACTGCTCCCAGCTTCCACAGCCTGCCAGACAAATTTACTGCACCCTCGACAAAAAGCAACTGGGAACATTAAAGAGACTAAAAGACGATTATTAGATATTAGAAAAGTATGTTAAGTCCTTACCAATCTTGCGCTGTTCACTACCTCAGAGTGTGATGAAGAATCTAAACCAAGTGCTGGGAAGAATTCCTCCCTGTAAAGTGGCTCATCTTTAGCATTCCTCCTGAAACGCAAGCAGCCTCTTCACGGCAATTCACTATCTGCTAACTGAAATTTTCAGGATGTTCATTCCAGATACATATTTCTTACTACTTCGCAGAACAGAGCTAAACATTGTGAACTGAAATAAAGCAGACACAGCTGCAAACGCAGCTCAAAGGAAACAAAGACATTATGCACTCAAACTTACGGCGTACAAAGTTCCTAATCATTTAATCGGCTCCCTTTGCCAAACAGGTACAAGGAGACAAGTTGCTTTCTAACCACTCTCTAAAATAAGTAAGAAATACAGTAAACTTTCAACTTCAGTTAAAAAGACCCTTCTCTTATTCTTCCTAAGTATCCATTATGAATTTTTACACGGATATCCAAATAATATTTTTCAAAACTCTGCAACCTGCAGAGGCTACAAACATCGATACCAGCTAAAATCACCGAGGCCGGCCATGAAAAAAAATGCTCCCCACCAGTAAAATCAGCGGAAAATAATAAAAACCAGTATTCTTTTTAACACATCTGTTTGACATCAAGAAAACACAATTTCTTTTGTAAAATCCTTCGGCCTAGACACAGCAGTAAAAACGGTGGTAGTAAATTAGAGAGTATTTTTATGCAAGCCCGTGTATTTTACCAATCCAGTAAAATCCTACCTCCACCCATATGGGTTTAAAAATTTTTCTCCAGGATATTAATAAATACTAACATACAGAAAGCATAGATTCAGTCGGGTATTTTTGCAGTATTTCCTTTAATCCAGTCTCTTCTGGCCAGTTTTTTCAATCATTCTTCAAAATAAAAAATGGGTGTTATTGATGAAGAATGTTGCCCAGGGAATGAATTACTTAAAGGATCAGGAAAACATTTGTTATTCTACTATTTCTTTAAAAAAGGAAAAGAAAAACCAATCCAACTTGTTCCTCTCTTTGACAGGAATGTGTTAAAGCTTTGCAAAACTCAGTTTTAATTATCAAGTGTTTCCTGTTTCCACTTAAGCTGTAGGAACATCCCCACATGATCGATCGCTAACAGCGCACATGCACCTCACGGGCTGTGTGCAGGGTTTACTGCTCCGTGTGTGCCATGTCCCTGGGGAGGCGCAGCAAGCAGCAAGTGGTGCAGGATCATGCCACTGCCCAGATCTCCAGCTTCTGAAGAGCACAGCTCTGTTATATGCACACTCGGAGTATCCCAGATTAGGCTAAATATTGCAAGGCACTTATTCTAAGTAGAGCATCTTTTTCTAAAGAGGCCTGACACCACACAGCTAAAGACTGACTTTTCTTGCCTTATTCATGGAATAAGTTGTTTCTCTGCAGTGACGGTGCAAGTGCTGTCAATAGCAGTGACATTCAGATCTCAGTTCTTGGAGTTAAAAAAAACACACCAAGTGTAGCTCTAATTTACTGAGGACACATGCCGAGTTGGATAGAATCATAGAATCATTAGGGATTGGTAGGGACCCCGAAAGATCATCTAGTCCAATCCCCCTGCCACAACAGGATCACTTCACAAGTTATACAAACAGAATCACTCTGGGTTGGAAGGGACCATCTGATCATCCAGTTCCAACCCCCCTGCCATGGGCAGGGACACCTCACCCCAGACCAGGCTGGCCAGAGCCTCATCTAGCCTGGCCTTAAACACTTACAGGGATGGGGCCCCAACCACCTCCCTTGGAAACCCATTCCAGGCTCTCACCACTCTCACGCTGAAGAACTTCCTCCTCACATCCAATCAAAATCTACCCAGCTCCAGCTTTGCTCCATTGCCCCTAGTCCTGTTGCTACCCACCATCCTAAATAGTCCCTCCCTAGCCTTTTTGTAGGCCCCTCTCAGACACTGGAAGGCCACAAGAAGGTCACCTCGGAGCCTCCTCTTCTCTAGACTGAACAGCCCGAATTCTCTCGGTCTATCCTCATAGGAGAGGTGCTCCAGCCCTCTGATCATCCTCATGGATGACTGCAGGCAATCAGAGCTGATGGAAAAGCCCATCATTAATTAAGAGATTACTTCAGGAAGTTACTAAATGACTTCACTAGACCATAAACAGCTCTGCCAAGAGTCACCTAAAGTCCTTCTAGGTTCCAAACCAGAGCGGGGCAGGTCTCAAGCTGGACACCTCAGTTAGGAGGTTCACAGCATCTGTTTTTTGCAGAAAAGGGTGACGCAAGCAGCTGGACTGACCGCAATGTGACTGCCATAGTGAACACGTACAGGCCAACATGCAAATGGACCTAATGAGAGCAGCAAAACAGCTCCTCCCCACCATCCGGGAATAATTTGCCTTATAGGCAAAACGAGCTGCTTGCAAGTCTGTTGCGTATCTTAACAAAAGCTTGGCCATCACTGACCTTAAACCGCTGGCAAAGAACCATCTGCTTATTACCTAATTAATCCAGTCTTCTGGGTTTGAAGTTAGTGTAATCAGCTTGTTCAAGAAAAGAGCTGCAAGGGCCGACTCCTTCAATTAAAGTCAAGAGGATAAACGTGGTCTATCCGTACTTCACTCCTGCAGAACATGTTGGAACTCTGACAGCTCGGGGATGTGCAGAGCAGCTTCTGCTTCCTCCAACTCATTGAGAGGAACAAGAGAAGGAAGGTAAAACTAATATTTCTTTATCAGTACAGCTGCATGTTCTGAATCTTGAGCTTGTCCTGGAAGAGTCACCACCAAGCACAAGCTGCAGAGGACTGCCAGCAGTCTTGGAACAGACACTGTCACTGAACTGCTCTGGGCTTACTATCCAGATTCATCATTACAACTGTTATTAAGATCCAAGGCCAACACAATCCCAAAAGGCAGAACACACTACAAATGTAGCTGGTATCCAAGTGATTCCTTTGAAGTGAGTTTGTCTTAGCTTTGGAAAACAACTGAGAATTAAAAAAAGGACTCATGCAATGATGTAAACACTATCAGAAGACATCCAGAGGGGGCAGGTAACGGCAAACACATTATAAGCAAAGGCTGTAATAAATAAGTCTCACAAGACTGATTGGGAAACTTTTCCAAGGATGTTCAGATTTCAGGGCTTTCAGCCAGCACGGCCAAACAGGTTCACACAGTATAAACCAGTTATCTTCTATAAGCCTGTTTCAGATTCTTTGTTGCTTTACTCTGATCCTACCATCATTATACGGTCACGGGTGACTCATTAGAGCAGTACATCACTGCTGCACTAAAACCAGCAAGGGATGGGTAAATGCATGGGAGAAAGCAGACAGGTTTTGCAGTTTCCTGACTCCATGTTTTGCTGTTATCTTACTGCAGCCCTGCCAATATTGAGTAAGAGGAAGAGGGCTATGTGGGTGGAATGAAAAGCAAATTTACCTCCTGAGCATGCTAAGTCCTTTATCTCCTTGCTGAACGCTGATGAACGCAAACTGGCTAGGAGTTCTTAGGTTTCTCAGGGTCTTCTGGGGATGTTCTTGACATCTGTGTTCAAAGTTAGCATCGGTTTGTTCAAGAGAGAGATTTGCTACTCCACAACATTGTCGCTGTGGGTTTGTCAAGTGAACTATCTGCAGAAATGGGCCTTGCTGGGGGTACAAGGCTCCATCCAGATCAGTAAAGGTACTAAAAGCCTTTAATCTGTTGCTGTGGATTTTCATGTTCCGAGCAGTGACCTGAATTCACAAGACAACAGAGAAACCACTGCAGGCACAAGAAAATTTTTTTCACTGCCTTTATAAGAATCTTACAGGCTGCCAGTGACAACTGAAAAACCTAATTCATGGCCCCCATATACACAAGTACCTAAAGTGATGAAGTACCAACAGCGATACAAGCCACGGAAAAATCTCACTACGCTGTATCTTCACACACACAGGGTGAAAAGAGCCAGGAGTTGCCCTTTGAAAGCCCTCAGAGTGAGGCACATGAAACGACGGAACTGATAGAAAATACAAGTTCCAGCTCAGCAGTACGAGGCACGTGAACACCCTCCGAGGAACGCACTGTGGATGGATTTTTGTGCCATTGTATTTTACAAGGGAAATGAGAAACAAAACTGTTGTACATCAGCATAAGCCAAATGAAGGTGATATTTCAGTACCACGTCTGGGCACAAAATAAGAAGGACTACATATTTTTCAGAAACTGAAAGACGGCTGTGTTTGTTTCTTTCCTAGCGCCATCAGCCACACTCTCCTGTATAAATTAAGTCCGAATTTTGTATGAAAATCACTCACTAAATATTTACGTAAACCATCAGAATTACTTGTGATATGAATTCAAGCATCGAACGTTACTCATTTATAAAAAACCAGCTCCTCGAGGACCTTAAGAATTGTTTTTCTTTTAATCATTTTCAATAACTGTCTCTGGTACACCTGGCAGGCGACCAAGTCCACAAGAGTGACTAATTGAGAGACAGGGCACGAGGATGCAAGCTGGAATGTACTTGGGTCATATGAACTTCCCAACCCCAATCTGGATGTCTAAGGCTAGCTAACTTTGTTTGGTCTATCGCACCGGATGCTTTCCTTGGCATTGATACAGGTGAGGGGTTTTTGCAGTCAACTAGATCAGTCTTCAACTGTAAAATTCTAAGCAGTCATTTTGATGTTAAAGAGGAGAGCTCTGACTGAAGCTTTGGCTGGGATATTAAATTCTAAATCATAAGAACCTAATAAAAGACAAAAATAGTCTTATAAATATTTATAATTTATTCTTATTACATTTTGTTTATTAACTGCAGAAAGTATGAACCATGGAAAATTACACTGAAGCTTAGCATATTATATGTGAAAGGCCATTTTCTACATTCTGGAAACAGATAAACTGAAAGGCTTCTAAATAAATCCTTTAAAGCCCCTAATCCAAGACAAACATGATGATTATGATTGTAGAATGCTCCTGCGGAGCACTGTCGGGTATTTTAATTGTTTCATGTGGTAGAAATAACCCCTCTGCTGATAGCACAGCAGCCGTCGTTAAAAGCTAGAAGACATCTGGTTATTTTACACACTAAAAACTGCTGCTTGTTCAGACAGGCAATGACCACTAAAAAAAAAAAAAATAAAAATCAGTGAAACCAACTATTTTTGCTGCTAAAATATTTTTATTATATTCATGCTGGAACTCTTGAGCTGTGCCACTGCTTTTTACAGTGGAAGTAATGGTTTGTATTGGCCCAAGCCGCTATTACACCCTGCAGAATGATGGGGCTTGCTGGGTCTCGTTCTCTGCCGGCAGCTCTAGTTGCTGTGAGCTGCATTTAGGGTAAAGGCTTTAACTGATGACTGAGATGTCAGAACTAGGAGATTAGGATGTTCTATTCATTACTATCTATTCTTTGTAATGTAGAAACTAGCTTTAAATACATGCAAGAAAGTTATCTGCCACTTGGTCTTAAGGTCACTTAACAGACAAACTTCCCCTGGACTCACAACGAAATCTGAACCATGGCCAAGTTTTGCCCTCTGACACCTTCTTGCATGGTAACAACCAGTAACCGCTTTAGGCTTTTCTTTCTGAAAAAGGGAGAGAAATTTGGATCATGATGCTGTGTCAGGAAATATCCTCTTGGTTTTAGTCAAAACAAGAGACTTCTGTCTAATACCTGGAGTTCTTTGCCTGTAGGCAGCACCATCATTCAAAAACTGAAGTTCACTTTGAAGCTGCTGCAACGCAACTTACATGACCAGCAACAATGAAAAGGTAAGGGAGCAAATGACAAGCTTAGCCTTATCCTCTTACTTCCATGTATTTAACCTACATACTTCAGGAAGGAAGAGGCCGGATTACAAACTGATTGCCTGGGGTTTTTTGTGAATCACCTTCGTTCTCAACTTTTTGATCTTAACCTTCTCATAACCTTGAAATCCAATAAGGATAACATTCCAGAGATGCTACGGATACGTGTTCTGTTACAGATCTGACACTGCACATCAGGTCTGGAGTTGGCTGAACAGATCCTCCATTATAACAAAAATAGCCTTTTCTTTCCCACATTTTACTATCTCTCTTTGTTTATTCAACCACTCAGCAAACCCAGCTGGATCACAGATATTGTCATCAAAGAAACACTCTAGGTCAGCCAGAAGTGGATGCCAATTGTCTAAAAATAAATAGAGGCTCTGTCACTGGAATATAATTGTAAGGGCCCAGTAATGAATAATGGAATAGAAAATCTTTCCAAGCAAATGGGATACAGCGATTTCAAGCAGAAAGATTTCACCGTTAATCTGAAACTCACAGTTATTGTAAGCCCCAGATAACCTAATTTTTATTTTACTTCAATAAAAATGATTCCTATAGGAGCTTATTAAAAGGTTCTATATTGTTTTTAAATACCCGAAGAGCTGCAGAATGCCTTGAAAGACAGACAAGACTAGCATGTACCTATCACGCAGACAAGAAAACTGAAATGATGTGGTGAACCAATTTCCTATGGGTCACCAAGTGGCAGAACTGGGATCAGATTTCACACTTTCTAGCTCTTATCCCTGATATAATGCACAAATTATTTCCTCTAAGCCAAGAGAAGAGACAAGATAAGAACACATAGCTTTATCAGTACTGCCTAATTGCTGAAGGATTTTAAAGGACCTTAAATACGAAGCAGAACACCTAACAGAAGTCAAAGCTTTTGTAACAACTAGAGCTCAGCCCTGTACATTTAATAGTTTTCTTTAAAGAAAAGACTTATCTAAAAACAAATTCTTCACAAAGGTTTTTAAAAGCTACTTCCTCGATGGATAAATACAAAAGTTTTCCAACTGACACTTATCCAAGACTTATCAGCAAAGATGAGATTTTTGTCTCAAGCGGCTGTCACTGAGGAGAAAAAGATCATGTGGAAACTCACTGTAAATCTGTAAATCAATCACAAATCTTGCTCCCTTTTTTTCGGTCCTCATTAATTCCTACAAAAAGCATTTTCCAACCTTTTGTACTCAGCGAAAGGTGCCCCAAAAATAGAGTGGTGCAGGAGGAGAGCCACGCTGAAGGTTTGCTTCTGCCAAGTTGCATCTGCGAGTGGTTTCTGTCCTGGGCACCTCAAGATGCCAAAGAACATTGCAGTAAAGATGAGAGCTACGTACCGCAGGTATGTACTACCAGCACAAATGATCTGAACCACAGTTGTGCTTCCTGGCATTGGATAAGCTACCTCACTGCTGCACCAAAGCCACTGGATAATCCTGCAGAATTTAATGGTGGAGCTGGACAATTAGAGAGATGATAAGAAGTGCACTGCAACAGAAGTGGTGGCATTCTGACCAACAGCTTCCTGATTAGGAACTGCCAGTCTGTCAATTCACTGAAGTCCAGAGTAGCAAGGAAGCCTAGAGATCAGAAGTTTTTAGAAACAAATGGTTTTGACCCAATTCCTTCATCTCGTTCGAATGAATCCCACCTAGCAAAATTAATTAAAGCCATATGAAGCACACAATCATAATTGGTAAAACGACAGTTTTCAGAATAATTAAGCCAGATTCAAGGTACCTCTTTGATATCTCCTTTTCACACACACCTACTAGGGAACAGGAAGAGGAACATTTGAGCTCCAGCTCTGCAGGCAGTCCAGGCTGATGTGCCCCTTTGCTTTGTGCTGGGACAGACTGCAACACTGTACAATTTCATGGTTTGTAAAGGTTTTGGGCTGGCTCAGTACTTATGACAATAAAATGGTCCACATTAAGAAGCCTTGTAATGCAGTAGTGGCATCGGTCACCACCGTTGGTGACTGTACTCTTTCATCCCAATAGGGAAGGTACCTTCTCCGAAGTTACACTCCGTAACAGCAGGCACAGGATTGGAGCAGTAGCAGTTCTGGCTTTCTGTTCAGCGCTCCATAGATTACATGACATTAAGGCACAGATTACATCCCCAACAACCATAAAATCAAGTCCTAAATCAACAAAGTATGTCACTATTTCTGTTAGGAATGGGAGTCACTCCATTGATCTTCACTGAGCTGGTTGTGTTTTTCACTCGTTCAGTATTTTGAAACCATCAAGATAAAACTTCCAAAGAATGACACAGTGATTGAGTAAGACTCAAGTGAATATAATCCACTTCATCTTGTAAAACCAGGGAATTACTGAACACATCACTGTACTTTTGGCACTGGCTCTGCGAGATATAAGCTCTCTTATGCTTTTGACATCTGATGTTACTGTAAAATAGATTAGAAATGATGCAACATCCCTTCAGGAGGAAATCCAACCCATTTCTAACCTTCCATAAGCTGCAGAAATTGTTTAAAATCGAATGCAAACTATCCCAAACACAAATAATTTTCTTTGCTAATTGGCTGGAACTCTACTGCTCCTTAACAAAAACCTCCTAACCAAATACTTCACAGTGCTCTAATTCTCTAAGTGCTACAACTCAAAGCTGCTGTGCTTTCTCAAACCGCTCATGACAAAAATAACCTGGAGAAAAACCCATTTAAGCGGGGAAAAAAATGGAAGACAAGGTTTTGCACGTTTTTCTCATCAGGTTGGACTCCAGTTTTCTATTAAGTTATTCCAAGAAAGAAATGATTCACACTCTCCAAGTTGAAACGCTGAGAAATTTATGGTATCTTCCATCCTCACCCTGCCTACTCCAATGAGCCTGCAAGCAATGGGAATTAAAAGCCACAGCAATGACAAGAACGTGAAGCCAATGCTTCCCAGCCTCTCTGGGAGAACATGTCGGATACTTGTGACCGCAAACTTGCCTTTGTTTACTCTGTTGTGAAATACTTCATATTCTGATCAGTTCTGTGGTTGAAAAAGACTTAATGAATAAAATCTGCTTTAAAGATAATAGGAAGATTGTTGTGAAGACAATCCCCTGTAAACACTGATACACAAGCACTACCCTAAAGATATAAAAGATAAAGGATGGCTGATGTTCCTCTAAGAACAAGCTCATAGAATTAATTGACACAGAACAAGCGAACAACTTTATCAACAGATTTATCTCTCCAGAAGGAAGAAATGAGCACTGCAAAGACTCAATAACCATCATTTTCTCCTGCTGATGAGATATGGACAGGGAGCACTCAAAGGGAAAGGTGACAAGATAACACAGGTTGGTCTGCACAGCTGGAAGAGTTTATTTCTCCTAAATTACAAGATCAGCTCAAGAGGAAAATTTAAGGAGTTGGAACGATCTGGCCTTGAGCAGTGGTTTTATGCTCACTCAGAGCTGAAACACTTGTTGGAGCATGGTTTTGCTGGGCTTTTCTTTCCAACTGGCTGCATACAGGCAGAGAGTGTTTCACAACACCTTGCCCAGACTCCAGCTGTTAAAGTCCCTAAAATCACGTCCCACTTCCAAGTCAGAACCTAGAAATACATTAATAGATTTAAAGACCAACATTGACATAATATGAAATTAAATCTAGTCAACCTTGCGGTTAAGTTAGCTATTGTTCAGTTACAAGAATGCTCTGCGCCGCTGCTTAAAGCTTCTGGGCTTGCTCAAAGTACTGGTACTGCTAAGGCAATGGGGCTTGCTCACTGGTTCCTTACCTTGGTGTTCATGGTCTCATCCTGGAGCCCCTGCCTGTTTGAAAAGGTTTTCTGGAAAAATCTCCATTCCTCCTGGAATTTGTGCGTAGGCTCACAAGCCATCCCTGCTCTCGGTAACTGTTCTCTCCCATTGCAGACCCACTCAGTGTCACTTTTTTATACGGCAAAATCAAAACCATTACTGGTTAAGTCAGTCTGAAGAGACCTTTCAGTCCAAGTCTTTCAGACATCACTCTAATGCAGTGTTCTCACTCTTCTGCTGGACAAAATGTCAAAGTACTTCACTGCTGCAATTAATGGTACCCAGTACAGACTGGTTTGTGGGGGTTTGAATGGTTCTGAGGCTCCCATAAGCTTTGGGATTAAATCAGTAAAGACTGAACAGAGTGTATCTTCTTAAACATGTTTTGAACTAAACAATGAAAACTCTTCTGCCGCCTTAAGTAAAATCTCTTCCAGTCTTTACCAGGCCTAGTGCATTCACACACTGAAGCTGGAGATATGCTGCCTCGAGCCTCCTGCTGTAACAGTTTGAAGTATTTTCTGCAAGATCCCATCCTCTGTGGTAGCTCTGGCAACTGCAGGCCACATTGTGTCTGAATCTGGACCGACTCTGTTTGTGTATAGTTGGGTTTGATCGGGTTGACATTTACTAAATTTAACTCTGGTCTTTGTTCCACTGTGCTTTTGGCAAAAGCTCCTAGAAACAATGTCTGCAAATATAAAATGCCTAATAGTTTTGTACTCCATTGGCTAATCGTATATCTGCAGTCAAGAAGAGCAATCTTTATATTCTACTGGGATATCACCCATTTGCTCTATTTGGCAATACCAGTTCATGGCTGATGGTCAACTGGCCTCTCAAAGGCGAATCATAAAAACTTCTCACATAGCTGTATGGAAGCCAAAACCTCCTCTTCCTTTTGACTGTAACAGTGATTTTTACTTAATTTTTTTTTTTTTTGGCAAATAAAAGTTCCTGAACTTTGGTTCTGATTACAGAGAGGTGTAAGAAGGCTACGAAGTCAGAAAGCTCAAGTCGTCTTGGTACTGTGGCAACCCCAGTTTTGTTTGCTCTGGGGTTGAGGGGGAGCAGGGTGCAGAATTTCTGGATTTACCATCAAGTCTAGAAGTTATATTTAGCCATCAGTGTTCTTAGGCTGCTGATTCAGACAACTTCTCACCCAGAAATCTCTTCTGCATCTCCTCCTAGTCTATCTCGGACATCTCAGCAGTAACAGCTACACTTCTAGTGTGACCCTTCTGCACACTCTCATGCTTCTCCAAGTGTATGACTGACATTATATGGATTGGAGATTTCTTTCTAATCTCTTTTCTTAAACTTCAAACTCAGCTGTACTACCTCTTTGGAAATCCACTACTCCAGACACCCAAATGCAGCTCCCATCCTCCTGTATGTACACTTCTTAGCCCTGAGTCAACCCAACCCAACACAGGCTGCACGCTGAGAAACCACAGCAGAGCAGTGATCCTTCATTCCACCTTCCTGCTCTTGCTCTTCCTTCTGCCACCAGGCTCACCCTACCTCCAGACATTACGCTCTCGTCTTCAAATCCCAGTTCTCCATCAGTGTATAAAGTCCCCCACAGCACGGACTTTCTGGCTTCAAACCACACACCACCCTCTGCCTTCTCCATGGGGCCCTTCCTAGTACACAAGCTCTATGGACCCCCTGTCAGACTAACTCCAGCATATTTTTTATTTATTTATTGCCTCTCCCAGCAGAGTACATATCCCAACATAGTGGCAGCGCTGCTGACACTCAAAAGAGGTATTTCTAGTGTATGAATAGAGATGAGACTGCTGCACTGACCATGCATGCAGCTCATAAATACTTCTGGCAGGCCAAATTGTCCCCCTGGGCTGTCCACTGGCCATCCCCGCTCTGCGCTATCAAAACCATGCAGTAATTTTAAACAGAGCATCTCTGGTGTTGAACTGAACTCCGTCCCAGAAAAGTGTCTCTTGCAAAAAGATTAAACTGCAAATAAAAATCTAATTATGATTTTTATGGGCTGTTGTTATAACCCCCAGTCCTCATGAGGAGGCAGAGTTGCTGGATTATGCAAAATAAAATATTTAACACACGTATTTCTGCTGGGCTCCAGCTCTATTGTTACACTTTAAAAGGTGAGCAAAATCTACAAACCTCGTGGTTTTTGACTGCAGGTCTCTTCTCCTGTAGTATTTTGTATTCTCCTCGTGCTCACAGGAGCAGAGCCTCATCAACAGGTTTTGCCAGGAATCATGGCTGCTCTGATGGTCAAATTCTACTGCTTTTGAGAACATTTTACTTGTGGGTCTCAAATTGCCATCACAATCTGATCCTTACCAAAGAAGCAAAAAACAAATCCTTCAAAACTGCACAAATGGCTCGAGACTTTGTTTAGTCACAGGATTTTCTATTATTTCGACCACTTTTAGCGTCTTCTGACTTAGAAGGTAAAAACACACCCCTCCCCTGTATTTCAAAACTCTTGGAATGCAGCACTATTTCAACGTTATGAATAAATGTCACTGTTACCTTTCAAAGTTAAGAGAAATTTAAGTATCTCCAGCATATCAAAACTAGTTATCGCTGTCAAAAGGTTTTCCTTTTTGCTGTGCCCAGTCCATCCTTGTTTCAGCTGTTTCAGTTACACCCAACAAACGTCAACTCTGCTTGTGTTGCATCCTCCGTTCTCCCCAGGAGGGTAGCTTCTGTTTCTTTTTGTGCCTGATACCACACGGGATTCAGCCACCACATGAGATTTATGAAAGACTGCGCGTGTTGGGATTTTTTCAATTAGTTATCCTGCTCCACAAAACACCAACATAATCTCCACAACCCTCTACACGTGTTTTTTTGTTTTGTTTGAACAGCTCAGCTTTTAAAGGAGCTGTCCTGCACCTCGCTAGCGAGAGCACAGCAACCTGCCTCAATTAATTTTTTTCCTGAAATCAGTATTTCAGAGCTTTTTCATGTTGCTATCAAGAAAGGCTGCGGAGAAAGAACTGACAGGACTGATCTATAATGAAAAATATGATACTGATGAGGAAAGCAGTCTCAAGTACCTCAACTGAAAAGACAGTACGAGAGGAATATCAAACCACCGTGGAGAAAATGAGAAGGAAAAACAAAGGCGGTGCTCTCTTGTATTTTCTGATCTCAGTCACCACTCACACTCAAAAGCTGTCATTTTTTACATGAAGTCATAATTTGAGATCACATTTACAGTGGTGTGCCAGAACCTTTGTGTTCCTGCCCGCTCTTGGATAAAAGAGCTGGAAGCCTGACAGCAATCGAGCTGCTGAAGTTTTACCTGGCAGTCACTACAGCACCCAAGAGACTGAATTGCCCAAATCACTCTGAATTCAAGGAAAGCTGTTAAATCTTTGAAAGCAGCTACACAGAAGTGGCAGGATGATACTTCAAAGGCACCAGCGCAGCGTATTCATGGAGTTTCAGCAAAACAGCACAACCAAGGAGGAATGTCAGGACAGCCAGGAGCCAGCCTTTGATGGGGCTATGAGAACAGAGACCGGGGGAACCAAAGCACAGCCAAAATAAGAAGATTCTTAAGGAATCAAACTTTTCCTGGAGCAACTAAAGCAGAAAGATGCCAAAGACTATCCTGAGGGAGCAACAAGCCCCTGATTAGACATATGGATGACTATTGTAAATAAAATGTAGGAGAGCAGAGAAAGTCTACTTTTTGACCTAAAAGGAGCAGCCCAGAAAGGCCTAGGAACAGGTCAAATATGAAGGGTATATTCCAGACGATTCTTAGGCTAGTGCTATACAATTCTGAGAACAGAAGGTCCATGTCTGGTTTTACACAAGAAAACAACCAGAATAAAAATAATTCTGAAGCAACTTTAAATTCACAGCTTACATAGAACACAATATTCTGGTATCAGAGAAGCCTGTGCAAAACCCAAGCCAGTCAAGGAGCCCAAAGCATCTGTCAAACCCTTCCTCTCAAACACACAAGTTTTCCTGCTGTCTATGAGCACAAAATAGAAAAATACAGCTTGTGATTTTCTTAGGGGGATGAATCTCATAGAAGGCATCTGTGTTCCCTATTTCATTGAGTTGCAGAATCACAGAATTGATTTGGATGGTAGAGACCATTAAATCATCAAGTCAACCATTAACCCAGCACTGCCAGGTCACCACTAAACCATGTCCCTCACACAACACGTCCATGAATTTTCAGTCCCTCCAGGGATGGTGACTCTACCACTGCCCTGGGCAGTCTGTGCCAGGGTCTGACAGCCCTTTCAGGGAAGACACATGTTGCTTGTATCCAACCTAAACCTCTCATATCCTGTCACTTGTTACTTAGGAGAAGAGACCAACTCCCACCTTGCTCCAACCTCCTTTCAGAGAGCTGTGAAGAGTCCTTCTCTGGACATGCTCCAGCTCCTCAAATTCTGCTTGGAATGAGCACTCTGTTCAGTTTTTTATTTTTGAGGTTACAATGAAATGTTACCGATTAAAAGACATTTTACATCTCTACAATAATTCAAAACACAGATTTTTAAAAGAGATATTGCCTAGTGTCCACCAAAGGAACTTCTTCACAGTGATGGTAACAGAGCATTGGAACAGGCTGCCCCGGGGGGTTGTAGAGTCTTCTTCGCTGGAGACGTTTAAGACCTGCCTGGATGTGTTCCTGTGCGACTTGGTCTAGGTGATCCTGCTGTGACAGGGACATTGGACTAGATGATCTTTCGAGGTCCCTTCTGATCCCTAATGATTTTATGATTCTATGAACTTACACAAAGGTGAAGGAAATCCTGCTGTGGCAGAGGGATTGGACTAGATGACCTTTCAAGATCCTTTCCAATCCCTAATGTTCTGTGATTCTGTGAAATAATTAATCAAATCAAATCCATCAATGCTGCTAATTTCTACATGGCAACAAACTCCTTCGTTATCCAGACAATGTAGTTGAACCCATATACCCAAATTCCTTTATACTAAGACATATTGAAGTGTTCCGTATTTCCTAGATAGTTTCTAATGGAGAGAGCACAATTTTCTTTCATCAGTAAGAAAGAAGGGCTGATCTCAACTATGACACACACACGGTTTGGGTGAAGGTTTCACAAATGGTTTCCGAGCATGCAAAACTATCCTTTCCCAAATCATTTTGTGCTGCTGAGGAATTCAAGTGCCTCAGGATGCTCTGCAATCCTCCTCTGGTGTTAACCTCACCCCGTAGCTCTCTTTTTTTATTATTCAATTGCAAAACTTTGTGCATTGAAACAAAACATTTGTGTTCAATAGTAGCTCTCCCTTGCAGCAGATACCAACTTTCTGAGAAAGCCCAGAGCTACAAGATTCTGCCTTGAAAGTATTCTTTTAATTGCTCATAGCATCTATTGGGTGGAGCAAATGGCATCAGGTTTGTTTGTATTTTGTCACTACTACGCTGGCTGTGGCAGCATCATTCCCCCACAGGTTTTCAATAACAGGGTCGGATCAGAGAGCCACAGGGAAACTGTTCCTCCCATTTTTTCCCATTCAAAGTAGCTATTCCCAAAACAATTCTCCTTTTATCCACAGACTTAATATTTTGCACTGTCCACAATTAGAGACAGGAAAGAAACCCCGTCATTTTAAAGACATTTTCTCTGAGAATGCATCGTGGACTCGACGGCACAGCATCACACCAAGCACGGTCACAAGTCAGCAGACACTGCTCCTAGCTTCTGGGGTTTTTAAATTCCACTGCCACAGCAGCTCCAGAGGCCTTGGGCTCGAGAAATCCTGCACATGCATCTATTCTTCACTTCACTAGAATAACTACTATATACACTAGTAAAATTTTACGGACAACTCTTTTCAAACACGAGCTCTTGCTGCTGATAGAGCCTGGCACAAATCCTTTATAGACCCCGGCACAAATCCATCCTCCCAGTGAGACGCTATCAAGAACAAAGCAGATAGCGTCCTATGGACCATAAATCTTAACGGACCATGAAACTAAACACATCAAAGCCACACAGGAGGTAGCTACCGTTATTATCGCTGTGCTGCTCCACACACTTTTACAAACATGATTTCAAAGCAGATTGGATTTTTTTGGTGGTTTTTTTTAACAGTGAAAATAAATTTTCGTTTTATTCCTCCCCCTCCAAAAAACTTTTGATATATTTGGGGTTGGATACTGCAAAATGAAGAATTTTGTCTGTATTTAGTTGCTGCTTTTCCCTGCCTCCCCCTTAATTTCCCTGCTTTTATTGCTCATTTTCTTGTAGTTTTTCCTCACTGAAGCACATGGAGGAAGAACTATCCAAATCACGGAAGAGAAAGTCAAAGGATTTGTAGATGTGTAAGGATTTCTTAGCTCTTGGTTCTTTCATCACTGAGTTGGGTTGGAAAAAAGCAAGGATTACTTCACTCAAACATTTCTCACCAGCTTCTTCCTTAATGATAATTAGAGTAAAAATGTGAACAGCTGACAAATAAATTTATCATTTTAATAAAATGTTTCACTTGAAGTGAAAAATGCAATTCTCAACAAATTCAACATTTGGAACTAATATGGCATTTGTATGAATCCAGAAAAAATTCAAACTAAATGTCAGTTCTTGTACTGACATCAAGGTCTGACTAATAAAAAACAAACCAATTAACCACAATGGCTGTAGTCTGTGACTTTCTAAATTCTTGTCTTGATGATTAGTGCTTGCAAATGCTCGGAAGAAGAGCTGCTGGATGCCATGTGCCATTACTGAACTGGAGCTGGGGAAAATCACCAGCTTGTCAGTTGTGTTTTCCTGGTCTAAGCAAAACAGATTTAAAGAGATACTGCTCACTTCCAGGGGATAATTTCAATAGCATTGATTTTCCTTATGAACTATACTTCCCCTCTTTTATAATTACACACCAGTGCCCGGTTAAAAGGATGTGAGCTTTTCCATTACAGGAAATTCTGAAGAGAGGAAAAAAAAAATACAGGTTTGTCTGGAAATGTCAATTCCCTAAGGAGGGAAAAAATAAGGAAGGTCAAAATCCCTCTGTTATTATTGAGGAGAGATTGAGCGAGTTGGAGATGTTTAGTTTGAGGAAGAGGAGGCTAAGAGGAGACCTCATTGCTGTCTACAACTATCTGAAAGGACATTGTAAAGATGTTGGTGCTGGTCTCTTCTCACAGGTCATTAGTGACAGAACCAGAGGGAAGGGCTTCAAGCTTCAACAGAGTAGGGTTAGATTAGACATCAGGATAAAATTCTTCACAGAGAGAGTGGTCAGACACTGGAATGGGCTGCCCAGGGTAGTGGTTGAGTCACCATCCCTGGATGAGTTTGAAAGTCGCTTAGATGCAGTGTTGGGGGACCTGGTTTAGGAGTGAACTTGTAGAGTAGGGTTGATGGTTGGACTTGATGATCCCAAGGGTCTTTTCCAACCTGAATG
>JAOXOE010000720.1:15259230-15347373 GCA_028565055.1 Phoeniculus purpureus | reverse complement strand
TCACTCCAATCTCCCTTTGGGTAGTTGTAGAGAGAAATGAGGTCTCCTCTCAGCCTCCTCTTCTTCAGGCTGAACAGCCCCAGCTAACCTCAGCTTCTCCTCATAAGACCACAACCTCCTGGTTGTGTTTGCAAACCACAGTGGGGAACTGAAAAGTTTTGGGGCACCTGGCACCAAACTGAACATGGGTGTAAGCCCAGCCTTGCAATTTGGGGCAAAGAGCTCCACAACTTGGCAAGTACACACCCGGAAGGGCAAAGGGCTTCTGCAGTGTCTGGTTGTTCCCCCACAAGCTTGTGAAGTCACTAATTTGGGTTAGTGGGGGAAGTCTGCAGGGGCTGAAATCCTCTCCAGCAATAGAAGGGTCTCCTTGCACATCGGTATCTTTCAGTGAGGAACCTCACTTGCCCTTTCTCAAGGATACTGCTCTGTTTCAAGGACAAGTATCTTCATGGGTTGCCCACCTTGCAGAGGGGTCTGCAAACCCCCTTCTCTCTCAGAGCTCAGCAAGTAAAAAAGGGACTTGTGAAAATGTATGGAGTAAGTCCTGCCTGGCTGCCAGAGACACTGCACAGCTTGTTGTCTTTATATCTCCTTTCATACCCTGAGACCACACGTTCAAACTGTTTGGCTGCAGAGGAGCCGTGAGCCCAGGCTACCTCTGCCCATCTCCACTCAAAGCTGGCAAAGGAAGGATCCTGAGTCTCTCCTGGACAAAACATCTGCCCCTGCAAGAACAACTCCACCCCTGCTCTGAAGCATGCATATGGAGACGGGCAGGCATGGGAGGGAAGAAGCAAACAAATTCCTCTGCAGCCACTCGCCACTTGTAATGACTTTATGGTCTAGTCATCCCTGCAGCCCATCTTACTGTGGCATTACTCATGCTGCTGCAAGCTTCTGGGGAGAGTTGTGGTGTCGGGCTTCCCCAGTCGCTTTGCTCAGTGTCATGCATGCCCAAAATATCCTAACTCCTCCTCTAGAAGAACACAACTCCTACATGTGTTCTTCCTACAGCCTCCACAAAGGTCAAAAGCAGATGCCTGGTGACTACTGCCCACCTCTGCTTGTCATCCACCCCCCTGTTTTACAGCTGGCAAAGACCTGGTGGGGTGGGGAAGGTTTGAGATAGGCTTTGTGTGGCTCCTGGTCGGCATTCCAGTGGCTCTGACCTTCCTGAAGTGCTTCTGGTGTCAATGCACCAGGGACAGCCATGGCATGTGCAGCCACTGCATGGGCTCTGTTACGGGTGGTAGCTCCTTGCCAGCTGCTGGCTGGCACTACAGCGATTCAGGCTTTATTATTTAAAGCCTCGAGCATTTGTGGAGAAAGAAAAACCCAGAGGGGGTGAAATGGTGAGGAGATGGATGTATACAGCAGAAGAGGAGCAGAAATGGCACCTCTGCCACAGTTAACAGGTTCAGGCACTATCAACAGCCATGTTGTGCTGATATCTTGGGATCTTGCAAAAGCCTCCTTGGTGCTCACTGAGAGAACAGCCTTCCTGGGCCAGTCTACAAAGCAACAGGCTGCTGCTTGGAAAACTTCTTATGAAGTTGCCCAGCAAGAAATTAGCAAGATCCCATGGATGGGCTCCATCCTCCACCAGAGGCAGAAAGGTGATGACAAGCCAAAGGAAAAGAGATGTGGAACCAAAAGGCTTCCTATAAACCCAAAAGCCATTTTACACATGGGCTTCTGTAGTGAAGGGGGAGATGTGGTGGCCTCTGTGTTGTGGGAAGATGCTTTGGGATGGTATTGAAGTGGCCTGAGTCAGACAAAAGCATTTTTACAATAAAGTTCTGAGGCCAGAAATTAAATCTAAACAAAAAGTTGGAGCTTGCTCCGTGGGGATAACACAGCATGCGTAAGAGCTTGCTGACTCCCAGCTGTTTGGAGAAAGCCATTCTTGCCACCATCCCCAGAGCTTTTCCTCCATCCTCTTGTAGAAAGTTTATCCCAGTTCTCATCGTCGCAACTCCACCAACTGATGCGGTCATTCCAGAGCAGAAGGAGTCTGGCTCTGCTGCCTCCACCCCTTGTCTGTTCTTCCTACGCTTTGAGTGAGGGCAAGATCCTCCTCTGCAATGCTGCCAAAGCTGCCTTCAAGAGCAAGGCTACAGCGGTCTCAGTGATTCATGCCGTTGGAGCCAGAGACTTGAACACAGAAACCCATTAGTGAGATGCTGAGCTTTGCTTCTGCAACAAAACCCCTGCTGAAATGTACCAAGAGATCAAACACTCATCTGAGCAGCGATACGCTCCTCCAGTGATATGGTGTGGTCATAGAGGAGTGGGTTGGAGCATCACATCATCACTCCCACATCCCTCAAGTCCTCTGTCCCAAAACCAGGGGTTCCAAAAGCCAGGCAACCTCAGATGCATGGTCCTCCCACTCAGCCTATTCCTCCCTGAGTCTAGACAGATTTTCTTAAGGAATATTTCTGGCAGCAGCTCCCTTCTCTCCATACGTGACAGAACTCTGAGAAGGGGGTGCAACCCCACTTGCTGACCCCAGCTTCGCATCAGTGGGTCTCCCAAGCAGCCCCACTGTGCTTCCAAAACAAACCTCCTTGAGAAACGCTTGATGGCCAGCATGTGTCTCCAGCTACAACACAGGCACGAGCCAGAAAATCATCAACATCAAAGGCCACATCCATACATCCACTAACTCCGGACAGCAGGGGGGAAGAAAAAGCCCCCAAAATTGGGCAGAAAGCTGTCAAGCTGCATTCTTAGAGGCAGAGTTTTGTTGACACCATTTCTGCCAAGGGGAGAGGGACAAGTGAACGAGGAGAGGCCACCGACACAGTACAGAGGGTCATCAGGAAAAATGCAGATGCCATAAACAGCAGCCGTGCAAGCCACGGACACGATGGGAAACGCTTCAAACTGCTGCAGAGGCACAGAGGCAGTGCTTCACCCCAGATGAAAGTAAACAACCCCATGAAGGGACAGATCTAGCCACTCCTCGTGCTGCTGCTGCTACCCTCAGCATCTCCAACTGCCTCATTAGGGGCTGAGAAAGGAAAGCAAAGGAGCAGAGACCCAGCCAGCTCAGTCCTTTCCCAGCCACAGGGATGTGAACACAGCTCAGTCACAGAACGATTTTCTTCAGATACTCACCACCCTTTGAAAGCTGGAAAACCCTCTTCCCCCCCCTCTCTCCCATACCATGTTTTCCCCTGTCATCTAAGACAGCAGCTTGCTCCTGTAGGGCTGCTGCTTGAGGTTGGCTGGAAGTTCACCAGCCTGAGCTGTGGGAAGGCTGGAAGAAGCTGTACATTTTGTTTTGCACAGTACAGTGATGTATTGGGGGTTTGGGTGGGGGTTTTTTGGTGTTTTTGTTTTTGCTGGAGGGATATTTTTTAGGATTTGTGGTGAGGGAGTGAGAAGCAACACAACAGCTATTTTTTTCAGTCTCAGGAGGGAAGAGAGTTTGCAAATACCTTCAGCTCATTATATCCTACCCAGCGAGACAGACCCGATCCCTTCTCCCATCCTGTTTACCCTAACTGCATTATGCTGATGAGTGTCTTTATCAACAAGATATCGTCTCTGAGGGGCAAGGCAGGAGCCTGGTATGGCTGGAGCAGCTCTGGGTCTCAGCACAAGCCCCAGGAGCAGCAGAGGAAATGCAGGTCCCTAGGTAAATCAAGCACAGACTAATAAACCGTCAGAGCTTTGCTGCTTGTACCTGCTGAGAAGCCACATTCCCATGGAGAAAGGTGATTTCTCCAGCACAAAACCCACCGCTCAGCACTTCACTAACACCAACACCCAGTAAATCATCCCGATCTCAGGTAGGGGCTGGAAAAATAACTGGTTTTTTTTGGTTCACTGCAAATTCCAGTGAACCTGGAGCAGGGAAGCACTTTGAGGTTAGAGCAGAGCAAAAATTTGAGGCTTGATGAGCTGCAAGGCTGTGGGAAAAACCTGTTTGAGGGTGAGCACAGCACCTCATCCAGACCAGATCCATCTCAATTATTGTGGTATTTTGGACTTTTCAAAGGAAACTGAGGGTGCTCCCACTCCCAAAAGGGAATGTAAAATGTTTTGAAATGTTCCAGGTATTTTAGGATGCATTCCCCTTTGCTCCTTGAGGTAAGTAGGGCAGGATCCATGCAGCACCCCACTGCTGTGCCCTTCCTGTTCCCTTTTACACAAACTTCTGACCAAAATGTCCTTTCCATTTGCACTACTTTATTAAGGGATGGATTAAGGCTGGATTTCTCAGGGCTCTCGTCTTTCCCTTTGTTTTGTTTCCCAGGGACTTCTCCATCGGCTGCTTCCCCTATCGTAGCTCCTGGTGTTGAGGCACAGCAATACCCTTCACATACCCAGAGAGACTGGAACTTAAAAAACACTCAAGCATAGAGAGCACCTTGATTTTCATCACTGACCTCTAAGATCCATTTTCTTTGAAGTACAAGGGACCCCAATGCCACACAGACCCAGTTTCGCACAGCACTTAAACCCAGACTAAACAGATGCGAATCACCTCCTGGAGTCAGCAGAGCCAGCAGTGGGCTTAGAGCACTGTGGGTGCTGGAGCATCAACACTTTGGGCAAAAACACCTCTTTGACTCCTACATCACTACAAAGCCCTGCAGAGCACCAACAGTTCTCCATAACCACAATGAAATCAGGTGTCCTCCCTAGGTGGAAAATGCCACCATCCAGATAGGTGCTGCAGAGCCGGCTCTGGCCAAGGCATCATTCCTGCATCTCAGTGCATCGTATCACCATCTGATAGACTCTGGATGGAGTCAAGCCATGGAGAAAAGCCACCTCTGAGCCCTTCAAAACCCAAGAGCCACATTAACCCTCCCCTTCCTCTTTTTCTGGCAGCTTTTTAATGAACATTGCTATGAAAAACAAAGGAAATTACATTAAAAAGGAGCCTGTTAAAAAAGCTTTAAGGGCCTGACTTTAACCGACACCTAAAGTTACAACAGGTTGTGCCAGAGCGTGAATCATGTGCAGGTTATCGGCCAACATGGGTCATTTCCATTATGCAGCCTGGAGTAGCTGGAGTCTGCTGGGCTGTTTGTACGGAGCTTGGCACAACCTGCTTGGCTCTTCTCCCGCTGCTGGTACAATTTCATTTAAAAGCCTCTAACTATTGTAGCCCTCCAAAGCAACAGAAATTAAAGTGGGGGGGGGGAGAAGACTTTTTTTTGTGGCTGGCCTAAGCTGTAAAATCAAAATCTTCCAGAAGAAAGTGGGGAAAACTTATTTTTCGAAGCCACGTGCCTTTGCTTGCTGACTGTAGCAAGGAGAGGAGTTTATTTATTGGCTCATTAACCGCCACAGTAAGAGGAATTTGATGAGTCCTTAAGTGGCATCTTGGCCTACTGAGCTTAGGAGCCTTTGGATTCATCTGGACCCCATGCAGAAGTTGCTCTTTCCTCCATGCATGACCCCCACACAAGCTGCTTTCCTCCAAGAATACCCAAACTTTCCAGGTCTTCTCCCTGCTCCAGCGCTCGCCCACATCCATATTTCTCAAGCAGATCCTCCCTGCCTCTCTGCCAGCTTGGACGGAGCTTGTGGGGGAAAAACAGCCAACAAAAGCCATTTCTGGGATATTTTTTAAAGGTTTGGTTTGGAATTTTTGCTCCTTTTTGACACATGCAACAGCAACACTGCGGGGGGAAAACTCGCTGCTTGAGAACAGTGCTGGGTCGGAACATTTGATTTCTAATAAAAACATCGTGATTTTCCAATTTTACAAAGGAAATGAAAATTCAAAGCTTGGTCAGAGCATTTTCACTTCTATAATCCCACCTGACCTGGCCTCAAGGGAAATCCCTGGAAGGTTTTTTGGGGTGGGAAATGGGGTGTCTGTTCCCTTGTGTGAAAAGAGGACACCTCCCACCATGCAGAGCCAAGTCCCTATGAAATGTGCCAGGTTTACATGAGCTGTGGGTCCTCTGGGAAGCTGGGGGCAATTTTGCATTCTCTGCTGCTTGGTTATTTTATCCCTAACAAGCATTTCCCCCCTTCCAAACCCCGCTCCCTTGCAAGAAGCCACAGGCCATAAGGAGCTGGTCAGGCTCAGGGACCTAAAAGGAGCTCCTTAGTCTTACAAGGCAGCAGCTAAATCCCAGGGCACTGCTCCAGTTTGCCTGATTTTTTTCCAGAGATGAAGATGATTTGAACCATACAAAGATGAGACATTCGTCCCATACCAGCATCTGACCGCTGCCGGATTGTCGTCTTGTTTGGGACACTGCTGCTGTCATCCCCATCTCTGCAGGCAACTGGAAAATTCCCCGCTCCCCCTGTCCCTTTCTCAGGGGCAAACCAGCCCCAGTCACCACCAAAAATACCACCAGGGAAAGAGTTGGGAAAAAGCACCTGTCTGCTAGGACACAAGCCTGCCCTAGCTGTGGGCCAGGCAAGGGCTTCCACACTTCCCGCAATGAAGCGGAGCGAGCTGCGGGGAAAGTCAACAGCAGCTCCTCATCGGCATGCAGGGGAAAACTGCCCAGCTGAGCCGAGACGGCAGGTACCTCTAAGGAGCTCGTGAGTGTCTGTCAGTGGTGGCCTCCAGCCAAACCCCTCCTGCTCAGTCTGCTACTGCTTAGTTTTCTAACAGCCCGCGGCTTCACGTGAGCATCTTCTGCCTCAGCCATTGTTTCCAGTCCCACCTGCTCCAGCTTCCCACCCCTGCCCCAAAGGCTTCAGCAACAAGCTGTGGCATGAGGGATTTTTTTTAGCAGCCTGACACATGCCAAACCTGAGAAAGGAGCTTGATAAACCCAAGGTCAGGAAGGAATTTTAACTTGGCTTAATTGCTTAGAGGCAATTCAGATCCGTAACGCACTTGGACGGGCAATACAAAGACAGGAGACAGATCATGTGGGAGCAGATCTGGTATAAACCACAGAAAATATAAAGGGATTAGTTTGATTATTTTTTGTTGTTGTTGTTTGGGTTTTTTTAATGGAAATGGTTTGTTCTGCCAGGCTTTCTTGGAGGCAAACATTTTTGTACCGCGGCCAGCCCTGCCAGCCTCAAGTATGCAAAAGTCCTGAGTCAGACTTCCAAAGGCAAAGCGATACTGACTTAACAATAATCACACTGAAAAAAAACCACCCCAGACTTAATCTTCTGTTCTAATGTCTATCCTTAGTCTCACAATATTTTTTTTTCAGATTTCCAGTTACATAATTTTGAATCTAAAGCAACTCGTGAACCTCCGTGAATGCCCCGCCACCAGCAGCTGGGGCTTTGAAGGATGCAGCGACTATCACAGGATTTGGGGTATGACTGCCAAGGCAGAGGCAGCTGCATTTCTGCTGGAGGGGCTGCTTTCTGCTCTAATTCTTCTGCTTTGCCCCTCTCCCCATCCCAGGGCTGGATCTGGCCACTGGTAGGAATTAGCTGCAGCTCTGGTACTGACGCTCTGGTGCTGAACCTGCAGCGGGAGGGGAATCCTCCTGCAGAGAGGCCCAGCCAGCACCTATTGCAACTGCAGTGTCTACACCAAAGCCTACAATCGGGAATAAATCCCTTTCCCTGGTCTCGCTGCTGGATTTGGCCAACAATCTGGCCGGTGGGTTTGAGCTCGTTGTGCCTCGGCCACTGCCTCTCGCCCTGCCCTCCCTTCCAAGAAAAATGGAAACAGGAGATGAAGGAACTTTCCTACGCTGCATCCAGCTTTGCCCGCTGCCAGATTATCATCATGATATTCTATTAACGTGCAGATCATGATTGCTCACAATAAAACACTTGAAAAGAACAGAACACGTGCGCCAGCAAGAAGCAAAGCAGAGAGCGCGTGAGCTCCAGCTCAGCTTTGGCAGGACCTGGTGCAACGGCAAAGCACAAACGGATTGGGATGGTGTCACCAAAAGAATCTGGCTCGGCCCCCCAGAAAACATTTTTAGCAGCCAAACCCCGCTCTCCTCCACTGCCTTGTGTTGTATTTTGGCCAGAGGGGCTCCCTGAGCTCTGCACAGACTGCATCGTGCTGGGCATCTGCACGTTGGGCTTATCAGGGCTTTGCCCCAGCAAGACAGGCCAGAAGGGAGACATGAGGTGGGTTGATTTGATTTGGGGGACTGAGATTAAGTTGAAGTGGATTTTTTTTTCCTTTGAAGACACAGTAATCTCCAAACTGATCCCCCTTAAAAAGCAACGGTAGCCTCAGGAGGTGGGATTTCCACCCATGAACTTCTCATTTAAAGTGCTTAGTGGCTTAACCCTCTGACTTGTAGATTTCTGCCTGAAAATGTCTGAAAGCAGCCACCACTACATCACCACTCACGTTTGTCATAGGCTTCCTATGCTCTGACAATCCCAAAGCTCAAGAGATTGATGCTGCTTCACACTCCATTGACTGCACAGACCCACGTGCACACTGCCGATGTTATTAAAGGAACACTAAAGTCGCAAAAGCGATGCTATGAAATTCCAGATTTCCTGGGCAACCTCAGAAAGACTCTTTGTGTCTTCACATTTCCACACTTTCTCTTTCTGCTGGCCTCCTCCCTCCCCCTGCAGCAAGTCTGCTCTTGCCCCTACACACCCTGGCTATGGGCTTCCCCCAGCATCCCCTGTGCCCGGTGCTCCCAGGCAGCCGGGATCCCACATGGGGTATGGATGCTGGACTTCCCTTGGGAAGATGAAGGAGGCTGCAGGAGCAGGGCACGGCTGGGATGGCACAGGCACACATTTTGCAGTAGTGGAGTCCCTGCTGATGTGAAATGAAGATGCTGGGTGGATTTCTGTGGTTTGGAGGAGCAGTGGAACAGAAATCGGGTCCCAGGTTGAGACTGCAGCTATTTTCCAGAGCAATTTTCAAGCAGTATCAGTTCCACTCTGAAACTGAAAAGTTTTCCACAAATACCCACAGCCACAGCTCACCAAAAATGCCAGCTTATCTCCTGAAAGCATCTGCGCGGGCTCAGCATGCGTGGAGACACATGGACTGGGGAGAAGCAGAACAGAGCAGATCGGCTGAGAATTCCTTTAACAGTAGGAACAAAACCCCATCAGGACTGGTTTGGGCAAAACCAGCGGTGCAGATCGTGTGCATAAACCAGTAGTTCATTTTTTCCCATCCATTCCATTGAACTTGAGGAGCTGGTGCTGGGAAAGACTGGGGAAGCCAAAGAGAAAAGCCAAGAAGTTGTTTTCATGACCCATCAGAGGATGTTAAAGAAGAACAAAAGCAAAGGGTGGCCTGGGTGTGCCATGACATGGCCTGGGCACATCAGCCTTCTGTCCCCAGGCAGGTTGGGTGTATTTGGGTCAGAACATCCACACACCCATAGAGATGTGCAGTAAACCCTGCACGGTGAGCGCCGGCCTCCTTCAGCTCTGTAAGTCCCAGCCGAAACGAGCTCCAGGAAAATCAAAACAAGGTAATTAAGAGCAGACCTGGCCTTCAGCACTTTTTGTACACTACACCCTTTGGAAACTAATTAAACTGCTGTCCAAGGCCGTGCCGCTGTGCATCCAGAACACCATCAACACCCTGGTGAGAGCCTCTGCCTGAGGATGGGGAAAGCAGCAAGAACCCCAAACCGGGTGTGATGGAGTTGCTGCATCTGACACCACTGACATCTTGCAACCAGCCTTCAGAGGCAGGTGCTGGATTTACGAGGTCTCGGGGAGAGGAGGGGATGTCATTCGCAAAGGATCATCTGTTCCCTTCCCAGGAACCATGCTGTGTGTTTTCGGCTGAGCTGTAGCTGAAGGGAAACCTGGTGGGGAGCTGGTCTGGACTGGGAGGAACATGTCACACCAGCTCACTGCTACTGAGGAGAAAGCAATGCTGTGGTGAGGCTCTGTGGAGATCATTCATCCGTTGCAGACACCAGAGCTTCACAGACTGCAAAATATTCTGATACATTAGAACAGGGACTAGTGCCAGAAACCTCTTTAGCTCGAAAGGTTGAAGTGGGCTGCAAGCTGGAGTGACCTGGGAACTGCTCTGGGGCTTTTTGGTGACCTTCATGTTTGTTCATGTTTGTGTTTGTTCCAAGCAATGGAAACAGCAAAATCTTTCCTGAAAAGCTTAGCAAAGCTGCTCTCAAACAGGAGGCTGCAAAAGATGAAGCTGCACAATGGGAGCTGGGGAAAGCACCACGGAAGGGTAGAAGACAAGCAGCCATGGGCCCAGAAGGATGGAGAGAGCAGGTGCAGCCCCACACTGACGCTTTGTGAGAGCTCCTTATGCATGGTTTTGCAAAAACCAAGACATCTGGATGTAAAACAATACACTTTTACTCTGGGATGCATGTCAAATGCTTGGAAAATGTTCCACTCATGCACTAGTATGAGACATCCAGAAAGGAGGAGCAATCTCCAGCCACCATCCTCGTCTCATCCACATTCCTCCAAGCAGGCTGCAGCGATGCGCTGGGTCAGCCAGCAACCCATTTCCCCCAAGTTATAATGAGGAAACCACTTCTTAGGTTCTTCATACCCCTGCAATGGCTTTGCCCATGTTTCTGAGCTCTTTGGCAGCCCATCTGTGGGTTACACCAGCCTGTTCAGAGAGTAAACCCTTCAGAGGTTGTGCTGGCCCCAGCTGGGACCACATCTGCCCTGCTGGTGGCTGAGCAGCCTGGTGGCACCCCATGTATAAAAACGCAGACCAAATAGGTGAGAGGAAACAGAAATGCCCTGCTCTTTGTCACTCATAAACAAATTAAACCCCAACTGAGCTGAACTTTTCCTGGCTGTGTATTTTATTATTAATTCAAATTGTTTATTGACATCTTGAGATGGTCCAAACCACAGCCTAAAGAGATTCAGCCATAGCCACATCCCAGCGTATCTCCACCCTATATCTGAGCAAAGTGTTTGCTTCTGCTCGAAGCTCCAGATAAGAACAGGTTAACACCAGTAAAACCACTGGAAATTGAGTATTAATTAAGTATGAATCGCTGCTTCCATGGCACAGCTTTCACCTTTTGCTTTTTGTCCAGCAAAACCAGAAAGAAACCATTCTCTTTGCGTCAAACCTTTGAAACTCAGACCTCCTCCGGAGGAAGCCCAGTAGAGACTGATCTTTCTTTAAAAAGTCATAAACCTTTTCCAATTTTTCCTTTTGCCTTAATATTCTGTGTTTTTATTGGGACCCAAATGTAGAGTTATTCTCGCTTTCTATTTTCCTCCTTTCCTTATTCCTCTCACTTTTTTATTCCCATCGCTTTTCCCCCACTTCCATTTTCCTCTCCTTCTCTTGCCACCAAATCCGACAGTGAACGGAGGAGGAGTTTTCCACCCTTTCTGGTAGCAAATTCTTTTTGTTTCATTTCAGCCTTTTGTGGCTTCAAAGAAACAGCTTGAACTCCAGAAAAGGTCTAGAGTGGCCAAGGAAATATGAAACATCGTAATATTTCTAATGTTAGAAGAATTTTTTAAAGGTTACATAGTGGAAAAACAAAATATGAAAACCTTGTGGACGGAAGGAGGTTCCTCGAATGCTCCTGCCAGCGCCTCTACTACTGCAAAAAAGGGCAAATAGAAGCAGGGGGGGAAATGTCAAAAATCCTCCATAAAAGCAAATTTCACCTACCAGAAGGAAAAGCATTTTAAACCCCGCAAAGCACAGAACGCTCCAAACGCAGTCAGAAGCTCATCTCGACGCTTTTCCCATAGCTGACTTATTCTCATCACCATTTTCACTCTCTTTTTTTCTGGCACACCAGCCTGCAGCCGCTGTGTGCATGTCCCTACAGCTGCCTGTGGACCTTCAAAACCTATTTTAATGGAAATGAAGCAGTAATGGAAACGTTTTGATTTCCTATTAGCTTTCCTAAAGCCTTTTTACAACAAAACCCCCTAAACTTTGGGCTTAAGCTCTGCAGACAGATGCATCTCCTTAATTCCCTTTGCTGTGGGTTTGTAGGGAGTGGAAGGGACCTTGAAAGATCATCTAGTCCAGTCCCACTGCCACAGCAGGATCACCTAGACCAAGTCGCACAGGAACATATCCAGGCAGGTTTTAAACGGCTCCAGAGAAGGAAACTCCACAACCTCCCTGGGTAGCCCCTTCCAGCACTCAATCACCTTCACCATGAAGTTTTTCATTCTCATATTTATGTGGAACCTTCTGTGTTCCAGCTCACACCCCTTGCCCCTTGTCCTACCGTTAGATGACACTGAGCAGAGCCTGGCTCCATCCACCTGACACCCACCCTATCCATATTTATAAACCTTAACAGGGTCACCCAGTCAGTCTCCTTTCTTCCAAGCTAAAGACACTCAACTCCCTCAGTGTGATGCTTCAGGTTGCCAGGAAAATCCAGTTCCCCATCACAGCTGTGCAGAGTGAGCCTCAGCAGATGGGCAACCAACCCGGGCAAAGGCATTCCAGGGTGTAGTTTATTTATGGAGAGTAAAATAACGCCAGCAAAAAAGTCAAATCACTGACCCTACTCATCACGAATAGCTCAAACCACCAACCTGCAGCAGCATTTTTGAGTACATCCTTCCTGAACAGCTCTAATGGAAACCAGGCACTAGTTCATTCACTGCTTCCTCTGGCTTATCAAATGAAGTGGATGTGGCCACTGTGTTCCCCGGCCAAGAAAATCTCCATTTCTCTTTATTTTTTTCCCTTTGCTTGACAAATGAGGTAGTTTATAGGGATTTTCTCCACAGAGGGAGAAAAATAACCCCACTCCAAACTATCAGCTGATGCATGTGAAGAATAAGCTGATTTTTCAACACTTCAAAATTATATCATAACGGCCCAGGAAAAGGCTTTGGTGAATGTATAAACACAGAATCCAATCGAAGGCATGGGGTGATTAACTAAAACCAGTGTTTCCAGAGAAATAAAATCCACACAAACAGCCACACGCTTTGTTTAGCTAAATGAGTAACAGTGCTCCGGCTGCTGCCAAGTGTCTTTTTTCTTAACTTTAAAAAAAACCCCAAGATATTTGAGAAAGATTAGCTCTTTATACAAAACATAGCATTGGAAGCAAAAGTTGTACCTGATGGGCTTCACTCTGAGAGGTTTGGCCTTTACAGGATGTACTATTGCCGCTTGGTTCGGGGGTCTGTGCCCATGGGTGAGCTCAGGGCTGAGTGTTCTCCTGTGTCCTGGAGCAGGCAGCTGCCCCCTCTGCCTGCCCAGTCTGCCTGAGCTGCCCTTGAGAAGCACTAGTTTGGGGTGGGACACTAAGAGGCTCTGTCTGGGAGGTAAGGGGAAGATGCTCATTATGAGCCAGTTAACCACCAGCTCATTTCCACACTGGATCAGCACTAGGTTGGGGGTATCTGCTACCTGCTTCTCCAGCTACAGACACCTCAGTGTCACACACATCACCGACACCAGCTGATGGCTTTGTGCAAGGCACTGTGCTTGGCTCAGCCTCTGAGGTAAAAGGAGGGTGCAAAACACATTGATACTTCACAGGTTAGCAGGACCAAAGCAGACTCTAAGCAATTGAACACAGCAATAAAATTGCCCTGCCTCCCTCTGGGCAAGATGAACCCTTTGCAAACACAAACACTGGCTTGAGTCTTGATGGCTGCCTGGAAAGGGATGGTGGGTTCACCACACAGCCTCCCCATGGGGTTCCCTCCAAATCTACACAATTGAGGAGGCACTGCCTACATCCTCCCTGTTTAACCCTCTGGTTCTCCTCACCTACCTTAGCATCCGACTCTACTCTTTTTTAGGTGCTGGCTCCTAGCAGCACCCAGTTGTCTGGTCACAGGGCCAGCACCATGCACAATCCATTTCAATCCACAACCAGTGCTCCCCCTTCATCACCATCTGTCCTTATGAGATGCTTGCACTGGTTTCTATCAGCCTCTCCCTGCATGAAGCAGAGCCATCATTGTTGGCTGTGGATAGAGGCAGCCCCATGACATTGCCAGCTGACAGCTTCATTAGTGAAGACTAGTTTGAAAGTGTGAGGAAATAAAGTACTTCAATAATAAAATGACAAAGAAATACTTAAAAAACCTCCTTCCCTTCTCACAACTGGAGGAGCAGACCCTGGATCGTGCAAAGGCATAAAACTGAGTGAACACTGGGTCCTGGAGGAAAGTTTCCTATGGAAATACGTACAGTGCAGACGGGCTGGAAAGGCTCCCAGCACCCGGGTGCACACGGCAGCCCAGCAAGGGGCTGTAACCATACTGCGGCGGCTATGTGAATGGCTTTAGCAGGGCACTCTGCTTCGTACAGCATGTGCCTTCAGCCTTGAGTTGCTATGGTAAAGGGTGAATCTTTGAAGTAAATAGTCTGTGCAGTGAGGTCCCAGGTCAGGTTATAGACTTGCATCATCCCATTTGCATTTTGTTTCAGTTTTCCTCTCCCTGCCACCTCTTCTTTTAAATAAAGACGAGCACAGAAAGCCTCACGGCAAGTACCTAGCGTGGTGCTCTGCAGCACCGGCTGAGACTTCAGTTTCTAAGTTTTCCTGGAACAGGAGCAACCCAGAAATGGGAAAGGCAGGCACATGGGATCAGAGAATAGAAAGCAGACTTCTAGCTTCAGGAGCCCTGGGATGCACAACCTAAGCCCTCACCCAGGGGTATAGTTGAGGACTCAGCTGGAGTGAAGCAGATGCTTATGCTCACTCCTACTCTTAAATACATAAACTCATTACGTGAGTCATTGCATGGACTTCGGGGACATCGGGGAGCTGCAGCAGGGGCTGGTGGCAGCTTCTGGGTGGGACAGAAACAGCACACATGGCCCAGGTCAATAACACATCCTTCAATAGCAGCCACAAATTAACCATAAACAACTCTCAAACAAAACCTTCGCAGAAATAAAAGCATGAGTAGGTGTGCACTCTCTTGTTGCTTAACCACACTTAGATGTATGTCAATTCCCTGCCCCCTGTCCTTCCTGGAGCTGGGGGTGCATGACAGGGGGACAGGAATAAATGTTTGTGCACAAGGTGGAGGATTCACAGCCTGGAAGCCACCCATTCATCTCCATGAAAGCTTGTACAGCGCAAGAGAAAAGGCAGAAGCTTCCCTCAAAAGAAGTTGAGAGGCAGGAAAGCTCTGGAGGAAACGCGCTCGCTGCCAGTAGCACAGAGGTGTGGAAATACAGAGCAATTAAGACAAATGGTAACCATGGAACAGGAGTCTGCTGGACGGCAAGACGCAGCTTACAATAAATAAATAAACCCAGAGCCTGATTGCAAAGACGGGAGCTGCTTCTGTACAGAGAGCTGGTGCCTCCCCACAGCCAGCAATCGCTCAGTGCCTGGTGAGTCCCACAGCCTCCTGCAGCCCCCCTCCCCTGGCAGTGTGGTGGCCACTGCAGGGAGACACATCATGGCCTCAGCATGCCATCCTTTTAATTAAAAGTTTGTCTCAGATAGAGAGCAAATAAAGGAAACCACAGCAATGCTGAAAGCAAATAAGCCGGTGGTGTGAAACGAGGAGAAGAGCTGGGAGCAGTATGGGCTGCAGTGCAGAGGAGTGTCTCGTGAGTGCAGCTGCAATTAGTAGTTGCTCTGGTTTAACTGCCCAATACCCTTAATCACAGAAGAGCAGGCAATTCCCTGCACTTTCCCTCCGGCACACACACTTCTTCCTTCTTAAATTAGCTCGTTAACGCACACATAAGCAAAGCTTGCTCGGGCCAGTAATTATTAGGTGCTATTAGTTTCACTGATGTTGTTGCGGCTTTGGCCATCCCAAACCCTCAGACCTGAACTCCAGAAGATCTCCTGGGACTACGGAACTCTTCTGCAATCATCCTGCAAGGAAGGAACCCTTTGAATGTGCTCAGGAATTTGCTGTTGATCTGACAAGTTTGCTGGGGAACAAGTAGCTCTTTTGGCAGAACAGAAGGCTGTGGAACAACAGAAAGGTGAGATGTTTTGCTAGGGGGTCACTGCGTGCAGCTGAGAAGCCAAAAACTCAGTGCAGTCCTCAGTGAGTCCTCGGAGGGCTGGTGCGGAACTGGGATTAGAGGAAGCCTCCAGCTGCATCAGCTGCCAGGATCTGGCTCTTGCACTAAGAATTGCCATGTTGGGGAGCTGCCAGCTCCCACCACAGCCGGTTCTGCTGGGACCAGCCACTTACTTAAAGTCATTGACTGACAGTTTCAGGTGCCTTATGGAAAACCAGAGTTGAAGCTCGTGATGAGAAGAGGTATCAAAGACAGATTAAGCCAAAAGGAGGAAGAGGTTTAAAATCAGCAGCATTACTTAGATTAAAGCAGGTCCTAGAGCTGGATTAGGTTCAAAATGAAACAAAACTGCTTAAGCAGCAAAATCCTTAAAGGAAAGATCTGCATAAGGTGATAGAGTGTAAAAATGTAACGTGCGGAGGCAAATTCCTAATAACTTCCCAGATTCAGTCAAGGGAATATTGGGATTACTTCTCGTTTTGGCAGAAAAATAATCCCTGGGATAATAGCGGGAGACTCTGAAGGTCTAAGACAAGCGAACAGGCTGGCTGAAGCCAGGCACTAGATCAATGTGCAGATAAGCTGGGGCAGATACTATCTTTTCAGCACTAGCTATGAGAAATGTCTGTGCTCTTCACTTTCTAACAGACTTAATTGCTTCATGATGAACCAATGGCATTTCCACTTCCATATGCTTTTGATATTACTTAATAAACTTAATTAGAAAGCAGCCATCCTACTGGAAAAATAACATCTCAGAGGGTTCCCTCTGCCTGGTTAGGACCAGGCCACGTTACATAACTGGGTTTCTTTGCTGCTCCATATTATCACAATTGGGTTAAATTCCACTATTCATTTTTACAACGTACAGTAAAGCTAACGACCGCAATCATTTTGCGAGTGGGTAATAAAACGCCTGTCTGTCCAAGCTTGCAGGTAATGCCTCGGGAGATACTCGGTCTTATTGAAAAAGGATGTCCTGAGTCTGAGGCTTTTCCTACACAACTTACGAATTAAAGCCACCAACATCCTGTGTGCAGGAGCAAAAAAAAAGGGGAAGAAACCTCAGGCTAATCTGCAAAGGGGTGAGTGATGTCTCCTGTAGGGCTGCTGAGACAAAGCCTGCCCAGATAAATCCTTCTAGGGAGGAGATGGCAGGCAGGAGGAGGCGATTCCTTGAGATCACTCCAAACTCAGTGGATCAAACTCAAAGGGGTGCATTTTTGTTTTGACCCGCTTTACGTTCCACTGTCCTGCTGGACCAGGCTGCTGCTCGGCATCTGCATCCCCCACACGCTCTGGGGATGGGCACACACTCCCTTTCCAGACGATTGGAACAGAAAGCAAAACCATGTGTACTGGGTTTGAGGGCGGACAAAAACAACTAATATACATTTCAGTCTTAATGTAAGGCACGTTGCTGGTATTCGGGTCAGGGCTTGCCTGCAGATAAATCTTGTCATCCAATCGGATGAGTCTGCACCATGTGATGCATGGAAGCAGCGAAGTTTGCTCACTGGTTTGGCATCCACATCATGTTTGTACTGGGAGTTACTGGAATGACAGAATCCCTCAGAGCTGAGCTACCCAACTTCTTGTGAGCTGTATCCCCCCGGGGATCCATTCACATGCTGTAGCACACATCCTTCACACCACAGTACTCCACTGCAACAGATGCAGAAGTTTCCATGTTTTAGAACTTCTGGGACGTTATCTGACAGATGGTATTTCCTTCAGTCACAACCAACCTCAGTAGGTTTGCAAATTACCCTCTACAAGAAAGACACTCATGTCCAACCTACCGTTAAGGGTTTGTTCTCTTTGTTTCAACAGACTGAAAACTGGACCAGTTTTAGCAGCTCCTCCCAGATTTGGAGGTATTTCAGGGACAGTATAAATGTCAAGGATTTTCTACAGTGCATAAGGAGAGTGTGCAAGCCTACGACATTTGAACCTGAGTCTCCCACCTCACCCAGGATCTTTCTATCTGCAATGGGAAGTCATCACGCTCAAGTGATGAGACAGAAGGAAAAGTCCATCAATGGAAGACAACCACAAGCAGAGCAGAGATGTGATTTATTTTCAACCTTAAACTGATTCTTGAGACTAAAGATCTTCTGCCATTTTTGCTTTCACACAACAAATTGTCAGTGCAACAACACTCCATGTAAATTGTGATTAGCTTACAAGAAATGTGGTGTTGATGTGATGGTTTTGGGAGCCTATGCACTGCCTGTGAATCTTGTTTAGTCACTGAGGACAGTTTATGTCTACATTTATGACTGAAAACTTTCTGAATGTGGAGCTTCTCTGTTTTCTCCATTGGCTTTTTCCATCAGTGAGCCCCTGGAAGCTCAGCAGCCAGGAACATAGGTACCGTTTAGACAAACTGGTTTTTACATCTGAATTCCAGTGTTTAAATAACAAAGCAAGAGACCTGGTGAGATGCCTGGATCATATGCTGGGATCGAGTAAGAATCACCTGGAAAAAGATGGGGACATTATGAAAGGAAAGATGTCTCAGGGATTGTTCTTGGAAACCAGCTGCAAAAGGAAGAAGGGCTATGTGTGCCAAAGGAGAGCTCAGGTGCATCAAAGCAGGAGGAGGGAGGATATGGGATTATTTAGAGGGCTTGGACTTGCATTCAAAGAACTTTCAAGAGTCATTAAATAGGCAGGAAGACATACTCGAGCATTTATTATTTTGTCTAAATCTGTGTGTTTCTTGGGTTAGCTGAAATGAGATGCTGGGGTTTCTTTGGAATTGCAGGTCTCACAGAATCACAGAAACATTTTGGTTGGACAAGATCTTTAAGATCATCAAGTCCCACTGTTAACCCAGCCCTGCCAGGTCACCACTAACCTATATCCCTCAGCACCACATCTCTAGGGCTTTTCAACTCCTAAAGACACAGGGACTCCACTACTGCCCTGGGCAGCCTGTTCCAGGCCCTGGCAGCCCTTTTGGGGAAGAAATTGTTCCTCATGGTCAACCTAAACCTCCCCTGTAACAACTTGAGGCTGTTTCCTCTCGTACTGTTGTTTGTTCCTTAAGAAACTGATGCCCACCTTGCTTCAACTTTCCTTCAGGGAGTTTTAGAGAGCAAAGTCTCCCCTGAGACTCCTTTACTCCAAGCTACACACCCTCAGTTTCCTCAGCCGCTTCTCATAGCACCAGATGCTTGTAGCCACATCTCTGCTTTCCTTGGGCAACCTTTGGTCTTATAACCACACAGAAGCAACCTGCAGAGCTGGGAGGAGCAAGACGGGCATTTAGAATAGGTGGGATTCCACCCACTTTGGAGACTAACACAACATCTGGCATCAACAACCAACCACAGCATTTAACTCTGATTTCTCTGGCAGTCAAGCAATAACTACAAGTGTTGTTTTAATGCAACACTGAGTATTTAACTTGGGACTGCTAGCATGCTCGCACAGTGGTATGACTGGGAGACAGGATGCACTAGTATTTGTCAGAAGATGAGAGATAAAGAGCAGGATTACGCGCAGCACATCGCATACCCACACAATAAAGAGCCATTATTTCATTGCTCTCGGGACCCTCGTGCAAAGTAATTAAAATGGTATTTCAGTATATTGGATTAATGACTCCACTGAGGGCAAGAAAGATCTTATCAACAGGCGTTTTGAAACCTCATTTGCGTTAAAAACTGTACTGGATTGGTAATAATCTCGGCAGTGAACTGGGAGAGTCAAGCAGAAACACTCACTTTGTCAAGATTTGCATGGGGATGAACCTTGTCTCTGTGTAGTCCTACAGATGCCAGAGCACAGCAGGATGAGCACTGGGCACCACCCTGCGCTCTGTGCATGAGTATTGGTCTCTTCGCGGGAACTTTTGTCTTCTCTTTAAATTAAGGAAGGGACTTCTGGCTGCAAAGAAAGGCTGTAAGGAGTGGGGTGTTTTGCCCAATTTGCGTCTTCTGAAGGAGATGCTGTGTTGTCTTCTGGCAGTCATGTAGAACATCAGCCACATCACCCACTGATACCTGGGGCTCTGCTTTGGGATGTTTTCTACCCACTGGAGTTCTAGACTGGAGATGCTTCATGCACAATTAATGGGGGTCTACTGCTAATGCCAAAAGCCATGTCAGACAGTCCTCTTCATAGACAGAATCAAGCTCCAGTCCATAAACAGACAAGGTTTTGCTCCCACAAGGAGGACACACGTGACTCATGGCCATGTAGTATGCCAAAGTATAAGGACTGGTGTGTCTGAAGTATAAAAAGAGAAATACAATGTCTTGGCTTCCCTCCCCGCTCGTCCTCAGGCTCCCAGCACCCTGGATCAGACCCTTGCGTGGTGCAGCCCACCATAGGTGATGACATGGGCTTCACTGCTTATGTGGTCCTCACATAGCCCAAGGTCGGCAGGGTGAGCAGCGTCTCTACTCAGACACATCACTGCCCCATTGCAGCCATAAAGTGTTTCCCATGGTCCTGAAGTCAAGTCTCAGAGCAAGAAATGAGTGCAAAAGCAACAAAGTCCTGGAGAGCGTGAACAGATGCCAAAAAGATGGATGGGAAAAACTTGCATTTCCAAGTGCCAGACAAGACAACGAGACATAACAAAGCTCTTTGGGAGAGGGTTTTCTTTGGGGAAGAGGGGAGAAGTCTGGACAAGGGAGTGAGGGGAAAAATATCCTATCCAACAGTCAGATAATTCATTTAAAGCCAAAAACATCTCAGAACCACCCCCATCCAGATCAGGTCCCTGAGAAGAGACATGCTCTGGGTTGCTCTAGGCAGTTTTCCTTATTCCATACAAACCGAAGAATTAGCTGGGCTAATGCTGCTCACACAACCACTCTGATGGGTCCAACAGGGACTGGGACAGGCACAGAAGGCTGGTTGGAGGCTGGAAGACTGACTATACGGAAAAGGCGACACATCCCGGGGAGGAGCAGGAAAGTGGGTTGAGATGTCATCTCATCTAATGTCTGAGCCATTAGAGCTGAACCGTGCAACCACTGCACATGGGTGTCTCTGTGGGGATGTCAGCACAGTCTGTCCTGCCCTGGGGATGCAGGGATCTTGATGGGCAGTGACAAAACAGCCTCTGCTGGCTATCGGCAGCTGATCTGGAGTGACTGGGAGCTTAGCTGGGAGTCTGACGGGGTAGCAGCAGGACTTCCATAAACCAGTACCGACATCTGGGTGTTTTAAAGCAGCTCTGTGTGCTTTCTGGATGGCTGTTGCACATCAAGAAAACACCCGTCACCGCTTAGGATTCAGGTTACGCAAAGGTCTCTTTTTAAAAGGTGCCGGAGCGCATGCAAGCCTCCTGCTTCCACAGGAGGTGATAGCCCTATAAAGGCAAACACATGAAAACCAGACTACATGGCTTTCCCGAGGTGACCTTTCAGATCTCCCACCCCAGGGTTTCAAGACACATGGTTTGCCTGGCCTCGGTCTAACAGAGCAGCAAACTTCAATCTTCCTCTCCAGTCCCATGCAGCTGCAACATCTTGACCTTGGATCAAGTGAGGGGAGAAAGCAGCTGTGGGAGCACCCATGGTAGAACCTGTCATTCCTGGGAGCTGGATTCAGGGTGTGTTAAATCCTCTGCTGAGCATCAGCCTGGTAAACGCACAAGCTGTGCTCAAGGGGTAATTTGAGGTGGAGAATGAGGACTTGGAGGCATAAAACCTCACTCTCAGCAGGCTGCTGATGCAGCTCCCCCTTGACACCTGTTCTAGGCCATGCCAGATGCCTTTCTATGGCTATTAAGGAGGTGATTAGCACAGGCTTAGGTGTCTGAGCTGTAGATGCCTAAGGTAAGGCAGGTGAATTTGCGCTTCATCTGCTAAGGAGTTACCACTTGGGAGCAAAGACAGGCTGAGCCAGAAAACTCCTCACCATGACAGCAACAACAACAAAAAAAGCCCTCGAGTGAATTGACCTCCCAGTGAACTGCACAAGGAGAGAAAAATAACCTGTCAGTTAGGAGTAGCTGCTATCTCAGCCATCACTGCCGTTACCTGCAATGGCATTGCTGACAGATCTCACCCAACACATGGGGATGATGCACCTCCCCAGCCAGGCTGGGTTTGAAGAGAGCAGCTACCAGCATTGGCACCAGCCATCACAGGGTTCCCTGGGATGAGAGGATGGGGAGTCCTGGGTGGAGAGCTATGCCTGGCAGCCCAAAAATGAGAGCAGATTCTGCAAAGCAACAGCCACAAGTTGATATTTGAGGTGGTTCTAACAGCAGTTCTGGTTTCCAGACAGAGTTTGCCACCAGCCTGCAGCATGAGAAAGGCCACCATTGCCATGGTGCTGACTCACAGAATTTGCAGACAAGTCTCCTTATAGGCTTTAAAAGCCTTTAATTTAGACAGACTGTTGATTATTGTCTGCCACTTCAGCAAAGGGTGTTCCTGGACATCTCAGCCTGTGGCTGGCAGCCCAACCCTGCATTGAGGACCTGAATCTCCTCCCTGCCCAGCTGGGGAGCTTGGACACCACCACTGCTTGCCCCAACACCGTGTGTCAGGCATTGCAACAGCAGGTCTTGAGAATGAGTGTCCAGCAGCACATGGCAAATCCCATCAGAAAATTACAAACAGCAGTATTTTTTATGCTGTTTTTCATCCAGGAACCAAGAACAACATGGAGAATCCTGGGAACCAGCCCAGGGAAGGGAAGAGGCCGATGTGGAGCAGAGATGGCTCTCACTTAACGGTTACTTGAAGTTTTAAAATCTCCCTCCTTTATCAGCGGTTTGGTGCCCGTGTACATCTCCCAGCTCACTCTGATTTTCTAGGAGAGAAAATGCTGCAATAAAGAGGTAAAGCAAAGGTTCTGAGCTTACTTGCAGCACATTACCTAGAGCTTCAGCTTTCACAAAAGCCTTTTTGAACCCCTTTGTCTACCAACTCGGGGACCCTGGTTAAGTCCCAAGACACCCACAGCAAACCTCACCAAGAAACAGCAGCAGGAGAAGGGCTGACACACCAGCAGAAAAGATTTGGGATGTCAACAGCAAGTGTTTTGCAGCCTTTGGATGCAAAGATGTTTTGCAAGGCTGCCCTAGCCTTTGGGAAACCCAATGCCACAAAAAAGAACACGCAGGTCCTTCACTTTCCCAAGCTCTGCACAGGGCATCAGCTGCCCTTCAAAGAAAGAGTATCTTCTCCTTTCCAGACCATAAAACCTGTGGTCATTACCATCCAGTACTTCCTACTCACTTGCTCTGGCATCGGCACCTTCTCTTGCTAGAACCAGCCCTAGAACAACTGAAATAATATGGTCAGAACCGCTCTACTGTGCTCCCCGGGTGGATGGACAGACCTGGATCTCAACCAACCTAAATGCATCTGCTCCTCCTGACTCCCGAAGCAAAGCAGCACGAGGCTGCTGATGTCTCTCCATGCTCTCCAAAGCACCACAGCCAACTCTTTCAGCTCTGTCATAGTTTCTGTAGTGTGAAGTGCAATGCAAACTATTTCAGTACCAAAAGTCTTCCCTGCAGCAGACAGCAAGATACAAGTTGCTGGAATTGTTTAACCCCATGTGTGGGGGACAACGTGGCCCCAGTGTTCACCGGCCATCCAAGCCCTGCCATCGCCACTGTTGAACAACCTACTGTGTTTGCATTGCCCGTGCTGCTGTTCTGGGGCTGTTGTCCAGCCTGCCCCACAAGGGCAGAGCTTTGGTTGCTACAATATCAACGATCTGTTTTCCATGCATCCTAGTCTGCACCTGATGCTGAAGGAGTTTGACCTTTCCTTTCCTCCCCTCTGACAGCTCATTAGAGTCAGCAGGAGATGGAAAGGAGAATAAGGGGCTGTGCGCTCCAGCAGAAGGAATTGGAGCCCAGCTTGAAAACACAGCTAATGAACTTGAAAGCCTGAGCCTACCCAAAGCCAGTCCCTCGATAACCCAAAGTGTTGTCTGGGAAAAGTGCAGCGTCTCTGTGGATGGGACTTGGGGCTGTAACATCTTCCAGTGCCAGGCAGAAGTGCCACCGGCACCTCCAAACCCGCCAGCTGGACCAGTCTGCTTTGAGCCATCCGATAGCTCTGCTCCGTAACCATGCTGTGCCCTTGCGATGATTAAAAAATCACAGAACTCCAGTCAGCTGAACCCCATCACAACCAAGTGTGTTTTTCCAGCATCTTTTATCCTCCCTGTTTGTCCAACTGAACTTTGTGCTTCCCCCATAGTGGTAGGAATTTCCTGCTTCCTGAGACAGCAGTAAATACTTAAATCTGCTAGATGAGTTGCTCTGCTTTTTCTCTGACTTTGGAGAATGGGTTCTTGGTTCTGCAATCGCTGTCCTGCGCTGCCCATAGCCCGTGGCACCTCTCCCAGCCCACCCTCACTCCTCACCTCAGCATGGGGGGGGTGTTAAGTGAAGCCTTGGCACCAAACTACCAGCATTTTCCCAGTACCAGTAAATATTGCTGCGTTGCAGAGAATTCCCACCAATTCAGCAGGATTTCATGGAGCTTGAGAACAAAATCTTTTCTTTTTTTTTTTAAAGTAGAAATCTTTCTCCCTGTTGCTGCTCTACTTCTAATTCTTAATTGGACAAGGCAGGTTCTTTCCTATTTCCAATAGGGCTGTGCAAAATTATGAGATCCATTAGCTTTGTAAAGAAGAAAAAAAAAACCTTTCTCAAATGATTTTCAAATTCTTCCCTGGAACACATGTGTCTGTGGCAGGGTAATTTTGTTTAGGGTAATTCACTTGTGCTAATTTCCTGTAAGTCCTGCAAGATATATGAGTAGATTTTTTGGTTATTTTCCACATATATCCAGCACTAATTTCCCTCAGAGCAGTATTTACATGCAAACTATCCCCAGAGACATTGGAGTTTTTTGTTTCCAAGAACAGTGGAGGATCAGATCACCGGCTTGTTCATCGCAGCTAGCAGGGAACTGCTATTTCAAAACACATAGATACTGCCTCAAACACAGCCCCAGCTTTCCCCAAGGTCCTGAGCTCTTGGAATTGTAGTTCTAATTAGCCAGGGTGACTTCACGTCAGTAAATTGCTCATAACTGAAAAATGCTGTTTCTCTAAGCCATAAGCTATTGGTGGGCAAGTCGAATGATGAACGTTAGGAATTCAGAGGGATGTTTAAGCTACAGGCTCAAAATGAGTCAAATTTGATGAGGAGGCAAACGCTCAGTGCCCAGGGAGGAACATGCTTGCCCAGAGATGCAGGAGCAGGAGCAAAACAGCTTCAGCTGCTGAGCTCAAAAGAAACCTATGCCCCAGGAGGAAACATCCCTTAACGAAATTCCTTGTTCCTCGCTCCAAAAAGCTCAGCAGTCTCCCCGTGTCAGACACAGCAAGGCTGGAGACAGATCCTGGGAGAGATGCAGCCAGATGTAGGAGTATCTCCTCTGGTACACGGCCTTTCTGTCACACAGAGGGCTTGGCACACTTCCACACTACTTGGCTTCTAAATCACGGATTCTTCTCCTTGATATAACCCTGGTTATGGGTCGACACAACGTAGATGTGTACCTTTGGCTTTTTTCTGTGGTTCAGCTGCTCAGCTACAAATCCTAGCCAGCCCCTGAGTCCTCGTTATAATTTGTTTTCACCTCCAGGTGGAGCGTTTCTGTTGCTGTTGCAGAGCTGAGCCCAGCTTTCCTATTGCTCTCCTTTCCCACTGTGCAGATGTGAGGCTTCAACTGGCCACCACCTTGGAAAGGAAATAAAAACTCAACTCACCCATACATGAATCCCATGGGCTTTGAGTCTCCGTTGGCTAAGACAGAGGGATGGTGGCCAAGGGACCATCATGGCCTTGGTGCACAGGCAACAAGACCTACAGCCATCATCCTTTGATGGCAGCAGGAAAGTACTGGATTTTGGAGATGTCCCAAGCAGGTGATGTGATAAAGGGATGCAGGACTTCAGCACCTTCCCCACAACAGTATTAACTTTCCCTCAGGTAGCAGAAAGGTTTTGGCTTCGTCTCACTCCAAGGGTGGATTTTCACTCTCTGAGAGGCAGAACTGGAAACCCCATTGCAAAAATCACAAAACAGGAGTGGGGAGGAGGGGAGACCTGGATCAAAACTCACTTTCTTCACTTACAGGAAGGCAACTGGAAGAAAGCGTTATGTGGAAATGAACTTCCCAAAATAAAGGGAAGTTAAAGCTAACCAAAACACCTAGATGCAGAAGAACTTAATCCCCCTGGAGTGAGCAATGGTCATTAAATAAACAGAGAAAGTCAATGTGTTGAGGTTGGGAATATATTTAGCTACCAGCTCTTTGGGAAAGAAAGCAAACATTGGGAATTGCATGGCAAGAAGCTATCTGAAGCACTGAGACAAAGAGAACAAACCAAATACGAGTCTTTGCTGACACATAAGAGACATAATGGCTCTTTCAGAAGGACGTGGGCAAGGGTTAGGAGGCAGTTGGGAAGGTAACAATGCAAGGGCAGGGGGATTTCCAGGGCCCTTTACATGCATTTGCCTCCTCTGATTTCTCATTCTTTTGCACTGTAGTCCCAACACCACTATAAAAAATTTAATGTTGACTGTGGTTGGTAGAACTATCAAGAGGCACGGGCTGCTCCTTGGCTGCTGGCTGACCCTTGCATTTCATCTCCCATCATTGCAATTAGTTTCCCTAATTGCAAAGCGTGGTGGCTTGGGCACACGGGTGTCCTTGTCAACCATTTGCAACTCTGTGGTGTAAAATGGGATATAAATTTTTACACTCCCCCTCTGGTTTTCCTTTCTATCAGCTTGGCAGCAATCTGCGTTTTTTAAACAGATGATCCAGGGTTCTGTTCTCGCTAATGAATTTCATGTTCGTTTTGCTGTTGCAAGGAAATTTGTACGGAAAGCACACAAAACTTTTCAGCCTTTACATAAATCCCGTGTCCCGGAAACCGGCTGCGAGCTTATGCGCAGAGGGATCCTCACGCTGGGCTGGATGGTGGTGGCTGTTTGCAGCACTCACCTCTATGTGCAAAGGTGTCCATGAAACTTGTGGGACCCATAAAATTGGAATTGGCCAGTGAGTCATTTGGAGCTTTGGATCTTGAATCACTCTTGCATCTCTTGGATAGGGAGTTTCACTGCTTTTATTGAGACACGTGCTGAATAAAGCACTTGAGCCAGTGTTTTCCATTCCACCTGCACTACAGAGACTTCTTTGCAAAGCAGAGAAGCAGAAAACTAGTTTTCCTGAAATGAATAAGTGAGAGCCCTTTTCACATCCAGACACGGTGCTTAGGAGGGAGGATGGATGCAGAATTGCTGCAGAGCCAAAATAGGAAGGATCATTCATAGAACAATCACCCGGAAATGCAGGGGAATAAATCATCCTTCCTGAACCACAAGCCCACAGCAAGGAGATACCTGGTCTGCAAACGCACGCACTCAGCAGACGTAAATAAATAAACATCAGAGCTAAAAATCACTGGGTAAAATGCCCCCAAGAGTCAGTGGGGATGTGCCTCATACTCCTGGAGCTGCTTTTCAAACTATCAAGTAGGGCTCTCGATGCCAACAAAACCTCTGCCAGGCCCTCCAGATTTTCCTGAGTCATTAGAAGGTCAAGAAAACAGCAGGTCACTGGCCACTTGTCAAACCCCATAGAGGAGAGTGATAAAGCCATTTATTCTATACAGGAATCAAAACCAGCACACACAAATTTCCGCTCCCAAAAACATTTCGATGATTAGCTTTGATGAATGGTGCTGCCAGAGGATCATTCATCAGTATGAACTAACAACATCTTTTTCCATATTATTTCCAACTCCTGAGAAGCTGGGAAGCGGAATATGTTTTTCCTTTAGAACATTCTTTTCACCCTGCTCCATCTGCATACTGGTTTTGTGGGGGTTTTAGGGTTGCCCACAAGACCTCCTCAAATACAAGTGGGTCAGTGAAAATCTTTGCACAACACACGCTGGTCTTCTGCTAAAAGATGCCCACAGCCCATGGGTATCTGTCTTCCATTTGTTGTTGCAGGTTTGCTCATGAGCACCCCTTACTGGAAGACTGCTTAGGGTTGCTGAGCATCCAGAGTGATTTCCTCCACCCTAATATTTTGTCCCTGCAGCACCGTGAGCTCTGTGCTCTCCTGAAGCATCTTAAAGCCCAAAGTCACACAAACAACCTCAACGGCCACGCTCATACCATGCCCACCAGATTTTAGTGCTGGCTTGCATAGGCTGAGCATTCGGGTTTCTACAGAGGAATTATTCTGGAAGTTTTGGTGGAACTGTGCCTCACCCTGTAATTCCATAGGATCACACAGCCCATTAGACTCATAAATTGGGAAGGGATGGTGCAACCTTTATGGCTGCAGGTGCCCAGGGTAGCTGACAGCAAACCAAATGCCTTCAAGCAAACAAAACCTCACCAGAAAAGTCCATGCATGAGACCATGGCACAGAAAACACTCTGCAATGTCTTAGGCAATTTATCAATCCAGGAAAAAATAAGAAGCATTTCCTTACCGTTGCTTGACCAAGTCCACGCTCCAGCAGGCAGCTGGAGCACAGTCTAGGATGGCCTCGGCATTAAGCGCTCCTGCTCCAGTTCCAGGCCCAGCTCCTCACCTGCTGCTGGACACCTGCAGGATTGAAAAAAAAGACCCAAGAACGTAAGAGATGTTGTTAGCAAAAAACCGCTGAAAAGCAAACAGCACTTTTGATCGAGATGCTGCTGTCTGCCCTCCAGGTTCAGGGCTGGGAAGGACTTCCCCTCAAGCCACATATCTTCCTCCAGCTGGAGTGATGCTGTGAATGGAGTTTTGGGTCCCTTGTAGCTGCCAAAACTTCTTTCCACAGACATTTTCCAGTCTTTCTAGTTAACAATTAGCCCCCTGGCAGAAGCAGTTCCTTCAGATTTGGGGAGTTGAATTGGTGGGGACCCTAACTGCTCCTCTCCATCACCAGCTTCCTGGTGCTAAATGTAGGCATTTTCTTGAGACCAGAGGAGGCAACAATACATCTCAGGGAAAAGCAGGACTGTCCCCGCTGCTTCCTCCTCATTCCATGTTCCTCTACAAGGTCAATGGGTGGAGTAACCAGAGACCAGATTGATGCACCTTACACAGCAGTGTGTCCTCAGCCTCCCTCATGGCAGACCTGCCCACAGCAATGGGCAAGGAAGCTGATGTGCCCCTGCCTCCTGCTGCAGCCTGCCATGGGTCAGCTTTCCACCGAGCCGCAGAGAGCAAGCATCATTCTTCTGACAGCTCGGGGGGTGTTTTCAGACCACTGGACTCATCTTCTGTCAGTGTGGATAGGAAAAAAATCTGCAGTCATCCAAAAATGGATTCGGGCAGGCCCTCCAGGTAATTCTTAAACCTTGAGAGAGGCCTGGAGAGTGATAGTTCTCCTCTTAATCCTCTACAAACATCAATAGGAATGGCAAGCTGAGTTCCCCCACAATCACCCCTTCCCCTGGAGCCCCATCTCTCCTTGTTTGAGGTTGTGCAGACAAAGGTTGTCTCAAATCTTAGCTTTACCAAGAGTTTAGTTTCAGGTCAATGAGCCTATGAAGAATAATCGCATCAGAGGAATGGCACATGCCATTGCTGTGATGTGATGTGGCTAGAAGGGCTTTCCCCAGCCAAGGCTGGCTCATGGGCCACGTTATTCCTGAGTTGCCTGGATGCTATTCCATCCTGGGAATGCCAGAACCTCACCCACGCACTGGAAGCCCCCAGAGATGGGCTCAACTGGTGACCCTACACTCCTTTTCCCACCAAAATGTTTTTGCATCAATATACATTTATAACAAAACACTCTAAGAGTTTATTTACGATTTGCATCAAGTTAATATCAATGCAGGTGCCCCAGCTATGTAGCAGATAGCCAGAGGCTGCAAAAGAAATAAAGTAAAAGAAAAATAAATTAAAAAGTAAAATAAACTTAATAATAATAAATTAATAATCAGCCCCTCTTTCAGCATCTGCACATCTCTGCTCCAGGCAGGTTCATTTATGTTTCAGGGCACTTTTCAGAACAAACATACCAGCTCACCCCCGAAACAAACTGCTGGACAAACCCACCCTCTGCCAGGCCACCTCCTCCTTTTTTTTGCCCACTTTTTGGCCAATATTCTCCATGTGCACGTACACCCTCCCACAACACTCTCCATCTCTTGCTGACAAAATCTGCTGAGCGCAAACCATAAAGGCAGCAGTGTGAGAAGCAGAGGGATTCAGACAGACAGGCAAGAGTAGAAGCGGCTCCTTATGTGCCGACTTGTTGGTTGTTGGCTTCTTTTTTTACTAGAAAATGAGGCCTTCTGTATCTAACCAGCCCCACTCTGCCTCAAGTGTTTCCCATTCTGAAAGCCTGCCCGCAGTTGTGTATACAGCGCTCTATAAACACTTCACTGAGCCCGCAGTGCGAGCCCTTGCCTTCGAGTTTGCCCTTCAACACTTCCTTTTCACTCTGCAGCGATGCTCGAGCAGGAGTTGCCTGGGGCTGACCCTGAGCTGTCAAACTCCCGTGCAGCATAGACTGGGGAGCTCGAAGTGATGATAACAGCTACCGGCATCACTTGGTTAGAGTCTCTAGAGTTAGGATCGCCACTACACGCATTTTTTTCCACAGAGAGGAGGCTGGAAATCAAACTGTAAGATTTTGTTTTTCTCTTTTTTTCTAATCATCAGCTGACTTGACTGATGGGAAGAAAGAAGGATAGCCTACCTCCTCCTACCAAGAATTGACACACAGGTGTTTCGAGGGACTACTACTGTGTTGAAAATTAAGATCATGGCATACAAGGAAAGAGAAACTGGACACCAGCCCTCCTCAAGAATCTAACTCTGCACATGACTGCTGTGGTTCCCCAGCTTTAACCTGGACATGTTCCTGTGCGATTTGGTCTAGGTGATCCTGCTTTGGCAGGGAGATTGGACTAGATGGTCTTTTGAGGTCCCTTCCAATCCCTAATGTTCTGTGATTCTGTGGTTCTGTGATGGTGGCTTCTGTGCAGATTATTTCTCACCCCTTTTCCTCCACCCCTTAAGAACTTTGCTTATCACCCATGTTAATACGAAGCACGCTCCTCCCGGACTTTCTCTAGGACTGGAGCTGTAGGTAGGTCTAAGCCTGTGCAAAGGATCACAGAATCATAGATTGGTTTGGGTTGGAAGTGATCTCAGAGATCATCTAGTTCCAACGCCCCTGCCATGGGCAGGGACACCTCTCACTAGATCAGGCTGCTCAAGACCCCATCCAACCTGGCCTTGAACACTTCCAGACCACTTCCTTTGCATCTAACCCCAAGAAAAAAAAAAAAGACATCCTACATGAATGAAGAAAAGGACAGGAGGAGGGAAAGCATGACTCCAGCAGTTTTCACAGTGTTCGGCAGGGCTGGAATCAGTGATGGCAATAATTGCCCATAGCCTCCCAAAAACTGCTTGTCACAGATTTTCCAAAAGCTGAAAAATACCGAGATATGTATTTGTAAGTAACCACCAGACTCAATCAGCTCATCTTGACCAAATACTCCACAATGACATTATTCCACAATGGTATAATCCTTAAAGAAAAACCACAGCATTCTTGGAGCCCAAACAGAAACTCGACACACGTACTACCTAATACTAGAGTGCACTTATACTCTGTTTTCCTATGAGTCATTTTCCATCCCACTGTCTGTTGAAAAATGCTTTCTTGTTTATTTATCAAAGATTCTCTCAATGGCTTTATTAATGACAGAAGAAGGGAGTGAACGAGGCAGAGATTTGGCATCCCAGAGACCTGCCACCAAATCTGGCCTAACTAAAGCCATCTGCTCGGGCCAGGAGCCGCGGCCACTGGACCTGCTGCCAAAATCACAATTTAAAGGGACAGTGCTAGAGCTGGTGGGACACAGCCCAGGCTTTGCATTTTAAAATCAAGTCATGTTAGAAAAAAATTATAAGGGGAAGACACACGCTTTGCTTTTTAATTTACTGGGAGCAACAGGGGATGGGAGGACAAAGTTGTTTTGTTTTGACTGTCAAAGCTCAGTTTTCTTGGCACAAGTGGAAACACCCTCAGGCCTGTCTGGAAGAACCCAGGCTGGGCAGCTTTTCAGCCGGCACAAGAAAATGGGCAAATGAAACCGTGAACCAACACAAGAAACGGAACTGGCTGGTCTGGCTCGATGCAGTCCTTGCCTGTGATTTCATAAGTGCACTTGATTGTGCTATTTGATCAATCTTCATAAGCTCAACAGCTCAAGCCTGAGCTGTGGCAGTGTATTTTCCAATTTAATCTCGGCAAGACCCATTTTAACACTTTGAAAGTGAGTAGCAGTATCTTGTAGGGGTTTTGCAGGGAGCTTAAGGGTACCGGATGGTGTTGCATCAGCCATGAGCTCATACAAATCTGGATGAATGAAGTTGGAGGGTACCCCAGTACCAACAGCAATATGTCCCACCTTCAGTAGATGTGTCACCAACTAAACCTCTTCATAAATTCTAATACCCCAGTCTGTTTTGGTGGCAAGTTACCAGGCCACTTGATAAACCCAAGGTTAGATAAACCTAAGCCTTCCCTCCCCTCCAGAAAGGAGCTCCTAGTCTTTGCTTACAGGTTATGCTGGGTTTTTTTCTATATGTTAGGACTTTCTAAAGGGAAAGAAGAAGAAAAACCTGCAGGTTCTCAGCTGATGGCTGTGGAGAGGGACTCATCTGAGGTTGCTCCATCACTTTTGAGCTACGCAAGCCCGACAGTCACCACTGAAGAGCCCAAGTATCAAAGATCACCAAACCACATGACCTGGCTGTGCTAGTGACTGATGGAACAGGAAACAATGTGTTCATGGTCTGCAGATCAGAATCACCAATGGTCATGATCCATGCAGTAGGTGCCATGAATCAAAGGACCCACAGCAGATACACTTGCTGCCTGATGATGAGACAACCATGTCATGGCCGTGAAGGAGCACATCGTGTGGAACTCTCAGCATATGGTGGGACTTACTCTTCATAATAAAACTAATACAGCTCTAAAATGTTAACATTAGGAATCCCCTTGCTTCAAATACAGGCTCTGTCTTCCCCACCTTCAGTCAAATACAAAGAATAAACTCAATTGCATGCCTGTATATAACACGAACCATAAACACATGACCCAAAGAAGACAGCCAAATCAGCTCTCCTGACCTATCTGCAGTGCTGACAGGAGATCCCTCGTGCAAACGTTACACACTTGCCTTATATTCAGTCTTAAACAGAAAGAGCAAAGGTCAAAACGAAGTTCCCGCAGGGAGGCACATTTGCTGTCCAGATGGTAACAAAGTATGAAGGGTTTTCTGTGAGCAGAATGGACAAACAGCTGCTCTGCAGCCCTACCACCATTCTGACCTTCATGCTGTCCAGTACACATATCCTTTTTCCCTTGGGCTTATGCATCAGTGGTGGAGTTTGGGACTAGCAGGGAAGGTATCTCATTCGGTACCTGGTCTGGTATTGCATCAAGCCTGATGAAGATCAACCAATAGCTCAAGTGCCTTCATAAAACCCTGGTGCAAAGTTCAACCTCAGGATGAAACCCCTGGTTTCATTCCCAATGTTTGGCACCATAAAGTGACTCAGGAGTGATCTCTAAATGTACGAAGTGTGTGATTCTGTGTGTGAAGTCTGTTGGGGGAAGAAGAGAAAATAGACCTGAGGCTGTGATCAACATCAGTTTAATGGTATTTCTCAGGACAACAGGATTAACTTGCTCATTCCTGCAAAGCACACCAGAAAATTCTTGTCTGTCCACCTTGGGAAGAAGCACCAAGGCTGCCTTCAGCAGCAACAGCTTCGCAGCCGTTAGCAAGATGCTTTAACTGGGGAGTTCAATTATAGCTGTGCTGCACAGAGACTAGAGAGCCGGTGAAGAGCTTCAAGAGGAGGACCAGGGATCTAGGGAATGGTGCTGCAGTGTATTTTCCCATTTATCCTTGGCACTACAGTTGTGCCTGGGCCATGCTGGGCCATGCTGGGCCATGCAGGGGAAGGCAGAGCTCTCTGAGCCCCCATCCTGCCACCAGCCCATGGTTTGGTGACCGTGCTCCAGGTCCCACAGTGAGAAAGACGCACATCGCAGCCCCATCCAGACCGCAGAGCTGAACTCGCCCGCAGAAAGCACTGTGCAAAATCTCAAAGAGGAAAAAAAAACCCAAATAGGGCCATGGCTGGGAGTCAACGTGCCTGGGCCCTACAGTGCTGGAAGCAATACTGCAGACCGAAAGCTGCAACAATTCCCAGTTGTTTCTGTTTTGTTTTCTTAGCCTAATTTTTTTCAGGCTGTCAATAGCTGCATGTCCTTCTGCAGAGCCAAGCGTAAATCTAGTCAAATCCTGACTTATCCCAGAGCAAAGAAACGTCCCTATTGTTATTCTAGCCAGGAACACGTACATTTTTATTGGCCTGAGAGGTGCAGTCAATAAGCTCGAGCAAAGGTACTGCCCACCTGCCACCTCTTTCTCCATCCCACAGAGAGACCAGGCTTCATACAATCTCTTTGCTCCTAGGCTGATCTGTCAGGTAAGAGCGAAGGTCTCCAAAACCAGTGCTTTTGTATCTCGCTCCAAATGCTGAGGCTAATGCAATGTGAAAACTATTACTCAATCGCAGAGGAAAGCTAATTCTCCAGGACAGTCTGAAACATGCAAATATAACCATGATCTTTGCCATTTGCAACACAATGGAAAATTGCTAATAAAAGTTCCTATTGTGTCGGGGATGTAATACTAACCGCATGGTATTTCTCTCTCCCTCCCTTCCCCTTTGCAGCCAGACAGCTAAAAATGGCTTGAAAGTTCCCAGCTCAAATGCTTGAGGTCAGTGATGCTGAAGCACCACAAGGAAAGGTCTGCGGACCATCTACTGCACAGTCTGTTGCTTCAGGCTCAGGGGAATTAGCATCCCCGCTCTATGCTCAAAGCGCAGGAGTACTGCTGGTGGCTCTAGCTCACAGGTTGACCTTTGTAAGGTGCAGGAGGCTGAAGGACACCATGTCACCCCACACCTCCAACACCATGCCACAGAGTAAGCTTGGTGTCCCACATCCCTAGCATCTCCAAAACTCATCCTTCACAACAAGGTGCTGCTTGTGGTGTCTCTGTCCCCAACAGTGTGGTAAAAGACCTTTCCTCATCCTCACAGCTGTGAAGGCACCTTGCTTTGAACACAGTTCCCCCTTCTCCTTCCCCCAAAGGGAAAATGTATGTACATACACATGCTGCGCTGATGTCTGACTCCACCCTTGTCCCAGCCCCAGGAAAGGAAGCTCAGACACCAGAACTAAAAACTTGGCCAGTCTTTCCAAGGCACAGAGACAAGTGACCTGATTGCTTTACAGCCTGTGCAATCACCTGCAGCTCCCGGCAGCTTCTTCCTTCAGTGGGGCTAACACTTGCAAGGTGCTAAAGCAGGAGCTGGAAACCTGCCTCCTGCTTTGGGAGCTATGATTTTCCTCAAGGGTCTTCCCAATCCCTTCCTCCCCAGGTCTTTAGAATCAATGAAGTGAGAGCAGTAGGATGGGGGTCAAGCAAGTGAGAAGAAGCAGGTGCAGCTCACACCTCTGCCTCACTTCCTTGGATTTGTTTCTCACACTTCTTCCCCACGGCATTTTTTCTTCTACCAACACCTTGTGCCCCAGAACATCAGCATCTCTGTTGTGCTCCAGCCTCTCCTCTGGCCCTTCCACAGGAGGGAAGTGTAGGATTAAACTGTGCCTCACATGAGACACAAATCCTGACCCAGAATCATAGATCTTGACAGTGTTGGAAAAACACCCACTAAGGGGCAAGTGGGGGCAATTAAGAGATTTCAGAAACCAGTGGCTTCAGCATTTCACCCAGGCAGCCAAATGGCTTCATTTCTGTGTATTTGTTAATCAGTTACTTATTTACAGGACCCATGTGCTCTCTATTACCTTCCATATCCCAACACCAAAGGGACATCTGAGGCTGGTTAGCCTGTTTGTAACGGGTCCATCTTCAGCTTTTTGGTATTTCCTGGTTGTTATGTGACCAAGTCAATGCACTCCTCTTTCCACTTACAAGAGTCCCTCCAAGGGACTGCACTAAGCAGTTACCTCCTCCAGCAACTCCTAAAGCACAAACAGCCTTTGGTACTTTTATCGTTTTCAAAACAAAACCCAAACTGAACACCTAACCGTGAAACCTCTGGGGATTTGGAACATCTCATTTGAGGACCTCTTTCAGGGATTTAGAATTTGTTCTCTTTGGGGATGGCGGTGGTGATTTTTAGGAGGATCAGAGAGTGAGCTGCAGCTGTCAGCTGTACGTTAACAAGCAGAGGATGTGCTGCCAGCACCTGAACCTCTTTCACTTGGGTTTTGCCTTTGACTTGCAGCTGACAGAGACTCATTTGGAAGACCGTACATGAAGCAGCAGCATCCCTTCCTGGATGCGGAAGGCACCTGTTCCAGATGATTTAAGAAGCAGCAGTCTCAAAACCAAGTCATGTGTGTGCTCTGTGTCTCTCTTCTGTGCCTCATGAGTCTGCATATTATCTGCATCTCATGCCTGCATATCACCAGGCAGCTAAAGATGGTCACAGCTGGGATCCAGAGGTTTATGTACTACGTGTAAGACTCCTAGTTAGAAGAGAACCTGCCCTGTCCCCTTGAGAGGTGAAACCATGCTTGTTGCGTCCAGCAGTCAGAGGCATGTAGTCAGGATGCTCGGGTGGCAGAGCCTGCCAGGAAAGCTTAGCTGCTCTTATCACACTTAGGTAGAGAAATTGAAGGGACAATTTCCAAGCAGCTGTGATGGGCATCTGCACAGATGCTAATGCAGACAATACCCTGCCTCCATCCCACTAAGGACTCCCAAGAGCAGATAAAAGCCATGCAAACTTGATCCCTGCTTCTATCCTTCCCAGAAGCCACTTTCAGTAGGACCTTACACACCATGGAGGCGATGAGTGCCAGCAAGGATCCAACTTAGCATGTGCTGGTCAGCTGGAAATGGTGTGGACCATCACAGGCTACAGCTTGTGACCACCTTGACTGCTGACAGACCTAGCATAGCTAGATAGGCAGATTTGCTGGCACTTCTAACTTCTCTGAGGTTCACGGGTGGCCCAGAATATGACAAAATATTGAATTGTTAGCAAAGCAAAGAGATTTGGGCTGGAGTTCCTGGGTAAAACTGCCAGATGTGTCACTTTTACTCTGAGCTGAATTGGCAGATCATCACTGCTGGGGAAAAAGCTGGAGGGGAAGGAAAGGAAACCAAACAATTTCCCAAATCACCTGTTTTCTTTATGCCAGAGCTGCCAGCTTCATACTGGAAAGTTCAGCCTGCAGATACAGCTGGCATTAAACTGGATTCCTCCTCCACTCCTCCATTCATCCTTCCATCTCCTTCTGCATCGCTTGACTTGAGCCATTCCTAGGCATTTCAAGCTTAATTACTTATTATCCCTAATGAACGTTCATCATGCATCCACCCCTCTAAAAACAGCTACAGATGAGGAACTGGGCAGCTCTGTCCTTGGTGGTGAGGGGTTGTGCAATCTTTAGCACGCATCTGCCACCAGCCCTGCTCCACCTCCACTGCTGTTTATTTTAATCCCAAACAATGAGTCTTGAGGACTTTCTCCAGTTTGTCTATTCAGGGAAAAGTGTCAGTCACTGCAGAGGGCCCTCTCCAAGATAACACTTGAGGCTGATGCTTAATCAACATGATGGCCTCATTAACAGCACAACTCAGATAATGCAGTTCTGCCAGCACTGGCATTGTTCCCTGTTGAGTAGGCACATAATAAATCAAGAAAAGATTTGGTGGGAAAGGAAAGTCCTGCTCTGCTCCCATGTGCTCTGGTTGTATGGTTTTCCACCGAGTAACTGAAGACGGTCACCACCTCCTGCAAAGACCTCCACAACTCACTGCCCACTGGTCCCCAGCTGGACCCCTGGGGCTCCTATCAGTGGTGAATGTAGCAGAGTATGACCTTGCAAAGGCTGGAAATCTGTGGCAGCCATCAGCAGCGATGCCACAATCAATTTGCCTTGAGAAAAACCAGCCCCTGAAGTCCTCCCAATATTAGTTAGGAACTCTGCTTGCCTTTCAATTGCTTGGAGCCCCAGACCTGATACTGGGGGGAAAGGGAGATTTTGGGCTATGTTTTTCTCTTTCTTGGGTCTCTCTTGTCATCAGAGTTCCTGCCTGGCAGGAGGCAGACAAATAAACTGGGCTGCACTGCTCGCAACCCAGCCTGAAACCACAGTGTCCTCACCCTAGAAAAGTGTGGCTTGTGCAGCCAGCTCAGTGTGTGAGCCACGCTCCTGGGAGCACTTCCATTCACTTGAAAGGCTAAATGGAAACCCTTTGAAAATAGTGGGAACAAAAAGGGCACAGATAGGTTCCTAATCCTGCAGAATGGAGCTCAGCCACCCATCCCACAGGAGGAAAGAAGTATTCCACAGTGTCTATTTTCCATTCATCCTTTCTAGGTAGCCTGTGCTATGCGCTCGCCTTGTGAAGGAGCAACAAGATTAATTCAGGCACATTCTGGTCGGCTTTCCTCATCCCACAAAAACTCGCAGCCTCCTGGTGCTGCTGCAATCCATCTCAAAGGGCTAAGTGATGAACAACTGACCCAAGGCAGGGAGAACTGCTGTCTCCTCAGAGCCTCAGGTCTGCTGGAAATATCACAGGGAGGATAATAGTTTGTGAGTATCTCAGCAGAGGTTGCATGCTGGAGAAGTTCAAGGGAGAGGGATGGAGGCAAAGGCCAAGAAGGATTCCAACAGCACAGCAAGTTTTCATTAAGGCTGACTTCAGATTTGGCTTTAGTACACTTTTTGGATCCAGGCTGCTTTGCATAAAAGGACAGTTTTCACCCCAGTGAACATCATGGTTTAGATTTACATCAAGGCTTTTGGTTCCAGTCTGTTTTGCCTGCTGTGGGAATTTATGGGCAACTAACTTGGGAGCTCTGGAGGTGACGGAGCCCTTTTCCACAAACGCCTACTGCATACTTGTTGGGATCTCACCTTGGACTTGGTAGCTGGAAGAATTTGACTGCATCTACCTGACATCCGGAAAATATCTGTGTGGTTTGGATTCCAAGCAAAAGTCGAGAGTTTTGAAAGAGGAGGACACAAAGAGTCCCACAGACGAAAACCACTAACATTCAAACAACCTCATGTCAAATGCCTTGGTGCTGCTCTCATGTTCCCCAGCACAAGACTCTTGTTGAGTCTCTTGATCTATTTGAAGGAAAGCAGTGGCTCACGCAGACCAGCCAGTGCAGCTCCCCCAACAGACCTATTCATTCACAGCTCTATAATGGGAGACAGGCCTGAACAAAGCCCCAGATCAGAGAATGACTAAATCTGGTGGAGGCAGGAAGCTTCAAAATCTGCTCACAACCCCCAGTTTTCTGAGAGAACTTGGACTTTTTAATGGCAATCACGTACAAATTCACTTATGGATTTCTGAGGTGTTTGAAATCTGAACCAAACACTACTGCAGGGCTTGGACCCATCTCTCCAGCTCATTTTTCAGCTCCTCTTTTACTTGAGAAGCAGCAGGTCTCCCTCCCAACAGCAGTGTGCTTATTTTTCCATTTATCCCAGAATAACAGAATTCCTTCTCCAAGCGTTACCCTGCAGGGTACCGGTACCTTGTAGGGAACTTCTTGCCAACTGCAGTGCAAATGCTAAACATGGTTTGCAGCTCTGCCTGAAAACAGACAGTGACTTGGGCAGATCTTCTGGAAACAGGTCCTGACCATCAGTGGGCTTCGTGTCCTTCTCCTGCAGGACTCTTGGACCTTTGTCATTCCAGAGCCCTTTTAAAATGTCATCACTTCAAGAGAGGCAAGTCAGTGCTTGAGCCAGGGCTGGCCTGCTGGGTGACGGAGTGATGAGACTAGAGCTTTGAACTTTGCACGATCTGGAAAGCTGGGAGAAGCCAGAGCAGGAGCTTACATCACCCTATCTCAGAGGCAAGCAAGCACGGATTCTCCCCAAGCCTGTGCGTTGCAGCCACTGTTGGACAGTTACGGGAAGCCAGGATGATGAACATGTGAGTCATCACAGCTAGATGCTCTCCTGAGAGGAAGGAGCAAGAGTTTCCTCGCAAGAAGTAGCTTTTTTCCATTGTAAATCTTCTAAGCACAGTGATGAGTCTGAAAGGTCACTGGGGCTTGGCACTGGTTTGGCAACTGAGAGCCAGATGGCTTTGATGGGAAAGAGGATAACGCTGCCTCCTTCTGAGTGCCTCTGCTAGCAGGCTTCACCTACAGCTTGTCTGGTTCACTCTGGACCAGTTTCTTCACATCCTAGCTGCTCTAACATAGGCAGAGGTCAAACACAAGCTTTAGCAAGGCTGGAAAATCTGGTGCTGCCTAAGGGAAAGGGAATTTTGCCTTTGGCTTCAGCAAGGGAATGGTTTTCAACTAATATCCTTATTTGTTGTAGTGAACAGTGAATTAAATCTGTGTGTCTTCTAAGGGTCCTAAGTGGATCCAGAGCTTCTGAATGTTCAGTGAAGGTCCTGAACTGCCAGTGCTTGGTCCCCATACAGACCTCAGCTTTGCCATTCAAAGATTATTCCTGATATGAGCCAGTTCCTTCTGCTGAAGTATCTTTTCTTAGGTTTAGGAGAAGAGTATCAATACTAAAGGACATGTAGATAGGAAGATCTTCATCTGGAAATGTGGAGAAGATTTGCAGTGCTACACGATGGAGCTGACGCTTCTCTGGCAGCAGTGGTACCCAAGAGGAAAACATTTTAACGCTGGAGTGTTGAGAATCCTCCAGAGGGTGGGAGATAAAGCCCCACAAAAGCAGCTACACATAGTTTCAGCCCATCCAAGCCTGACCTCCTCAGAAAGGGTAGTGGTACCACAGTCAGTGAAAATGCCAGTTAAAAGCAAAGAAGTTACCGGGAAGGGTGATAAGAAGAGCAGGATGATGAGGATGACCAAATCCTCTCTGTGCAGTTGTCCCTCAACACTTCTATAACACTAGTTACAAGACAGAGGAACAACTTGATGACAAGAAGTGCAATAATGCCCATCTAGCTCAGTATTTTGTGACTAGAAGCTTACAAAAGCAGATGCTTAGGGAAGGGTTGAAGAATATAATAAGCATTCTGTGATTTTCTTTTCCCCACAGAAAGTACTTCCACCCTGATAAAAAAAAAAGCAGCAGCAGCTCAGGGACTTCCTAAGCTGAAGGAGATGTTGTCTTTGCAAGAAACAGAACTCAAGGGACTTCCCTTTCTACAAACCTCTCCATTGTCCCCCACCAGTTAATACCGAAAGAAGAGAAAGAAACATCGCAACTGTATTGATGCTTAGGTGTCAGCAGGGAAAGACACTGACATTAATTCACTTAACCTAAAAGCAGGGTCAGAGAAAGCTCCATTTCTTCCTTTGACAATAAAATCATGGTTCATTAACCAAAGTTTTGCTGTACAATCTTTCCCTTTTCTTAATGGAACTGCTGCAACGTCCTTGGAAGGTTTATTTCAACACAACAGGCTGAATCAGTTGGTTCATTAAGCAGTAAAAGTTGAGGAAATCCACAAGGGTGGATTCACAGAGCGTTGTTGTTATTATTACTCCTACAAAACGTCTCCCTTGATTTTTCAACCAGCTGCAGGCTTTTGCTTTTAAAAGCAAATGAATCAGGAACCCATCAGCACCCAAACACATCTGTGTGGAAGTGTTAACAGGCCCTTTGGGGTGAACCTTAAAGCTGGAGAACAGTATTTAAAGGCATTCAACTTGGAGAGGAGGTGGGGGAGATGAGTCCTTCCTCATCACACATCTGGAAGTGGCTGCAGCTGCATGTTTTAGCCCTCCACTAAACCACCTCTGTAAGGAATTCCCCATTTGCCCTGTGTCATTCCCAGCGACATGCAACCTGGACAAACGCGGAATCTCGCGCACAAAGCAATGTCCCTTTTGCACATCCCTCCCTGGATGGCATCCAAAGAATGCTGCTAGAGTTTCTGCACCACTGGAGAAATCCATGAGTAGATTCGGCAGGACATGCCTGGGCAGAAGACTTGCCTTCGCCTAACTTCTGGATTGGGAATTTCTGCCTGGCTTGAGCAAAGTTAATTTTCTTTGCCACTCTTGATAATCACTATAGAAAATACATCATTCTGCGATTTTTCTTTTTATTTACTAGGTGTCCCTTTCCCTGGCTTTACCTGATTTTTCTTGCAAGTCTTGGCCACACATGAACACATCAGAAATCTAAACTCCAGACTAGTTGCAATATCATCACAGATACAAGAGTGGTGGGAAACAAACACAATCATGGGGTGGATCTCCAATTCATTTCAGTATCTGTTGATCTTTTTATTTGATGTTTGTAATAATTAAATATTATTTTTGTTGAGATGTTTTCAAAATGGAATGTGAAACAATCAAGATAAAAATTAAAAGAGCCCAGTAGCTCACAGAACATTAGGAATTGGAAGAGACCTTGAAAAATCATCTAGTCCGATCCCCCTGCCACAGCAGGATCACCTAGATCCAGTCACACAGGAACACGTCCAGGCAGGTTTAAATAGCTCAGGAGAAGGAGACTCCACAACCCCCCTGGGCAGCCCCTTCCAGTGCTCCTTCACCCTCATTATGAAGAAGTTCCTTCTTATATTTATGTTGAACCTCCTGTGTTCCAGCTCACACCCATTGCCCCTTGTCCTATCATTAGATGCCACTGAGCAGAGCCTGGCTCCATCCTCCTGACACCCGCCCTTTCCATATTTATAAATGTCAAGGAGGTCACCCCTCAGTCTCCTTTTTTCCAGGCTAAAGAGACCCAGCTCCCTCAGCCTTTCCTCATCAGAGAAATGTTCCAGTCACTTCAACATCTTTGTGGTTCTGCACTGGACTCTCTCCATCAGCTCTGCCCTTCTGGAAATGAGGACCCAGAACTGGACACAATATTCCAGATGTGGTCTCACCAGGGCAGAGTAGAGGGGGAGGAGAATGTTTCTTGATTTACTAACCACCCCCTTCTAATCCACCCCAGGATGTCGTTTGCTTTCTTGGCCACAAGGGCATATTGCTGGCTCAGGGTCATTCTGCTGGCCACCAAGACCCCCAGATCCCTTTCTCCTACACTGCTCTCTAACAGGTCAGTCCCCAACCTATACTGGTATCTGGGGTTGTTCCTGGGTGGTTGTCCAGTTACCACCAGTATCACAGAGAACAGCTGGAAGATAAATGCATAAGGAGCTCACAGTCCTGCTCCTGCAAACACACCACGGAAAAAATTTATCAAAGACCGAGTGAATATTCAAAATTTCAAGCAGCCACTTGCATGGCCGCTGCCTTCTGGCAACTGTTACTGGACAAATAAAAACTGCCTGGATTTCTTTTTTTTTTAATGGTGTAACAGTCCTTCAACTAATAAGTTTGAAAAAGACAGATATGGTCCCCAAGGAAATGGAACAGGCAATGCAGGAGGAGCAACTGGGTCCAGAACTGGTGTTGCTGCTCTCCCAGTCAGTATTAGCTGAGCAACCCCAAAGCCACTTGTAACAGTTTTAGCTCTGCCTTAGCAGTATGGAAACAGGTGACCTGTCTGGGAGAGGTTTTCTGCTTTACTTCTGTATGGATCCACACTCATGAGGCACCTCCAGATGTTGCAATGATACCACTGGGAGTGAAAAATTGTGGGGGCTTTCTGAAAACAGCAGGAAGAACAATGTCTACCTTGACATTGGCTTCCTCATAAATCCTTTAGAATGACCTGGGGTCTCGGCACCAAGGTCTTTGAAGACAACTATGTGGAAGAGTGTGGAATCAGAAGGTCTTGTGGGAAGAGGATTTTGGAAAAAAGAGGAGAGCGACACTGAGTCAACACAGGGCAGGGCAGATGCAGAGGAAAGGAAAAGCAGCTCTTGGTTCCACAAAATCCCACCACCATACTCCTCATTTTCATGGCAAATACAAATGTACCCCATCACCTCCATGGACAAGTCCAGGACTTCCACATCACATCAGAGCAGCAAACTGACATTTACATCATTAGCGACAGAGCAAATTAGTGTCAGGGCTTCCTGCAACCTTGGGCTGCTGGCTTGGCTTTGTAGTCCATACCCCAGAGAGGAGGCCAAGCTCATTGTTAATGAGGCATTTCAGCACCTACTCGGGATCATTACTGGTCCCTAATGAGGGCAAAAGTGTTTGTGCTATTTGACCACTTGTCTAATTAGTTTGTAGCACAAATGCTCCCTGCTGAGGGGCAGATTTATGACCTTGAGTTTGCCCCTGAGAGCAGTGCTGGGAAGGGTACTGATGCTCCTGGTTTCTCAAAGCACAGCTCCCACATACCCACTGGTGAGACATGGAAGACCCAACTGTGAAGCTTCTGGGGAGCAACGCCACCCCACAGTGCACAGCTCATGCCCCTATGACTCACCAATGTGGGTCTTCCCCATGTGGCTGCAGCCCACTCTACCAAATGGGTTCCTCATGGGCAGGAACCTCTGGCTACTACTGGACACCCCTTGCTAGTGTTGAGTAGCAGACAAGGATTAAATCCTGCCTTTCGAGGAGGATGTTCTTGCTGATAAGTGTGGACTTTGGGGTACCAACCCATAGGCTGCATCACTGTGGATGGAGATGGAGACAACAGGTCTTAATTCTCCTCCTTCAAGCTGTGTTTGAGTGATCTACAAACTGGTTTTGCTTAAGTTCTGCCTCACGACTCTGCTTGATGTCCCTGGCAGTGCCAGAGGGGTGTAACTTGAGGTGGAAACAATTTGACTTGGGCTTGTATCGCTCCTCACCACTGACAATCAAGGGTGATTCCACATGCTCAGTTCTGGTTGCTTCAGAGAGCAAGTTGGATTTCATTGCTAATAGAAGAACAATTGCAGTGGAGCTTCAGAAACTGGTCCCATTAAACAGAAAAAGCATCAGAAATTCAGAGCACTGACTCAATTGCGCCTGAAACCTTTGGGATTGGAAATAGCCCATACAACTGCAGTACCAAGAGAACTACTATTTTTTGGCAACCTCTAGAAATCATGCACTCAAAAATGCCCAGAGACTGGAAATCATCTCCCTCCAAATTTTCAGCCAATTAAAAAATGTTGTGAATGCATCTTGGGTTGCTACAAATGGTTTGGTTTGCTTTCAACTATCAGATTCTTTCCCATACATTTTTGAGTAAGATTTAGGAGAATTTCCAATGAAGAAGTGTTTTCAGCCTCCCTTATAAATCCAAAAGCCTTAACATCCAAAAGACGTGATATATAAAGCCCAGCATGTATGTGAAACCAGCTTCGCATACATCCGTGTCTTCTGGGTGGGTTGAAAAGAACATTTAACACAAACCACGTGGCAGTAGTTCAGCTTTGCACCGGCCAAGCCAGTAACCCCGGGGCTGGACCCAGGAGCTGCCCCCACATCCAGCATTATGGTCTCTGAGATGCTCAGCTCCCTAAGGGCAGGCACTGGCTCTGAGACACAACCCCACTTCCAATACCCTCTTTTCTGTTTGCCTCAGCAGGAAGAGTTGTTTGTTTGCTTTTTTTAAGTCACAGCAAATAGCTTAATGCAAAGCAGGAGCAAACAAGCACCAGGGCTTGCAAGACACAAAGCATCTCTCCTGCCTTTTGCCTGCAGCTGCACTGCTTCCCTTTGCATTATTTTGTTCCTATGAGTGTTTGGGTTGACTTCATTGATTTATGTTTTTTTTTACAATTCCAGTTGGTAACTGTGACGCCAGACTATGTAGGGGACAGCTGAAACTGGCATTGCTGCTGCTAGGATAAGGCAGAGAAAGCAACAGGCCCCCTTCTCTGCTCCCAAAGGATAGTTGACACTACAGCAGCACATGGTGTTGGCAACCTCCCCCCCAGCTCCTCTCCAAAACCCTCATGGTACAGAAGTATTTGGTGCTAATCATGCAGCTCTATTTCCCTCTGGTTTTCCCCAAAACCCATTCTCTACACCTTGGTGGGCACCCATGTGGGCTGTCCAAAGGCTGCCCATGGCAATGGTTCCCAGTGCATCCCCCATTCCTTCCCCAGTGCCAAAGATTGGTCAGCAGCATTCGTTCATGGTAGTTGTGCAACAGAGTCATAGAATCATAGAATCCTCATGGCTAGAAAGGACCACCAGGATCATCAAGTCCAGCCCTCATCCCAACATAGCTTGAGGACAAGTGGAAAAAAACTCACTTCCAAGCAGGAGGTAATGAGATGCAATTCCGTCTGAACAGGACAATAAATCACATCATAGACTTTTCTAGCCTTAAACTATGTGGAGCAGAGGGTGAAGATGTTGCCAACAAGGGAAGACTGAGGCTGCTTTTGCCAGAAGGAAAAGATGACAGCTGAAGAAAGATGCAATAGGAGTCTTCAGAGTAGCTGCAAAGAGGGAAGGAATAAAACAAGCTCCAAATCTACTGTACATAAGACAAAACGTGCTCGAATATAGTCACCACCACTCAAACAATGAAGCATGATTTGCAGACAACGTCACATTCCTGAAAAGTCTAAATAAATGCACATTTTGGACAACAACAAAGTAAATCCAACAGAGCGTGCTCGTTTCCCCATCACCCAGGGCAAACATGTCTTACCAAGGCTTCTCAGCACCCTCAGAGATTCTCTAGTAAGTGTTTTATTTCTTAGCTGGAGATCATTTGGTGGTTATTAATAACCCAAACAACATGATGCAATAGTGTAGTAGACGAGAAGAAAACGGGTTGGCAAGGAGGGAAAACTGACTGAGTACAGTGAAGTCCATGCTGGAGTCAACCTTGTGCCAACAAGCTGCCAGTTGACAGGGCCATTCAGCCATCAGCTCCCCTACTAGGTGGGATCTTGTTCAAGCTTGTTCATGGCTCTCTGCCTCACTGATCCTCACCTGCAAAATGGGCCAATTCCACTGCACCCACAGTGGCTCACACCTGGACATGTTCCTGTGTGACTTGATCTAGGTGATCCTGCTCAGGCAGGTGGCTTGGACTAGATGATCTTTCAAGGTCCCTTCCAATCCCTAATGTTCTGTGATTGTATGCATGGAGAATCACAGAGTCATAGAATCATTCAGGTTGGAAAAGACCTTTGAGATCATCAAGTACAACCGATTACCCTACTCTACCAAGGTCATCACTAGACCAGATCTCTCAGCACCACATCTAAACAATCTTTAGACACGTCCAGGGATGGTGGACCAACCCCTATCCTGGACAGCCTGTTCCGATCCCTGACTTTTCTTTCCTTTAAAAATTGTCCAGCCTAACCCTCGCCTGGTGCAGCCTGAGGCCATTCCCTCTTATTCTATCTCTAATGACCTGTGAGAAGAGACCAGCACCCACCTCTCTACAGTGTCCCTTCAGGTAGTTGTAGAGGGTGATAAGGTCTCCCCCTCAGCCTCCTCTTCCTCAGACTGAACAGCCCCAGCTCCCTGAGCTGCTCCTCATCCTTGTTTTCTAGGCCCTTCACCAGCTTTGTTGCCCGTCTCTACAGCAGCTCCAGCACCTCAACGTCATTCTTGAATTGAGGTGCCCTATTCAAGTATGGGTAAACCCAGTACTTGAGGTGTGCCCTCACCACTGCTGAGTACAGGAGGACAATCACTTCCCAGCTCCTGTTGGCCACACTTATAGCTGATTCAAGCCAGGGTGCCATTTGCCTCCTTGACCACCTGGGCCCACTGCTTCAACATATTCAGATGCTTGTTGATCAACAACAAAGGTCCCTTTCTGCTGGACAACTTTCCAGCCTGTAGGGTTGCAGGGGGTGGTTGTGGCCCAAATGCAGGACCGAGCACGTGTCCTTGTTGAAGCGGTAAACAGGACATGAAGCAGGACACGAAAACTATGTGGTGTTCCTCTGCTTTATTTTAACCCATGTGGAGGAAAGCCCCTTCTTTCCGATTCTCAATGTTTTCAGTTGTAGGAGAAAGCCTAGAGGAGTTGACTAAATGGTGAGGAGCTCGGCTTGTCTCTCCTACTGGGTTTTCAATTTCAAAAGCATTACACAGATGTAATTGGATTCAATTGCTACTATACATGCCATCTGGGGCTGCAGCCGCCAAGTAATATTCGATATCAAAAAGATTGTGTTTGGCACAGCCCCTAATGAGGGCAGCTGCAGCCCAGCCAGGCCAAGAAACTGTCAAAAAATGACAATCAGAAATTATGTAAAAAAAAGAAAAGATATAACTGCCACAAAAACAAATGGGCGATGCATTTACCTCGGGTGTCCACACGGGACGAGCTGGATGGTTAAGATGTTCTGCTTTAAATCAAGATGACAATAACTGATGGACGGTAGGGGAAGGTGGTGCAGAGCGGTTGTTGACAAGAGAGGCCCAAAGGTGCAAATTCAACACTTGCTTTGCCTTCACCACTAGAGAAGATACAGGCCATCACCACACCCATGCTGGCAGCCCTTGCACTTCCTGAAGGCGCATCATTACCCACCCTGTGGAGACCATACTTCACTGCCGTGACATCTCAGCAGCTTCCACGGGGGTTCTGGAAATTCTTCTGCAAAGGAGACCTACCCTTTGTTTCACCACCAAAAGGAAGCATCTCAAACATGCACCATCAGCACATGCTGAAGAGGAGCATTCTTTTCCTAAAAGAGGAGAACTTTCTCCAAAAGAGGAAAACTTTCTCCAAAGTCTAGAGCTGTCTCCACAGAACACCTGCTATTGGCTCCTCTTCATTTCCAACTGCTAAATAATTGCTCGAGCTTCTGCTGTTTACATCGCACACTCTCCACATTTTCTCTTGCCAGGTATGAGCTTGCTGTGGCTTCCCAAGGAAAAGCTTCTATGCCAATGCATTGAGGAATGCCGGCCATGACCTCTCCCTGGAGCAATTATCATCTGGTTGAATGAGTTTGGGTGGAGATGACAGATTTCTTTTCAAGTTTTGAAATAAAGCACATTAAAAATTCAGCAGTGAGGTCATTTAATAACAGAAGCAAATCTGAGCTAAGCTCCAGATTCCTGCTGGCATTACATGTTTCCTTTCTCCAACTCTTTTTCCTGGAGAAACCCCTTCAGAAATGTGGGTTGGGTTTCAGCCTTTCTGTTGAGGTTACCAGCACGTTTGCCATTTACACCACTCATGATAGCAGGTTTTGCTGTGTGGGCATATTTTCTGCCATGTCAGCAACTGAGAACCACCACCTTGGTTTCTATAAACTACCAAACCCTCATCAGCCATCACAGCTCTTTGGTCACGGGCTAGATGTTAACCATGAAAGACCCCATATAGCACATTACCAACCTCCCGAGCTGCTCCATCTTCCCCAAACCTGGGTATTAACTTCTCTTCTTTACATCATTTTGTGGTTTGTGGTGCTCTCAGATGAACCCAGCTGAGCAGTAACAGCCCCATGTGCAATCAAACAAGGGGGGAGCAGATGAAACTATGACTTTAGAGATATTTCCGGGGACCTAGGGAACTGCATCTCCCCCCCAGCCCTGGCCCTTCGTTGCTGTGCAGTCACTTCTTGTCGGAGACTTCCTAAGACACAGACATTCCTATTGCACGCCACCGTGCATGTGCTCAGATAAATCTAATGCTGTGATTCTAAAGTCAGTAAATAAAAATGCACAATATTATGTGTGCACATTCACGGGGGTATTCATTAATGTAGAATCATTAAGGTTGGAAGAGAGCTTCAAGATCATCAAGTCCAACCATCAACCAATGTACTCCCTGGTTCTTTACAGTGGGGGGCAAATTGCACCCAGGGTCAGTTACTGCCTTTATGGACCAAAACCTTGGCTACAGATTCTTGTTATCAATGCAAAATTTGCTGTCAGAGCATTCTCACATTCTGCTGGTGATGCATAATTCAGAGATAGGAGACTCTGCTCTCCTTGCTGCAGACATAACTTCCACAGACCACAGGGAAAGCTGTAGGGCATCACATGGAGGCAAGAAGGGAACTAGAAAATTAATTTGAGTTCTCTGCTGCTTTGAAAGTCAAATGCTGGTTTTGTTTTCAGGGACTCATAAGGTAAATACTCAAGATGTGTCCAAACCACAATGTTCTGCTACAAATCTGAGCTTCCTTAAGGTTCGGGGGATCAAGAATTTAAGGATTTGGTTCAGCAGTGAAGCCTGGCCTTCAGTTTCTTTCAAGTACATGTGGATCAAAGTGGAATTTCTGGCCCATCTCTAGAAAGCATCAGGCTTGACTGGAACAAGCAGAAAAAGTTGACGCAACAAGCTATGTGCCAAAATGTTAATGTATAAGAGAGGCTTGAGGCAGGTTCTAGCTACCCTCTCAGCTACAAGGAAATCCAGGAGGAGTTCACCTTGAGCAGAAGAGGTCCAGAGATGTAAAAAGTTGACCTGGGACTTTGAATTCCTCCTCCATTGCCACCTCACTGAGTGATGCTTCATGTTATCTTTTCATTGCCATGTCTCTCCTCTCTGTCTGTCAAACGGCAGCGTCTCCCAGCCTGAGAAGAGTGTCAGGAGGGTAAATAAATAGAAGAGGCTGAAGCGCCTGGACACTTCTGCACTGCAGCAGCTCTTGATGTGAAGGGCTAAAGATGTTAGACCAAGTAGCACTCTTCATACTTGATCTTTTTACCCCCCTCCCCATTCCCATTTCCTGATAATGGCTGAGAAGCAATCAGAACGTGATGTTTCCCATACTTCGTCTAAGCTCAGACAAGAACAAACATAAACATTCCGGCAACATCTACTGAGTCATTTTACTAATTGGCGAACGAGGCAAAAAAACCCCAACCCCTCCAGCATCCTTTCCCCATATGTTCCTGAGAACGTGGAGTGTTTACAATACCAAGCACAACACTGCATTAACTGTGCTCCTTGCAAGATTGCTGCACATGGCTGGAAATCACGATTCTGTCCTTAGACTGAGAAAGGAGACAAAACAACAAAGGTTTAAATAATAAAGAATCAATAACAGCATCAAGCACTAAGGAGCCCTTCCATAGCACTTTACAGGTCCCTAGCTTCATGCAAATTAACTGTTCCAATAAACAACATAAACATCCCACCATGCACAACCTGAAAAGGATTGCAGGCACAAGGAACAATTGCATAAATCATTCGTCACCCTGGTCTCTGTCCACTTTCACCTGGAGAAGACGGTAGCCCATTAGCGAGCACGCTCACCACTCCTCACACCCAAGTATATCAAAGCAGCCAGGAGTCCAGGCCCACAGCAGAATCATCCAAAGAGACAGGCTGGTGCCAACACCATTTCATGTCTAAAGGGAACTCTAATCGTATCTGAAACAGGGGTTTTAGCAGCTAATGCCGGATCCATAAATAAGCCAAGATTAGGGATCACAATTTACTTTGCTTTGTATAATCTTATCCAGACCTGATGTAAGAGGGAAATTCTGCACGGTGTTAGCATCATGTGCAGGGCTGGCAGCGCACAGTTCTGGTTGCAGCACCAGGATGTGCAGATGCTGTGCTCCCGCAGAAACACCAACCCGCTGTCTGCTGCCACGCCTGGACCAGTGACACCACTGCCAAGGAGCATCCTGCTGGGAGATGGGCGCTGTCACCACATGGGTGCAGGCTGTGCCCACAAACAGCCCTATGCCAGGCAAAATGGCAGCAAAGGACAGGACAAGCACCTCCAACTAACTTTATGGGACTCCAGAGGCAGTAAAATAAGGATTTGGAAAGGCTTCCAAGCAGCAGCACACATGCAGCAACTTTCACAGCATGACAGATGCCCTTCCTGCAGCACACTCGGCTGTCAGAGCTTGTGCAGAGAGACTCTGGCTCATGTCAGGAGCACCCATGTGAAGAGTTCGCCCACTGCAAGGGGCAACGTTATCTTATCTACAGCAGGTTCCACGCACAGGTAAGTCCACATACATTTTTATGCTCTTCAGAAAGTGCCTTTATTTTCAGAGCCACTGAACGGCCAACATTTTTGGTAAAGTCATTGTGGGTACTCACCACCTCCAAAAATCACTTACCTATCCAAAGGGCCAATTCATCAAACATATGACAAGTAATAAAGTCTTTGAGTAGATCCATTGAGGTGGCTTGGACTTGTGTGCTGTGTTTCGCATCAGCCACTTGCAGACAGTCCAGAGAAAAACTTTTTCTTCTCCCCAGACTCTCTCCACCAAGTTAGACCCACGGGATCCAAAACATGCTATGAGCTGCTCTTTGCTAAACTGAAACCTCATCCACGAGGTTTGGCAAAAGCCAGGTCAGTCCCCCCGTCTGCCTGTCCTGAAGCCAATGATCACAAGGATGATTATTTAATATTTATAGTATGGCGGTACCCAGAAGCTCCAGCACAGAGCAGGACTCCGTCCCGCTACGCTCTGTGCAAACAAAACTCTCTGAAGGCGGTAACTGCCTCTGCTCTGAGATCTTACAGGAGCTGCATCAGAGGCTTCCCAGGCACGCTGCAAACCCAGAGAAAAGCCATAAAACTCATGCAGTAGCGAACAACCAGGAATGGAGAAGGCGATAGAAGGAATTTTGCCGTCAATAACCATCACTGCACTATAAGGTTGTTTAAAATAGGGAACACTGTTTTCCTCATGGAAATCCTATGTTTATTATTAGTTATGCCTCTGAGTATAAATAAATACGTAATGGATTGCATATTGGTTAATTCTCTTCATTGTGCTTAATTGCTTCCTTGTTTGCTTTATACTTTCCACTCTGCTATATCCTCATATTTCAGCGTAAGCTCATCCCTTCCACGTTTGTTTATTGTGTCTACATTTACAGAAACTAAAGGTCAAGAGAAATATGATTTGTTATGGAACTTCCTAATACTAACATAGTTATAACATACAGCACAGCTCCCCGCCCTCCCTTGTCATGCAGCTGAGCTCAGTTTCTCTCCTCCCTCAGACACCTACCAGCCAGGACACTGGGCAAGCCAGCTCACTTCCAGCAAGGAGGCAGCTTCCCTCAAATATCCTCCTGTGTTTTCTTTCCCAGACAGGAGGCTTGTGTTTGAGCCTTCAGCTCACATCCATGAAGAGGACATTCTCCTAACCCACAGGATAGATGCTCCTTGGGCAAGGATGCTGCCAAAGCAGACGGCACCCTGCCAGCACCTCCTCACCCTGGTTTTGTGGGGCCACCCTCAGCTGAGAAGTGAGTTGCCAGCCTTTGTGGCACCATCTGATGATGCTTCCCAGCAAGACTGGTGGTTTTTGCTACGTGGATGCTCTCATGAACAAGTTGAGCAGAGATGCTGTGTGCTCCAGAGCACAGTGAACTCCCAGCAAGAGACCAGCAGAGCAGGCACACTCGGCCTTTTGGACCTGAAGCAGTGATATGGTTTTAAATGATGAAGGAGCCATCTAGCACCGACAACCTCTAAATCCGCTCCAATGGGATATAACTTACATCCTGGCTGATCACACCACAGAAACCACTGCAACCTTAGAATTGTAGAATCAGTCAGGATGGAAAAGTCCTTTGAGATCATCAAGGTGAACCAATAACTCTACCAAGATCACCACTAGACCAGATGTCTAAGCACATCATCTAAACAATTTTCAGACACATCCAGGGATGGTGGCCCAACGCCCTCCCTGGGCAGCCTGTTCCAATCCCTGACTGCTCTTTCAGTAAAAAAATGTTCCTCATGTCCAGCCTAAACCTCCTCTAGTGCAGTCTGAGGCCATTCCCTCTTGTTCTGTCACTAATGACCCATGAGAAGAGACCAGCACACTCTCTACAGTGTCCCTTCAGGTAGTTGTAAAAAGTTGTAGAAGGTGACAAGGTCTCCCCCTCAGCCTCCTCTTCCTCAGACTGAACAGCCCCAGCTCCCTGAGCCGCTCCTCATGCTTGTTTTCTAGGGCCTTCACCAGCTTTGTTGCCCTTCTCTGCACAGCTCCGGTACCTCAATGTCTTCCTTGAACTGGGGTACCCAGAACTGACCTCAGTACTCAAGGTGTGGCCTCACCAGTGCCAAGTACAGGGGGGCAATGCAATCACTTACCTACTCCAGTCTAAACTTCCCCTGGTGCAGCTTGAGGCCATCGTTCTGTTGCTCTAACCTTCCTTGAAATACTTCATGATCTCTGCTTCCAAATGATCACCCACACACACAACACGTGGGAGTTCTTAAAGACAACTTCAGACACTTGAGAGGTTTCCATTTCCATTGGACAAAGCTCTGTATCTGCTTTGCAGTAGAGCCATGGATGGGAAGCGCATGCTCAGGACAAGAGCATATTTTGAAGGGGAATGGATGAGGGAAGTAACTCTGAGCTCATTATTGTAAGTGCAGAGAAACACACACTATTTTCCAAACAAATATTAGCTCAAGATGACATTTGCGCGCAGTGTACAGATGCACCAGCTGCAGGCAGGAAGAAATGTATCCTGTAGGATGCAGCTGTACAAGTAGGTGGGTTGTGGAGGGTTTCTGTGTTCCCCCAAAAGCATTTTCAGAGCAGCCAGACCCAGAAGCACGGGTGGGACCCTGGAATTAGTGGAGACAACTACACCCTCTAGGAATGAGATGTTGGGGGTTGCAGAGACTGGGCTGAACAAAAATGAACTTAGTGCAGAATGAAGAAAGGAGAAAGAGGAGGATGGTCAGATCTTCTCTTTGCACCACTGTCCCACTGTGCAATCTTCATCCTTCCTATGGAACTGTCACCCTTCCACGTGCAAGGTTTTCCTGCTCTGTCACCACCACCAGCCCCCAGCTATCACCAAGTTTTTGGGGTGATTTTTTTTCAAACATGTCCTCAGACTATAAAGCTGCCCAGAGTTTCCAATGGGCAACCGCCAATTCAGCCTCCCGCCCTCAGTTGGTTAGTCCTCATGCTTCTCAAAAAAAGGGCCAATTTTTGGTAAGCAACCAAAGGCTTAAAATTCCTAGCTCAACCTTATTAGAGGTAAGGAGAAAAATATGCAGGGACATGAAGTAAATTCCTGTCTAATTCCTCGGGAGACCCAATGAATGGGAGACTTCTCCTGTCTGTTTATTTTCTTCCCAGCAGAAGTCCCAGTCTGTCCTCATCCTCTTCCAAAAAAACCGATCATGCTCCACACCCAGGAGCTGTGACATCAGAGGATATTTTAAGAAGGTAAATTTGTCCCCAACCCAGGTCTGGTCTCGTTCCCTTTCCCTCACACAACCCCAGCCCAACCCCACAGCTTGCTGCAGAGGAAAGTCAAAGCTGGCTACTGGATGCCAAACCTGGAGGTAAAGTGGGAATTTAAAAAAGAAGGAATTGTCTTTTCCAGTAATTTCCCTCAGAAGAAATAATATGCTTGGCTTGTCTCTATGTTGATACAAGGGTGACTCATTAATCCAACAATGTGAGACTGTTTTAAGGTTAATGGCAGGCATCTAGAACTGGCATCGTGTCAGTTGGCAGCCTCCGAGCTCGGCCCAAAAATGCACTTTTATCACTGTAATATATCCGGAATGCAGTCATACCTAACGATTTCGTTCTCAGACTCATTTCTTAAGAACATTGTCAGAGTCCTTTTGCTCCTGGCTCCAAGCTTTGCTTGAAAATTACCCTTGAAAACCACATGTGTGCCCACCCTTTGTGTCTTTGAGGTATACAAGAGCCTAATCACACCTTGGTGTATTCTCATCTTACTCAAGTTTGGTTCAACCCAAAACTCTGTAGATGACCATGGACTCGGCTTGCTGCTCAGTTCAGTGCAGGCAGCAGTTTTCTAAGTCTCTCAACCCCCATTGGGCACCACTCCTTATATTGGGGAGCACACTCCATAATGTCTGCTGACCTCCACCTTCAGGCTGGAAAAAGCTCCTCTCCCTAAAGTTTACTGGTTTTCCAATAAAAACAACAACCAATAGTGGGATTTCTGCTATGCAAAAGAAAAAAAAAAAAAGACCTAAAATAACTGCTTCCACCCTTCCTACATCTTAAAATGAGGGGAGAGGAAAAAAAGGCAGGAATATTCTCTCCTTGCATGTCACCTCTGAATTTTCCTTTAACTTTTAAAAGATGTTTGGTTGGTTGGTTACAGCCATCCTGTGGACAAATGCCTGCATCCTTGCTCACAAACTGCTCAGGCAGAATTCCCAGAGAAAACAGTGGGCCAAGTCCTAAATGGCTTCATCCACTCCTACCAAAGCCAGCCAGGGACATGCAGCAAGCTGGAACCTCAGCTCCTTCAAAGACAGTCAGAGGCTGCCTCAAAGGAGAGGAGAATGGGAAAAATCTATTTTTCAGCATCAAAAGCTTCCCCTCCCTTCAAAGAAGGACTCTGGGGACTTTGCAATGCTCTCCTGCAGACAAACAGAAGAGTGACGCAAGCTCTGTGGACTGAGCACCAGAGTGGTCATACCAGGACCCAAGAGCCATCCAATGCCAGGGTTGTTTCCAACAGTGGCTAAGAGCCATGGGAAGAGCATAAAAACCAGAAGCATAAAGTGATACTCCCCCATTATTCTCTATCAGCCTCCAGCTTTTTTGCATCACCAAGAGGTACCCTGCCAGGTACTCTGTCTTTGTAGTTATTAGCCCTTGGCTCATGCTCTTGCCAAGGTCCCTATAGGGCAAGTTCTCTGCAGGGCTTCCAAGTCTCATAACCATGAGTAGCTTTGAGGCTCGGCATAACCCTAGTTGCAAAAGTGGTCTGATGAGTTTAGTATTAGTCAGGTTAGGCCTCATTAAACATCTGCTTAGCGTTTGTGGGACTGCGCCTCAATGCTCAGGGTTGTTTTTTTCCACAGATAATGATCCTTTTTTCGTCAGATTCCTAACGACGGTACAATACATCATTCTGACCACGGGCAAAGCTCTCAAAATGCAAACCTGCTGCTGCAACTCTTCCAGAAATGTGCACAATATCAGCCCAGTAATACCAGACTGACACACCTACAGGCAGAGAAATCCCAGAGATTCGCGACTATAACATCTGCTGTTAGGCTTTTTGAAAAACTGGCCCCCATTTATTTGGTACATGGACGTTACAAGATGTCAATAAGCCCGGTAAGTTACCTGCATTTTTCAGCTTATGAAATCTTCCTGCTTTGTTTGTCCTGAGGAACAGATCCCATCATACTCCTGACCTTGTTACACTATGACACTTGTTCCTGTGCCGTAATCTGCTTTTCAAGTGCCCGCACCTATTTCACTGAACCTCCACCAAAAAGGTCACTCATTAATAGCCCATCTCCATTCTCCATAGTTGTCCAGCCACAGTAGCCTGAGGACCTTGTTGCAAGCTCCCACCCTCACAGGAATCATCGATTGCAGAGAGAGCACAACCCTCGCTGTCAAAGTAATTAACAACAGAGAGAATGGAGAAAGACACTGCAAAGAGCCTGGAACTGCTGCCTCTCTGAGGGGTCACAGTCTGAGAAGGGACGTTGTTGTGTGACTGCTTTACCCACGCTTTGTGCTCTACCTTTGCAAGGAGATGGCGGTCTTTCTCCATACCCAGTAGAAGCTGGAAAGGTGCCATTGGCATAGTTGTGTCCCATCCTAAAGTATGGCAAAAGCAAGCATGTAGGAGATGGCACTCCAAGGAGGAAGAGGAGACCCCTGGACCACAGCAGGAAAGGTTGTGGCTATCAGAGCCTAACGCTGCAATGTGCACCTGAATGTGTCCCACTGTTGAGGCTACATCATCCTCCCTCCTTGTTTTCTCTGGTTCAATATCTAAAACCCTGGTGACCAACCAGAACACTTGGGCACATCTGCAATAAAACCAAACATTAACAACTGTGCAGCTGCTCCAAAGGGGATAACAGCATCAGAATGACTAAAGGTGCAACCATGCAATGAAGAATGGGACAATCCCAGCAACTCCTCCACTGTGTGTTTAATCGCCTAAGAGCAGATCATTCCCTGCTGCAGTTCATGAGGTGAAGCACGCGAGAATGCCATGAGCCCAGGCTACTCCATTGGTTTTCAGGTGAAAGAGACCACATTGGCAACCTGACAGCAATGCCACTTGTTTTCACATTCCACCACAGAGGGAATCTCTCCATCCTTGGTCAGGAATCAGTCACTTACTAAATCATAGAATCATTAGGGTGGAAGAGACCTACAAGATCATCCAGTGCAACTGTCAACGCATACCCACCCCACTCTGCCCGCTAAACCCTGTTCCCTAGTGCCACATCTAAGTAGTTTTTGAACATCTCCACGGCTGGTGACTCCACCACCTTGCTGGGCAGGCTGTTCCAGTACTTGACCACTTTGTCAGTGAAGAAACGTTTCCTAATGTCCAATCTAAACTTCCCTTGGGACAACTTGAGGCTGTTTCCCCTTGTTCTATCACTAGTGGCAAGTGCACAACCCATCCAGAGAGAAACAACATGGACTTTCCTGAGCAGAGCCACACTGTGGTGTGACAGATCTCACCCCTTCCTGCTGTCACTTTGCTGCATGCAAAGGGTGCTTTGGATTTGCTGGATTGTTAAATTCTGAAGCGATGCTGTTCTGCTCCAGAAGCCCTTAGAGGCTGTTGCAGCCCCAAACTCTGGAGCAGAGCTGGCTGATGGCAGCAGAGGGCAGCGGTTGATTCACGCTGGCCAGCCTGTCACACTGTCATGATGCAAACCTGACAAAGGTTCCTGATCACTCTTCCCACAAAGGTTAAGGCTGGGAAACCAGGTGAAACTAAAGGAGGGCACAGGCATGATGCCTTGATTCAGAGCCATGACGGCAATGGCACAAACCCACCTCCCCCATCAAGGTGGAGATCACTGCTGGAAGCGCCTTTCTGTTTTTGTCAAGGTGCCTCTCCCCTAGCGACAGCACTTCAGTGCAGGCAAAAGCCCAAATCAAACCAAGCTCCCCCCAAGCCCCACACCCAGCACCGGTACCAAGATATTTTTACATGCTTCAAAAGCAGGTCTTTTTGAAAACCAGAAAAAACTTACAAGTAAAACAAAATACTTTGTTTAAATTAAACATCTTGGCTAGTGACAGCCCTAATCTCCTTTGCAATTGCTTTTAATTCAGAAGTCTCAAACCCACCCGAGCAGCTTTCATTCAGAGGGAGGGAACCCAGGCAAACAGCCTCACCAGCAATCAAACCATCTGGCTTCTCCTAAAGCACATCAACACTTCCCTTCATCCATCCTTCTCCTCTTGCACGTATCCGGCTGAGATTGTACAGCCATTTCCCTCCCATTTTAGGAATGGCTTTTATTTTTTAATGCAATTTCTCCCCAGGTCAGAGAGTTCCTGAGAGGAACAGAAGTAGAAAAGGACAATTAAAGGCTTTTTAACAGCTCTGGAAAGCCAGGCCACCGACTAGGCTAATCGCTAACAGCTTTCATTACTATCCCTCTCCTTTCATTTTGCTGCACGTGGAGCTGGTGTCCTCCAAGCAAAGAGCTGACTGTGCAAGGGAGAGGCAGGCTGAGGAGGACCAGCTGCTCTGCCGAGTGTCCCACACTGCCCTGCTAGAGCAACATAGTCCAGATCCGTCATCATCCTCATGCTCCTCCAGCCCAGAGGCTCTCATCCACGCTGCTTGCTTCTCAGCAAAGCCCAGACCTCCCACATCCAGCCAACCCGGCCATGTGTGGCTTCCTCCAGCCTCACCCACTGCATGCTCTCCCTTTCCAGTCCCATGTTTTCCCGTACTCACAAGCCCTGACCCAACTGTCCTGCAGCCCAATGTGTGCTCCTCTGCATGTCACCCTGACATTTCAGTTCCTAAGTTGACATCTCAGCTTTGGCCTGTGGCACCCAGCAGACAAGAAACAGCTGTAAAACACTTCAGCTGAGACGAGAAACCATTTTCTAGGATGTAAAAGATCAGGAACTAAATCCATCTTACTGCATGACGCATGGCATTTCTCCACGATGCAGACCCTTCCACTGCTGCTGTTTCCACAGCGTTACGGCAACATTTCTGGGCAGGACACCACTCTTAAGAGATGCTCAAGACCTTCTGGAGGATGTTAACCTGAGTACCACACACCCTACGTTCTCAGAGTTCATTTCAGCGTGCGCAAAGGCTTTCCCTTTCACAATTTGGCCCCCTTCCCCGCTGGCTGCGTTCCTGTAGCTGGCAGTTCAAGCATCCCAGCAGATCCATAAATAATTCAACAGCTTGCTAAAAAAAGTGATCAATCATGTTTATGGTTCTGAAACACGCAGAATAACGTAGGCAGAGACCCACAGTACCAGGAGTAAGTCAGGAGAAGTCAGAGGGGGATATCGTAAGGCAAAGCATCAGAGAAGCCGGTTGCAATAGGAACGAAGGAGGAGGAGGAAAACCCCTTTGCCCTTTAATTAAAGCTTCAACCAAATAAAATAAGTCACAAAAAAACCTTTCCCACTTCCAGAGGAGAGTATTTTAGGGCCCTGAACAGCCATGTGAGCAGTTCCAGCTCGAGTAAGACTTTTTACACATCTTCCAGTAGCATATGCTTTAAAAATTACACCAGAGAAAAGTCTGCACTTCTTTGGCATTTTGTGCCTGTTCATTTCCCAGCTCTAGGAGCAAACTATGCCACAGAGACAAATTTCATCCGTCCTTATGACTACTGCTCCTCTGCTGATATGCAAATAGCAGCATTCACTCATGCTCTATTTGAAGTTTATTAGTCCACTTTCCACATCACTGTTATTTTAGTAACGCCATCTGAACCAGGAATCATAATTCCACATCCTGTGCTCTGCAGATATTGGTATAAAATTAAAAGACCATTTTCTTGTAGAGAGATCTCCAAACCTTTCTGGCAGGGAGGATGTCTGACAACTGACTGGGCTCCAGCCCGCACTGCTGAGTGCTGCTTTCTTTTCAGTTTTCCTTTCTTTGGCTGTTGTGCTTGATGCAGTGAAAAGATGCAGACTCTTTTGTTATTTAACACATCTAATGTACAGTAAAAGCAGGAGGATTTGCCAGCATTCCAGACCCCACTGGTCAGGCACATGGAGAGATCCTCCCTGAGTATTGATAGCAGAATGACCCACTACCCATGTTTTCTGCACTGTTTTCACTCTAGGAAGAGAACCACACCAAAATTCTGGGTCAGCCAAATGTTCATCTTCCTACACATTCAGAAAGAAACACGGGATGTGGAGATGAATCCACAGCTGAAATAGGCTGTTGCCTTCAGCTGCCCATCCACCCACTGCCCTGAGCAGGGTTTGGAGCAGGATGATGGCATCAGGCTTAGCTGCCATAAGCACCTCCTTCCAACAGTCTCCCATCACTGGATTAAATGACATTAAAGGGGAGGATAAAGGCAACCAAGGACTTTAGGATGGAAGAGACAGCTTTATTTTTACTTCTTGCCAATGCAGTCATGCTCATGGTGAAGCATCTAATTCAGTTTTCAACATCTGGAGCAGGAGAATTCCTGTTGCTCTGTTCTGGAGGCTTTGATAGACCTTAAGAAAAATCCGCCTGTGATAAAGTGGATGTTATCAAACCTTCTAGAAGAGGGTTTGAATGCTAGCTGAGAGTTTGCTAACCCAATCCAACTCCACTGTTCACCTACATTGCAAATCAGAGACAGTGCTTGGTCTTTTTCTGTGCTGTTCTCATGGGATTGCTCTCCCCATGGCTATGGAGTAAGAGTAGAGTTCCAAAGCAAGATGATGACTGGGAAAGTCCCAAGTTCTTTATGCAAAACCCCTTCCTTCTGGAGAAAACAATCCTAATCCAAAGTAAAAATAGCAAGGAAGAGTGCAGCTGCTTGCAAAGGCCAGGACTGGACACAGGCAGGGAGCTGAGAAGAGCAGGACCAGCATTGAGGACATTTTGGATTGCTGGCCTCTAGAAAGAGAGATCCTGATACTTTTACTAAACATTGCAAAATGCTGAATTACCCTATTGACACTTAATGTTCTGCATCATTTATCTTCCAATGATGCACTCAAATCCAGCTTTTTACAAAGCCGCAGGCGCATGCTTGTTTTCAAAAGCTTTGTAAACACTGTGACACGTCCAGAAGACCAGCTGGAGAGGACATCTCCTTTCCGAGCCCTCCGTCCTGGCATGCTGCCCTTGGAGCAAGACGTAGTCTTTGCACACCCTACATTGCCAGCTCTCCCTGCCTTCTCCCAAGACAGGGAAGACAGACTGCTCCTGCCTTTCCTTCCCCCCTTCCCTCCTGCTCACTGCATCCCTCTCCACAGAGATACGGGTCTTGTGAGGAGATTATCAAAGCATGAACTCCTTTTGCCTGGCTGCAAAAGGGTAGCAATTGGTCCTCACAAATTATCCTCATTCCTTGTTCTACCTTTCTCACCTGATGCACATGACAAACCTTTCTGACTCTTCACCATGCCCCACTACACTCACAGAAGCACACGCATCATCTTCTTCAGGCTCTTCACACTAAAGGCTTTTGGGAACTGCTTTCCTACCTACGGAGGTTTCCCACATTGCCAGAGATGTGCAGGCTCAGAGGAACATGTAGCTTTTGTTTTGCCCAGTCCTAGTCACGGAAGAAGAGCTACAGAGTGACAACTCGGCATGGACCATAAAAACCCAAAACCAACTCCACACCCTTATCCCACCAAGGAACAGGGCAGGCTTATAGATCTGAAAAAAACCAAATCAATAGAAGGAAGGAAGGAGAGGAAAAATGGCTGTGCTGCTGGAGATGTGGTGGCTGCACCCTGTGTCTTGTGCCTGGGAGGTGTGTGTTGGGTAAAGCAACACAAGCACATAGCAGGAGGTGGTGTCAAACCCATCTGCAACACTTCTTCCTGGCTATGAGAAGGGTGTCGGCTGTGAGCCTTTGAGTGAAAAGCTGTTTCCAAGATGTAACTGCCTCTGGCACCTTCTGTGGGACAGATGGGTGCTTAGATGGTGCCTATAATTCAACTGCCTCCAAAGGATGAAAGAGGCTTTTTTACTCTCAAAAAATAAAGGAAAAGGGGTGAGGGGGGAAGAGAAAAGCAAAAAATCATCCAGGTAACAGTTTCCTTTGGGAACACAGTCCTCCAAAACGTAGGTGGTAGTACAAATACATTTCTGGAGAAGCTATATTGAGAACTTGGCCATGGTAAGCTTCCATCCAAAACATCCCGTATTGCTGTTGGGCTAGGAGGCTAATTGCAAGTCCAAAGAAAAGAAAAAAAGACTCAATGGAACTGAGCTTTAAAGACAGTAACTTCCAAATGCTATTTGGACACTGGCAAACACATGCTCCATTTCAAACTTGAGGAGAAGAGAAAACAAACATGCCACTACTGGGAACACACTGGAGGTCTTTAGCTGGGATATGGAGAGGAAGCTCCCTCGCCGGCCCACACAAACACACACACACAAACTCGCCCAGTTGGACTGGTTGCTCAGAACAGAAGAGGAGGAAATATTAAACATTTTTGGAGGCAGACATCAACCTTGTGTCTCCAGTGTGCTACCCCATCACATTGCCCATAGCTATTCCAGGGCACAGGAATTGCCATCCAGGAGAGCCAGTGAGCAGGTTCCCTGCCAGGGAGGAGCTGCAGCACCTCTGTGAGCTGAACTTCATCACTGTGGGGTGAGGCATTTGCATCATACTTCACGTATCTGCTCCTAGATGGTGGCAAGCTTCCAAGAACCACCACATCTCAGGTACTGCTGAAGAAGCAACACTTCACCTACCCACAGCATAAACAAGAGGTTAAGTGCTACAAAAACCTCATCACAATCTGGGATGAGAAGAACGAAGGAGAAGACTGGTGTGAGGGACTTGCTTTCTTTTAGCTTGGTTTGAGAAAACCAAGAGATATGAGAATTTGCAACAAGCTTGGAAAGATGTGGGGGATCTCTGTCCCCCATTCCACCTTGAGCAATGTCCAGTGTGTTCCTCTGTGCTAGAGGTTGAGCTTTGCAGAAAACCTCTTCCCTCCTGCCACCCCATCATCTCCCAGTGCTGTATCCCTCTCTCCAAAAGGGATAGATAACTAGACCATCCTGACAGCAATATTCAGCATCTTTTGGTCTCCTGAAGATGGGTTTTGGGTAAATAACGGTGAGTTAGGGGCTGGACTCAAAGGTGGAATATGTGCCAACAAGCCCCCAAAGGACTTGCACATCCTTAATCTATCAGTAGGACTTGGTGGGAGGATGACGGGCTCTGCTGATTGCCTGCCTGTAATTAGACCTGTAAGTGCACCTCTGGCAGATCATTTTATTCCCTCCTTTTCCTATGTTTTTATAGCCCCACTGGCAAGGCCTCTGACAGCTTCAAAACCCTGAACATGTTCAGCTGTGGGAGGGAGAGCAGGCCCAGTTTCTGCATTTCACAGCAGAAGCAGAGGAAAAGGAGAAAACTTACTGGAGAAATAGAGGTCAAAACAGAAAATGGACTTGGATGCCCCTGAATGTAAAAAGCCACTGCTGAAACAAGCGATAATTTCCTTGGTGAAGACCAGGTACCATCACCAGCAATTCAACATCTCAAGGTTGTTGTTTGCAAGTCTCTGGCACCGAGGAAGACCTGGAAAACTCTGTGCACCAGGAAGAGTGGTAGGAGCTCTATAGCCCATGGCATACAAGCTGGAGTATGGCTCTTCACACACTTACCAATGGTCACCAGTACCTAGACCCTGCCAAAAGCCATTCCTCCCCGCTCAATTTCATCTTTGGCTGTTATCAGAGGTTTTGGGTTTCTTTTCCACAAACATTGCAGCACAACTGACAACGTTGCTGCTGCTTTGCAGGACATCCAGCATGGGGCCATTGTGGAGCCTCCTCAAGCAAATTTGCACTCATGAACACACACAAGGACACTGCACAAAGCCAGGAAATAAGTAAGTAAAATTTACCGATGCTTTGCTGCCATAGGAGGGTTAGTTCCATGAATATTCTTAATAAGAACATCCTTAAAGGAAAAAAAAATGTCTTTGACAGTAGCAGATGTGGAAATACTGAGCCTGCCTTTGATGCCATGCAAGGTGAAAGAAGGGAGAAGCAGATGCCTGAAAATCAACAGTATCATCACTGACTTATCTGAGGACAGGAGAGAGTGGGAACCCCGTATCCCCACCTCTGCCACACTTTCTGGGCCAAGCACAGCCCTCCATGATTTCACAGCAGATCATAAAGGTCTCTGCTTAGCCACTCCATGGAGCATTGTGAGGAAACTCTACCCCAGCACCTTTGACCCCCCATCTCTTCAGAGAATGGACTTGAGCATCCACGGCTGTTCTGTCAGCATGGTCACCTGAAGGTGACAGTGAAAGGTGACATTCCAAACAGGATTAGAAAGCACTTCCAGGGACCTGCTGTGTTTGTGCAGAGATGGATGGGGGAGGATTTACAGGTAGAGAGTGCAGAACAGAGTCAGAAGCAATAATTAAGTGTTACTATGCGCAACACGCATGCTCCAAGACATGTGATGAAGAGCAGCAATTTCCTCTTTGCCCACCAGCTCTCACATCAGTGACGGGTCCAGCTCTCATGTACAGGCCACTTCCCACTCTCTCGCTCACAAGGAATGTGGATCTGAGGCTGCTGTACTAAACCAAATTGAAATGGTAGATGACTGACTGCTCCTGCCTATAATACAAATGAGTTGCTACAGACCAGCAAGAGATTTTATTTCCTGAAAACATCCACAGCCATCTTAGGAAGGGTAATTCCCATTCGTCAACTTGAGTTTTTCCTGGCAGTACCTTCTAATCACTTGGCACGGGTTTGTGCATTAAAGCAAACAGATGTGTGTGTTTGCAAATCTAACTCCCACATGCAAGTCAGGTGTGAGAGCTGATCAAAAGCCCCCTAAGAAATGTCAGGACCACATTTTTATGACAAATTAAGGTTTGATTAATTCTTCTAAGTGATCCATTCCCCATGAAGATATCAACCATTTGTCAAAAATTTGGGAACACATTTATCTGAGGTTTTGCTCCACTGCATTTTGCTCTCTTCAGAAGAAAAATCCTAGTTTTCCCTTGAGCAAAATCCTTTTTCTTTTAGGTCTGGCATGGTGCCAACTGTGTGTGCCATCGCTAAACTGCGCCTTATGAAGTGGGAGGGATCCTAAGTCTAACAGAATCAGTGACTGAAGAAGACATATTTTCTTTTAAATCACCTCTGTTCCCTGAACACTCCCCCAAACATTTTCTATTCACCTCATGACAACACAACCACTTGAAGAGCAAAGCTCATGTGTGATATAATGGGCTGTTTCTGTGGCTGCCAGGTACCCCACGAGAACTTTCCGCCTTCTCCCACGGAATGCTGGCCCCATGGCAGCAACCCAGCTAAACCCAGCCGCAGCCTGATGGATGGGGTGAGTAGGATAGGTCTAGACCAGCTGTCTAGCATCAGGTGTGGATGTTTGGAGGTGCCACGTGGCACAGTGTCATCTGTCCACACCATCCACATCCATCAGACACACCCAGGATTAGGGACACACCACAGCATGTGCACAGACTCCTTCTCCTCACTGCCTTTGCTATTTTCTCCTCTGCTGAAGGCAGCCAAGTGCAGCTTTCTGCAGCGGGGGAGGAGGGTGTTGTGTAAAGCCTGCAGGCCCAGGGGAGCCGTTGAATTCCCTATCAGCAGCCAAGTCGTTCAGACAAGCTTCTCCGCACGCAAAGCTGCTGGGACAACCAAGGGCGTTTGTCAGCAGGATTTCCCTCCCTGTAATTTAAGACAGGCTTAGAGAGGCTACAGCCGGACTTCCTACAGTATAAATCCTATCATAATCCTCCAGCAACTGGGCAACTTGTTAACACTCAGGTATACGAGGACTACGCAAGCAGTCACATACTCAGGCACTACAAAACAGTTGCTAAACCATAGACAAAAAACCCAGAATAGATAACCAGAGACTTAGGGAGAGCAGAGTGAGGTGCTACCAGTCCTGCCATTTCCCATCTCCTGGGTCCTTCCTTCCAAGGCCATCAGCAGTGTGAAAAGGAAGCCAGGCTCTGTGCTTGAAGGGAGGATCCACTTGTCCTCCTGCTCCAAGAAGTGAAGCTTTAAAGTTGGTGCACCAAGCAGGCTGCAAACCTGTCTGGGCAGCTGAAGAGCCCTCAGGCAGAGCAACTCCTTTCTAGCTGTCACCATCAGCTATGGTTCATCCCTGTTGATGCAGTTTGAGGCAGGGACTGAGAGATCCAGTGGCAATTCTGGGAGGAGATGCTTTAATTTCTCCACAGCTTTTTTTTGGTGCTTAGTGAGGAACACACTGTGCCATGCAAATGTTGCCTTGTTGCAAAAATAACGACCTCAAAAATGACTTCTCAATCCCACGGCTTGATAGCCTTCACCTTTGGGATACAGAAACACCTCCAGGACTTTGAAAATATTTGAAAGGCACAACTCTGTAAGACGTTGCTTTTGGATTGTGCATGTAAAATGCCAGGTCTGTATCTTCTATCCCATAATCCAAACAAATAACTTCTTTACCCAAGACATTTTTGTATCACCTGATTTGTCAAGCAGCAAGGTGCCCAATGTTTTGGACCTCAGTTTAATCTCTCTACTTTGACAGAATCACAGAACATTAGGGATTGGAAGTGACTGCGAAAGATCATCTGGTCCGATCCCCCTGCCACAGCAGGATCACCTACATCCAGTCGCACAGCAACATGGCCAGGAGGGTTTTTAAACGTCTACACAGAAGGAGACTCCACAACTCCCCTGGGCAGCCCATTCCTGTGCTCCATCAACCTCACCGTGAAGAAGTTCCTTCTCATGTTTATATGGAACCTCCTATGTTTTAGCTCATGCCTGTTGCTCCTTGTCCTATCATTAGATGACACTGAGAAGAGCCTGGCTCCATCCGCCTGACACCCACCCTTTCCATATTTATCAACATTAATGAGGTCACCCCTCAGTCCCCTTTTTTCGAAGCTAAAGAGACCCGGCTCCCTCAGCTGTTCCTCATAAGGGAGACGTGCCACTCCCTCCATCATCTTTGTGGCTCTTTATTCAGAACAATCAAGGGGAAACAGGATGCTACAAAACTTGTATCTAAAAAGCAATGGGAAAACTTCAGAAATACCAGCACATGGTAGTTTCTCTTCTCCCCAAGATTCATATTCTGTATGGATCCATCTCATGGAGGCACCACAGTCAGATGGATGCAGTTAGGAAAAAATCGAAGAGCAAGACAGGTCTATATTTCAAACATCCTTATCTACTGCTGAACAAATCCTGATGCCTTTGAAAAGATACAGGGACTTCAAGATTTGGCCAAAGTTGCTTTTTTTGAGAATACCAAAGGAATTGAGTCTTTAGGAAAGCTGGGCAGTTCCCCCCTTAAATCAGTTATCGCTGCAATCCAGAAACAGCTGAGACATGCAAGTCTGGTCACAACTGAGATCCTAATAACTCAACCCTCAATTAAAAAGAAAAGCCAGCTAAAAGGCCAGGTGATGGAGATAGTTTAGCCAACTTAAAAGAAAAAAACAAGCAAAAAATATCTTCTGATCATCTCCGAGCCTGTGTAGGCAGCATCATACATCCTGACACCAGAAGGGAAGGGAATGTTGGAAAAATGACTACGGAAGGCCTAGAGACTGAATGTATTTATAGGATGAACCTATGTCTTGCTGATAGGGGAGGAATGCATTGAGAGTCATCATATTTTTATAGGCAGGGGCTCATCTAAAGTGGAATTAAAGGAACCTACAGAGAGATAATTTGCCTTCCCTTTCCTGTTATGCAGGAGACTGGAAAACAGAAAACACCTAACTACTGGTGTGTAGCAGGATGACTGCAGCTTTATAGCATTTCTGCCAGAGCTGCTACAGCCCGGAAACATTTCTCTACCAAGATGATCAGGGGAGCCATGAAACATTTTGTGTGGGATTCATTTTGAAGGCAGCATACCTGGAAGGAGCAGCATGTGGAAGATCCATCTGTAACACTCTAGTTACTCCTGAAAGATAATGGACAATCAGCTGTGAGCACCAAACCACCTCTGGCTGAAGATACAGTGGCTCCACATGTGCCAAATCCCAGTGGGTCTGGACCTGTGGGTATATTCAAAGCTGTCATCTCCTGTCAGCCAGGACAGCCACAGCATAGAAACCCAGCTTGGGGTTTTGTTTCTGTTGCATGTGCCAGGGAAAGTCAGATTATTACAGCTTTTAAACACAGCAAGGTGGTTTTGAGAGCCCATTTGTTTGGCTGCACTTCAAGTGCCTTTTGAAACTGGTGCACCAGCTCCTCCATGCTTCATCCCTCAAGAACAAGGGAAACACGTGCCCCAGAGGGAGAAAGACGTGCCACTGGAAATGGCTCTAAAACCTCTGACGATGCTCAGATGCTGCCAAACCAGAGTCACTTTCATCACTTACTGCTGGTGAGAGCCAGGAATGTCATCCCCTCTCTGGCTCTGCTCCTATCTGAGACAAGCTGCTTCCCCTCCGCCTGCTCCTCTGCACCAGTGTCTGCCTTCCTGTTTAGATCCTGTTCACCCTCATCCTTCATGCAGAGAGGGCCTGAGGCACCACCAACATATACAAAGCAGGCAAGAGTGATCCCATGGTCAAAGCCCAGGAACAGTCAAGTTACGAGACAGGAGCCCTTGACACAGGACCACAACAGCATCATACTGTTTGCAATACAGGAGGACCCTTGGCACTCAGCGGGACATTTATCATATGCCCTGCAGAGACCTATAACTGTGCCATCACCCAGGCTTTTAGCAAGGGCAGGGTGGAGGTCCATGAGCCATTTTTCCAAGTGGAAATCCTGCTGTCTGGATGGGAGGCAATCAGAAATCCCCCAGAGATTTGCAAGAATGCTCCTCAGGCTCCTAAGATTTATTGCATACACGGAGTGCAACCAGCGTGCTTACAACAAAACATTCTTTGTGGGATTATCCAAAGAAGGTAGAAGGGAGAATATTAATTACAGGAAGAGGCTACGTTCTGCTTTTATTCCAGTAAAAGTGAAATCCAGGCAACTGATTTACTTCATTTTTCCTTTCTTCTTTGGGAGCACAAATAACACACATCTGGCTGGACACGAACTGCAGCATCCAAACCCGCCCAAGGAGAGGAACACATCTTCAGCTATATCTGCCCTGATGCTCTGCAGCAGTATGAGCTGGTAAAGCTTCATTTTGCCTGCTCTAAGCATGGGACTCTACATGTGGCATCATTCAGAGAGACATCTCATGGAAGCTACCAGGAGAGACCATGTCCCCATGGGATGGAGATGGTGAGCCATACAGAGATGAGCACACACTCCTGGGACAGAGGAGTCCTTTCTCCTTTCCACCAGGACTCTGCTGTCTGCCAAGAGCCTCCCACCCCTGCCATCCACACCCAGGGCTGCAATCCTAACTCAGCCTTCACCTCATGCAGGAAGGGGATAAATCCAACTCCACACTACACACATACTCTCATCCCTACTCCAGGCTGTTCTTCCAAACCCAACAGCATTGCTGCATCTCTACTGTCTCCAACAGATGCTCAGCAGAGTTGACAAAGGACTCATCTCTTGCTAACAGAAGAACAGCCAGTGTCCTGTGGGGGATGGCTGGGCCTCACAGCAGACAGGACAGTGACTCTGAAATCCCAGTTCCCTACTCCTTGTTTACAACCCAACTCTGTTCTCCATAGCACAAAAAAATCCAGTCCGCCTTGACAGGAGCTGGTGGTGGCCCTTGTCCTGCAGGAAGAGACTGCTCAGCATCTACCCTGCATCAGACACTCCTCCTCCAAGCTGGAAAAGTCTTTTTTCAGTCTTCTAGTCAGAAACTTCTGTGTGATTCTCAGCATCTGTATAACTTTATGATGGGGCCAGTTGCTTTTTAAGGTGTTTAAAGGGCTGGGTGCTCTGTCACACCCTGCCATCGGGCACAAAGTGGCTCCTGGGTCAGCTCGGACAGGGGGGCTATGGGGAAAGAGAGTGTTAGACTGCCCTAGGAACTTAAATACATTCAAATGCAGATCACCTCACTAGAGCCTAACATTTAGCTGCTTCTAGCCACCACAGCAAACCCACAGAAGTGGGAATAGCAGGACTTGAACTTTCCAACCTGTGCCAGATCCAATCCCATGGAGACACAGTAAGTTTGGCATAGGCAAGCTAAAATGTTGCAAGAAGCTATGGAAGAGGTGATGACTTTGCCAGAAGAACAAGTACGTCATGGCTGCTGCTGGCTGTGGCTGTCTAGGAAGCAACTCCCTCTTCCAGGCCTGACTGTCTTACCCCAAGTATTTAAAATTCCTTTAAAGGTCTTGACTACTGAGTCAGTTTTCCAGGATGCTCCGTCACCACCAAGTTGGGAAGAACCACAAACAGGTCACACTTCAAAAACCCAAACCCAAACTTGTTCCTAAAGCATTCCTCCACCATGAATAAGGATTGTCCTCAGACAGAACCAACAGGACAGACAGGGCTGAGAAAACCAGACCAAAAGCAACACTAGTTGCCATGAACAGGGTCACACCACGGACTCACCAGCAGACTCAGGAATTATGTTTTCCATGTCTCTTTGCTGGGGACCAGCTCTTCACTGGTGAACAACAAAGCAAACATGGGAAGGAAGGAGACCTGAGGAACGCAGCAGCAGCTTGTTCATGTTTTTGCTTGACTGCAGCTGGATGTTGCTCAGAGGCAAAGATGATGGGGACTTGATTTATTTGTAGTGTGATGTATGCAGTTCAAAAATACAGCACTGAATCCAGAGTCCTGTGGAGCCTCTTTAAAGGTGAACAAAAATCAAAAAGCATGGCAAGAAAACCCAAGACCCGCATGAGCTCTTAGCGCACACCACCTCCACCTGTTACCTTTCCATATGCCCTAAACTCATTGACAGCTGCAGCTGTCCCACTGGGGAGACTGCTCCTGCCTCAAGCTGCTCATGGGGCTCAGCCCCACAAGTCCACTACCACACACTCATGGCTCCACCTCCAAACAGCCTGGCTCATCCCCCACAGCAACTGCAAGGAAAAGGTAACCAATACACTCCCTTTTTAAGTTTTTCCTAAGGATAATTTTATACATTGGCTTCTGGCTCCTGCACACAGCACAGCAGTAGCGGGTTCTGCTTAGGCTCACCCCATTCGGTGCCTTAGACTAGGGAAAGGAAAAGCAACTGCAAACACTTTACTGCTGGAGTCCATTTATACCTTACATCAACAAATCTCTTCATTTTTAATAACATTGTCATCTCACCTATGTAAAATATGTATTCACATTAAAACCGGTACAGTTTGGGTCTGTCACTGTGGGTTAAGTAAACATCACTTCAATTTTCAGTTTGTTTTCCTCAGTCCTATAGTGAATGCTCAAACTGTTCACATTATTCAACCAAACCATTTCTTATTAAAAAAAAAAAAAGGAAAAGAGAGAAAGAACCTACAGCAGAATAATACAATTCACACTCAGAATATATGACTGTGCCATAAGCTTTCCTCACTCACAAGGGACGGCACAGCACATTCCATGCCTCTCTCAATAAATCTGTGCTGTGGGACTGTCAGAAACTTGGACACAAAGTCTAATCTGCTGCAGGAGGTCTTTCACCTGGAGCGGGGAGCCTTGGCTCCTGGTACCTGTCAGTTTGTTCAAGATATATGAGCAATCCAGAGCCCAAACTGAAGTTTGTCCCAGCTGGTCAGCAAATAGAATCCTACAAAACAATCACACAACTGGATCAGGGTCTGAAGCAGGTGAAGGATGTGCTAGAAGATATTGTTCACCCTCCCCCCTTATCTATGCCAGAAGATCATGCCCTGATGCACAGGGTTGTTAAGGAGAACAGGGAGATGAGAGCACCTTGTCACACCACCACAGGCACCCACCTGTAGGGCTCAGACGCAGCTGCCTCTCTGTTCTGAAGACACAATCACATTAGTGAGGAGGATCTGGGAACAGGATTATGGCAGCATTACATGGCAAGGGCAGTGGGATGTTTGCAGGATTAAACACCTTCTAAGCACAATACAACAAGCAGGAGCTTATCCATGGGAAGAACACTCCTTCCAGCTTTTTACCTACAACAGAGGGGAGAGTCCCTCTCCTCCTGCCAAGGCTGAAATTTAAGACTAATCACAGATTAACTTACAGAAGGAAATTCTTTGTGTCCCTGCAACGTTTAAATCTCTGTGAACCTACACTGATTCCATGGCAGCATAAAAGCAAGCTCCGTCCATCATTTCCTTCAAGAGAAGGTCCAAAGCAGCAAGTCAAGTCTTGCTCCCCATGCATGTGCTGGAAACACAATAAATATTATTAAATTCCATCAGACACTCCAAACTTGAAAGCCTTGTCTAGGGGAGGGAGTAACTTCTGACATAGGGATGATTGATTTCCAGTAGAGTTAGGAATGTGACGTTGGCCTAAGAGAACTAAAAGTAGAAGTATTAGAGTATTCCTCCTCACCAGGAAACCCCAACACACGTGTCTCTGTCTCACAGCAATAACTGTGGGGACAATGAGCTTCTGCAGAAGGGCTCCTCAGTGTTAAGGTAACAAGAAGGTTCACAGCCGTTCACAGCTAAGTACACCTCACTGCAACATGACAGACAAGTCCCTGGCAACTGTACATCTTCAGAAAGTGCAGCAGATGAAAACTGCACAGAAAACCACAGTACGCACAATGCCACTGACACAGGACAAAGGACCTCGTTGTGTCACTTCTGTGCCTGACTGTGCTGAAAAACATCTCTACGTGTATGTGCAGAGGCAGATTTTAATAGTATCTGGATAGCCTTTGGTGGTTTCACACTTCCCTGGATCCTCAGGCAGAGATTGCTGGAAAAGCTCTGTGGATGGCAAAGATAACATCAAGAGTGGAATGCCAAGCTATGGCCAAGAAGCGGGTGCTGGGGATTGCGATCCCCGCTGTTCCCAGTGCCGCAGCACACAGCATGTTCTACGTTCTCTGCTACGTGTTGCTCTTATCTTACTTCTTCTTGGCCGGTTCTCCCTGACAACAGTGCCGAAAGCACAAATCCCTCTCTGAGGATGAAGCTGGTGAAGTTCCATAACTAAACATGACACCAGGACTCCCACATGCTCTCCCGGGGCCAGCTGAGCCCAGCCCTTCCAGCCCGGCCACTTCCATGTGCTGCTTCCACGAGTCTAAGGTTTCTAAGAACTGGCCCCAGATGCTTGGAAGCTCAGGAAGCAGCTAAAACAGCTCGTGTGGCCTTTAGCCTGGAAGGGTTGAGAAGGACAGGAGAAACCAAGCTGGGGTCATTTAACATCAAGTCCACAAGCCTCCCGCCTCAGCTGAGCTTGAAGAATGCAGCTGTGGGGAAGCAAAACAGGGGTTAACGCCCTTCCCTGCTCTGCAGTGAAGGTTTGGGAAGGGAGATGCAAACGTGGAAAGCCTGATGGTGTGGGCTTCAAAAAACAACTCCCATGGCCAGAGATTAGAACAAGAGACAAAGTCACTCACTCATAATGTCCTGTTTTCTACTCGGCCAAGAGTCTGCTGTGCATCCTTGGTCAACAAAGCGCTCTGTCTTGTCTGAGGAACACAGATCAGAGTTGAAAGATACTGCACACACAGAGAGAAGTTCTCCTTATCTCGGTTCACTAGTTGTCAGGAAGAAATGCAGGTCCTACCCTTGGAAGGGCAGAAAGAAGGCACGTACAGCCTGCTCTCTGTATTGTTTTTGGTCTGTAATTATACTCTGCTGTCACTAATACTGGGCATCCAATCTGAGGCTTTCCTGATGTTTGGAGCCCAGCCACAGCCTCCTCATTGTGTACATGAGGTCCTCCCCGCTGTTCTCGATGGCTCAGTTCAACTGAGCTGCTGGTTCCAGCAGCATGTTCTTCTTTGGAGAAGGAGATTCTTTGCAAACTAAACACTTAGTTGTATTTGCAGGTTTGGTTGTTGGGACACTAAATGGACATTGCTACAAAGGCTTCTGGAAAGACTTTTGCGAAAAAAAAGGAGAAAGGTGGATAGTGAGTGAAGCAAGAGCACACTGCACTAGAGCCAGGTGGAACTGAGGTGCAAAACACAAGCTCATTACCTGCCTTTGCATCAGTTTTAAGCATCAGGTCCCAGAGAGCTCTGCAGGCTTTATCTAAGTTTATAAACACCTTTATCTACACCAACTTTCCCTGCACTGGAACTGTTCATTCAGCAACACAGAAAATACCCACATTCATCAGCAGTATTGTTGCCTGCAAGAATAAACTCATTCCCATACAATGAGCTGAAGAGAAAAGGGCAAAGTATTACTGGAACTAAACCAGCTCTTAAAAACACACAGTCTCCGCTACAGGTCCATTTTCCCCTTGGTCTAGCAGAGTAAGTTCCTCCAGGAGACCTCTTGTCCTTTGCAGTTAGGTGGTAATTAGGACGAAGCTTCCCCAAACAGCACTTTTATTCTTTTAACAGGCACCAAAAACTTGATCAGGTGATGAGATCAGAGACCAACACCTCTCACACATCTCAAACTGTGAGACGTTTGTCATTGTAGACAGGAATACCAAGGTCAAAGGCACTGTTAGAGCTACGTAGAGCTTTGTGGAAGATCTGAACATCTCCAGAGCAGCAGCACAAAAGAGAAGGTAGAGATGGAGAAGTCAAATGGTCCAGAAACAGCAGGACCAAAAACTCCTCCAGGACAAAGTAGGGACACACACATACACTTCCCCCTCCCCCCCCCACCCCTGCCAAATTATTGTGGCTAGATTAAAGTGATCCCAGGTAAATGCAGCATTTCAACTACTCTATCTCTTGGAAAGCATGGTGATCTTTCTTTCTAGCTTTCCTCCACTCGCTTAGCAGCAGGTTGCTGTTAGCTTGTCCTGGGCTACATCAGCAAAGGCTAAAAATAATTATCCTTAACGGAAATCCAAACACTGCAATCTCCTCTTTCACTCACTACCTAATTAATAGTTTCCAGGTCACCCTGGCTTTCCTAGAACATCTGTTTGTTTTCACTACGTTCACGGAAAGTCAAAGCTGGCCTGAAAGGGGAACTCGAAAGTGCCTTTCATGTTTGCACAGTCTTCCCTCCTGCGGATGTATCCGGATGTTGAGGTCTTCAAGTAAAAAACTGCAGCCACAAAGGCAGATTCATGACTACAAATGTACGGCGCATGCATCCCAAGCTCAGAGACAGATAACAACCTCCCCAGTCCCTAGAAACAGTGAGGATACCCATAGAGGCATTTAGTACCTTGGCAAAAAACACAGAAATAAATGTGATTATGTAAAAAGACACCAATTAGTCAGCTGAGACCTTGGAGTCTTTGGTGGCATCGTGTGAGGAAGCTGCGCTCAGGCATGCTTCTAGCATTTGGTTTCTACATGGGGTGAGACTTGACTCAGCACTCACATACCCAGGCAAGGTCCTTCGTTTTCATTTAAGGGAGATGGGCGTGCAGCAGTCCTCACATCCATGGCAGGACAGGGCACATTCATTTTGCTTTGTCTGGGCTTGACAAAAAGCAGACCACCAGGTGGCTCCAGCTTGGCCACACAGGCTGGCATTGCTCCTGTGAAGAAACATTGTGTTGATAGAGCACCCCAGCTTCCCTCTGCTTCTGATCTGCACAAAACAACTCATACAGCTAGGGGATACAGTTGACACTGGAACAGGGCAGTGGATAGAAAATCTCAAGAAGGACATGGAACTGCTGGAGAGACTCTAGCACAGAGCCACAAAGATGTTGAATGGAGTGCAACATGTCCCTTATGAGGAAAGGCTGAGGGAGCTGGGTCTCTTTAGCTTGGGAAAAAGGAGACTGAGGGGTGACCTCATTAATGTTGATAAATATGGAAAGGGTGGGTGTCAGGAGGATTGAGCCAGGCCCTGCTAAGTGGCATCCTATGATAGGACAAGGGGCAATGGGTGTGAGCTGGAACAGAGGAGGTTCCACATCAATATGACAAGGAACATCTTCCCACTGAGGGTGACAGAGCCCTGGAATAGGCTGTCCAGGGGCGTTGTGGAGTCTCCTTCTCTGGAGAGGTTTAAAACCTGCCTGGCCATGTTCCTGTGTGACTTGATCTAGGTGATGCTGCTGTGGCAGGGTGATTGGACTGGATGATCTTTCAAGGTCCCTTCCAATCACTAATGTTCTGTGGTTCTGTGTGATATGAGCCAGAACCCTGGGTATCTCTCAAGCTGGGAAATCCATTCTGAATGATCATTCCTCTCAGGGATGTTTAACACTTGCAAAGCATTTGGGGGAGCACTGTTTTAACGTTGTTTTAAAGAGAGGGACCCTTGCTAATTTAGCCTTCTTGTGTGTTCTACTTTGTACTAGCCAGGTTTTTACCCCAAGATAACCACAGCTTGTTTTGTATGTGTGTACGTGTATGTGTACGTGTGCAGGCACAATTCTTTCAGGAGGCACTTGCCGAGGCAGATGCAAGTGTCCAGTGTTGATTTTAACATGGGGACAGATCCGATTTTACAAAGGGGAGAGACGACAACCAGCATCGGGAGAATCAAACCAGAACTCTACAAGCAGAAGTCTGTGGACTCTGATGGGCAACAAGAAGACATGCCAACCTGTGGAAAGCTTAACTTCATTCTTCGGTACGATTATGAGAATGAACTTCTGGCTGTCACAATTGTCAAAGCCTTAGATCTACCTGCTAAAGACTTCACGGGAACATCTGACCCCTACGTTAAGATTTATCTGCTACCAGACAGGAAAAAGAAGTTTCAGACACGAGTTCACAGAAAGACATTAAACCCTGTCTTTGATGAAACCTTTCAGTTCCCTGTAGCCTATGATCAACTCAGCAACAGGAAATTGCATTTCAGTGTTTATGATTTTGACAGATTTTCTAGACATGACATGATTGGGGAAGTTATTCTTGATAACCTTTTTGAAGTCTCAGATCTCTCCAGGGAAGCCAATGTATGGAAAGACATCCACTGTGCCACCACAGTAAGTAACATGTTCCAAAAGCCTTACCATGATGTTTCGTTTCTCTTGTGTAGTTTGTGACAGAGCATCATAGAATCATAGAATCATAGACTCATTAGGGATTGGAAGGGACCCCGAAAGATCATCTAGTCCAATCCCCCTGCCACAGCAGGATCACTTCACTGGAGAAGTTATACAATCAGAATCACTCTGGGCTGGAAGGGACCACCTGATCATCCAGTTCCAACCCAGATTCTATTTTCTGCAATGCAAAGACTCTGTGTCAGTAGTTAACATCATTTTTAAAAGATTTGCTTTCACATCCAGGAAGAGCTTTTATTTGGTACAGGAAATGCAGAGTCTAGGGAAAACCAGACCTGATGGTTGCACCGGGTCCCTTTGGTTAACACCAGTGACTCTGTGGGAATCTACAGCTTGAAGACTTGATTCTTGCTTATAGTAGTAATTAGTGGTGATAGGGCTGAGAACTAGGTTGTATGAGGTTCAACAAGTCCAGGCACACGGTGCGACATCCGGGCTGCAGTAATCCCCAGCACAAATACTTGCTGGGTAGTAAATGGACTGAGAACAGTCTTGAGGAGAAGGACTTTGGGGTGTTGGTAGATGAGGAGCTCAACATGAGCTGGCTGTCCAGTTCTGGAATCCTCAATACAACAAGGACATGAAACTATTAGAGACAGTCCAGAGGAAGGCCACAAGGATTATCAGAGGGCTGGACAATCTCTCCTGTGAAGACAGGCTGAGGGAATTGGGGCTGTTCAGCCTGCAGAAGACTCCAGGAGGGACTTTCTAGCAGTCTTAAAGTACCTGAAGGGAGCCTGCAGGAAAGCTGGAGAGGGACGTTTTAAGAGGGACTCTAATGAGAGGACAATAGGTTAAATTCTCTAGTGATAGGACACTAGTGTCCCTTGTAAATGTGTCCAGCTAAAAGAGTAGCTTTAGACTAGATCTTAGGAAGAAATTCCTCACTATGAGGTTGGTGATGCACTGGAACAAGTTTCCCAGGGACATTGTGGATGCACTCTCTCTGGAACTGTTCAAGGCCAGGTTGGATGGAGCTCTGGACAACCTTGTCTGGTGAAAAGTAGCCCTGTCCATGGGAAGGTGGCTGGTACGAGATGATTTCCGAGGTCCCTTTCAACCTAACGCATTCTATGGTTCTGTGGTCTTAAGTATTTTATGGGAGTGCAGGATTGGCCCCCACACATGCTCATTTTTATTCTGATCATTTCCAACTGTTGATATTTGTTCATCTTTTGGAGTTCGTATTTTGTTCCCTTTTCATCCATACCATTGCTTCCCTGTTAAATGTTCTATTGAAAACCTACCACTATTGTATAACATGTGGCGTGTACCACTTGTAAGTTCATTGCCTGATGTTCAGTTCTCAAGATACATTTGGTGTCAAATCACTTGTGAAAAAGAAGTATCCTAGATACTGGTCTAGGTGGTCCTGCTCTGGCAGGGGGATTGGACTAGACGATCTTTCGAGGTCCCTTCCAATCCCTATTGTTCTGTGATTCTGTGATCTGATGATACTAATATCCACATTTTTTGCTTATACAGTGGTGATTGAATTTTGAATAAATAATCCATCATTTACCTCTGTTTGTTTGATTAATTTGAAAAAAAAGAAAAGTCAAGAGGCAGCACTGGACCAACCGTGAAGGTTGCTGAGTGCATTGCAATTCATAACATCAGAGGTCAACAAGTAATAGGAATGGAGTTGAGTCACCATCCCTGGATGAGTTTAAAAGATGCTTAGATATAGTGTTGGTGGATCTGGTTTAGGGGTGAACTTGTAGAGTAGGACTGATGGTTGGACTTGGATGATCCCAAGGGTCTTTTCGAACCTGAGTGATAGTGTGATTCTACGATTCTATGAAATGGGGTTTTTCAGTCAATAAAACTAGCTTATGTTTTTGCAAAGTGCTTATCAGTTTTAAATAATACATTTCTGAAGCTTTATGATGGTCAAAACACACTGCATAGTTAAAAAAACCCACATTCGTTCATTGGAATTCCTAACAAGCACTGAAATGAAAGAATTCAGTGTTGTGAAATTGTTTAGGCAGGAAAACAGAGTCTCCTACTCTGGAGACGTTTAAAACCCGCCTGGACATGTTCCTGTGCAACTTGGTCTAGGTGATCCTGCTCTGGCAGGTGGATTGGACTGGATGATCTGTCAAGGTCCCTCCCAATCCCTAATGTCCTTTGATCCTATGATTCACTAACTTCCTATTATACTTTAAAAAAAAACATATGGGTTTGGAAATTTCTGTTTCTAAAATTGTTGCCTAAACAAAAATGTCTGTAGATAACTACCAGAAACTTTTTCTTTCCCAAAGACATCCATGAATTCTGTTAGTATAACCAATTATAGGAAACTATGCATTGGGGAGCAAAACAAAAGACAAACAGGGCTCAGAATTCAGATGAAAGCCATTTCTATCACAGTGGTAGTCTCTTGGATCTGTTAGTCATGAGCTTGTCATGTATTTGTTAGCCATCTTCATCAGAGCAGAATGTCAGTGTTTCTGGGAATGTACAGCAAATCTTTAACACAGATCTTAACAGGTTTGAAAGAGTTTGAAAGAGCCTAATTGACAGGCGACTGAATATGAGCCAGCACGGTGCCCAGGTGGCCAAGAAGGCCAATGTCATCCTGGCTTCTATTAGAAACTGTGTCCCTACTCCTGAGAGGTGATTGTCCCCCACCTTGAGTACCTGGTCAAGTTTGGGGCACCTCAGTACAAGGGAGACATCAAAGCGCTGGAGCAGGAGCAGAGGAGGGCAACGAAGCTGGTGAAGGGCCTGGAGAATCAATCTGATGAGGAGAGATTAAGACAGTTGGGGCTGTTTAGTTTGAGGAAGAGAAGGCTAAGGGGAGACCTCATCGCTCTCTACATCTATCTGAAAGGACATTGTAGAGATGTTGGTGCTGGGCTCTTCTCACAGGTCATTAGTGACAGAACCAGAGGGAAGGGCTTCAACAGGGAAAGTTTAGACTGGCCATCAGGAAGGAATTCTTCCCAGAGAGAGTGATCAGGCACTGGAAAGGGCTGCCCAGGGTGGTGCTTGAGTCGCCATCCCTGGATGTGTTTTAAAGTTGCTTAGATTGGGGGATCTGGTTTAGGGGTGAACTTGCAGAGTAGGGTTGATGGTTGGCCTCGATGATCCCAGGGGTCTTTTCCAACCTGAATGATTCTATGTTCACTTTGCTCCTGAGGACCCTCAAAGCCAGGCTTGAGCATAACTGGTGAAGGCTGGGATTGTCACCCAGCAAAACCCTCAGCAAGTTCACCCTTCTGCAGGTGTGCAGCGGGGGGATTCTCCTTCCATCAGTGTTCCTGAGATCCCCATAGCCCCCAGAACTTGGACAGAATGAGCTAATGGCTACGAGCTGTGGTGTTGATGACCTTAATGTGAGCTCCTCTCATTTCTGCTCTGAATCCCCTGGAATAAAAATACTTTTATCTCTGCACAGTCTCCTCATGGAAGGTGACAAAGTGATTTCAACTTCATTGGTTTTTCCATTTGCACCGTCATTAAAAGGCCGACAGCAGCAGAGAGCATCAGCCCCAACCATTAATGGAGCCCATTTTCTTTCCTATACTGTGATCACTGGTGCAGTATCCCCGGGCAGGGGGAACGTGGTTATCTCTGACCACAGCAGGTTGACGCTGGTACCTCCACCGTCCCACTGGTGCTTGTAACCAGCCAGGAAGCCTGGGAGGCTACTGGTGCCAGTGTTTTGAGCTGATTAGGAAGAAAGGCATTTTGTGGATGTGTGGGGGTGTTTGATTTGGGTTCGTTTATCAAATGCTGGTGGTTTTCTTGGGGTTTGGTGGGGGTTTTTTTGCTTTCTCAATTAGGGAGATGTAGGCTGAGAGCAAATTCGGAGCAGATGGAGTTGGTGACATCAGCTTTTGTTTTACTCCCGTCACTACAGATTAGCTACTTTGGAATAAATCCTAAAGAGAACCTTTTAGGCTTAAAATACCCCAGTCTGCAGCTTTTTCACGTTCTTCCTGCTTCCAGACAAAATCCCATAAAGCTTAGAGCTCTTTCTCGTGCTGGACATGAGCAGCCAGACCTCCAGGCCACTGTAGAGGTGGTGATGATCCCCTTGAGAAGAGCCTTCAGGGATTGGTGCTGCTGCAGGACCAAAGCCTGCGGCTCTGGAGCTAAGCACTGGTGGACTCTTCCCCAAATCTGACCCCTCATCTTCAGTCTGTGTTGAGTTTTGTATTTTCTGTTGGTACCTCTGGCAGCTGCTGCTCTTAAACCCTGCAGCTCACTTTGCCTGGGCTCTTGTGTCCCCATGGTGCTCCCACCCTTCCTCTCCCCCAGCATGGCTGCGTGATTCTAGCGTGGGGCTTTGACAAAAGGTGAAGGACCTACCCCAAAGAGGCTGCAGCTCCAGCTCGGTCCCAGGACAATGTGATGTCCTTGCTTTGCCCCTTGGCCATGTCCCCTGCCTTCAGCCCTCCCTTGCCACTGTATTCTCCTCTCCACAAGCATGCCAAGGGGCTTTTCCCCACAGCCCACCTCCAGAAGCGATGGTTTAACGTGGTGCCCAAACCTCTGGCTGAGTGAATCCCCCTTTGCAGCCGGTGTCCCAACCCCTCGCCCCTTGCAGAGCAGGACGTGCCATTGCTGCTGTTGTCCAACCCACCTTGGCCGTGGCTGGGGCTGGCGGTGCCTCGCACCGGGGGCTGCTCCTGCCTGAGCCGGCAGGAGTTGGCTCTGCCTGCTGGCAGGAGATGAAAAGCTCCGACCACAGGATGTGTTTGTGCACGTTTTGCCGGGGAAAGCGAGGGGAGGAGCGGGTGCGGAGGAGGGACGGAGCCAAGCTCCGCTCTGCATCCTCGAGTTTGTTTTCAGTACTTGCCCTCGAGAAGAGTTAAAGCTGTTTTTGTTCCCTTCCTTCTCCAGCGATACCCTTGGAGATTTGTTCAGCCTTCTCCAGCAATAACACGGCTGGGAGCAGGGCTCTGGGTCTGGGCTCAAGGGGTTGGCGTGATGGTGACTGTTGACTTGCCAAACGCCAAGTGCTTTTCAGCCTCTGCGACCTGCTTCCCCCGTGGTGGTGCAGTGAATTAACACACTGGTGTCCCCCCAGTAGGGAACTGGGCGAGGGCTTGAGAGGTGGTGCTGTACTGGACACTGCTGGGGACTCATCTCCAGTACTGGGGTCAGTTCTGGGCATCTCAATATTGGAATGACATTGAGGTGCTGGAACAGGTCCAGACAAGGGCAGTGGAGCTGGGGAAGGGTCTGGATGGCAGGTGTGATGGGGAGCAGCTGAGGGAGCTGGGGTTGTTTAGTCTGGAGACACGGAGGCTGAGGGGAGACCTTTCTGCTCTTTGCAGCTGCCTGAGAGGCGGGTAGAGAGACCTGGGGGTTGGTCTCTTCTCCCAAGTCACTAGCAACAGGACAAGAGGGAACAGCCTCACATTGTGCCAGGGGAGGGTTAGGTTGGACATCTTCCCTGACAGAGTGATCAGGGGTTGGAACAGGCTGCCCAGGAAAGCAGGGAGTCACCGTTCCTGGAGAGGTTCAAACAATGAGTAGCTGTGGCTCTGGGGGACAGGGTTTAGTGGGTAGAGTGGAGTTAGATTGATGGTTGAACTGAATGATCTTGTAGCTCTCTTCCAACCTTGATGATTCTATGATTGTAGGGAAAAATATCAGGCTCTGTCTTGTCCTTGAGTTTTTATTCCCCCTTTGCCCATCACGGGTATGCAGAGCTCCAGTTTAAGCCAGCCTGGGGACCACTCGCTGCAAAGCTCCCGGTGCTTCACGGCAGCCTGCGAGCTCTGGATATAATAAATACAACTTAAAATTACAGCTATCTATAACCCCACTTCCCCCTTGTGCAGAGCTGTGCTGGATCGTGGCTCTGTGCTTTTATACCTGCTGTTCAGCCCTCGTGTGCGTAAACACTGCTCGGTTTTTCTTGGCGGCTCCAGGAGTGGAGTTTGGCTCCCTCCCTGCCTCGGGGCTTCCAGCGTGATTTTCTCCCGCATCTTTGGCCCTGCCGTGCGACAAATGGCATCGATGTTTGGTGGGGGCTTGTTAATGGCTGTCAATCGTGTGGTGGTGCCGGGAACGGTGGTGTGGAAGGTGTGTGGGGCTGAGCAGGGTCCATATGGGATGTGTTGGGCAGAAAAGCTTCCAAAGCATCTTGATTTCTGTTTCTGCTTGAGGGAAGAGCAACTCTCTGCTCTGCAGGCTGGGAACAGGTTGGGTTTTACTTCTGATTGATGATTTTTTGCAGATGTCTCACTGGTCAGTGGGTGCCAGTTGCTTTTAATGCCTTGTCTTAGAGGCGCCAGTGTCTTAGAGATGCCTGCCTGAAGGGAGGCTGGAGTTGGCCTCTTCTCCCTAGGGACTGGTGATAGGACCAGAGGAAATAGGGTCAGATTGTGCCAGGGGAGGGTCAGGTTGGATCTTAGGAAAAACCTCTTCCCAGGAAGAGTGCCCACGGAGGGGGTGGAGGCACCATCCCTGGAGGGGTTCAACAACTGGGCAGCCAGGGTGTTTGAGGAGCTGGGTTGGGGGTTGTAGGGTGGATGGTTGGACTTGATGGTCTTGAAGGTCTTTGTGAGCCTTGATGATTCTGTGATGCCTGTCTGGGTACCTGGAACTTGGATGGTTGGACTCGATGGTCTTGAAGGTCTTTGTGAGCCTTGATGATTCTGTGATGCCTGTCTGGGTACCTGGAACTTGTAGGTTGTATGGTTGGATTCAATGGTCTTGAAGGTCTTTGTGAGCCTTGATGATTCTGTGATGCCTGGCTGGGTACCTGGAGCTGAGCCTCTGAGATACGTGAAGTCTTCTCATCTGTTGTTCTCATTTAGATGGTTATCGTCTGTGTTCAGTGCAGACGGTCCGTTCCTGCTGCGCTGCTCCATCCTGCCACCGTTTTGCTTCGACAGTGTCCAAGAATTTATTCCTCTGTTTAAATTTATGTACAGTATAAACCATTGTGTCCCGAGCTGTTTATGAAGCAGGGAGCCACTTCCTCTTCTCATTTCTCATTTTTAATCAATGCTTTCTGCTTACTCACCAAGAGCGAAGCCACAGAGGAATCATTTCTTTCTCTTTTGTTCCTTATTAAATTCCTGGTGCAAGCACCAAAAACCAGCTATCTCCCTGCCAGGCTGCCTTTGGAGGTGATGAGGTGCCCTGTTGTCAGGAGAGAGCAGAGTCAAACGGCAGCAGCAAGATCTAGTGCTGGGTTCTGGTGCTGGTTTGTGGTGCTGGCTGATGCCCGACCACAAGCGGAGCCAGAACTTTGCTGCCACATGTTTTGCCTCATAGTTCATGTTGTGAGAGAGCTCAGCCCAGCACTGTCCTGGCAGCAAAAGGACAAGTTAAAATATAAGGACTGATGCCCATTCCACGTCCAGCCAGGAGCTGTTAAGTGTCCAGATAACTTTAGAATGTTAGGAATTAGAAGGGACCTCGAAAGATCATCTAGTCCAGTCCCTCTGCCAGAGCAGATGATGATGGGTTCAGGCTAGTAGATTGAAGGCCTCCTATGCAGGCAGTGACTCATATTTAATGCCAGGAAATAGTCAAAGCAGTTGGAGAGAAGCTGTCAGGAGTGATGCAGGGGACAAAAGAGGGTGGCAGTGACTTTCTGAGCCAGGCAGGTACCTGCTGTTGCTTTGCATCCAAGCTTTTGCTGTCAGTGGTTTCACCTTCATGTCCAAATTCTTTTCCATGCACCAAGCTTGAAAGTGCAGCTGACTCCAGCTTTAACCTTGGAGGGGCATCGGCTCACTGTGGCTAATTAAAGTAATTCTCACTATGCCTAATCGATATTGGGAGACATTGATCCTCCTCAGTGTGGCAGGAGGTCCCCAGCAGGGATGGGGACACAGGGATGGAGGCTGTGGCTGTGGCTCTGCTCTCAGATGCTCCTGTATAGGAATCTTGATGGGTTTGTGCTTATCCTGCAGCACTGCTCTGCGGTAAACAGGTACAAACTGGAGTGGCCACGCTGATAGTGGCAGACTGGGACGAGCCAGAGCAGACCTCTGTGCTCACATAAACACAGAGCTGCAGAGAAGGCTGGTGCACCCTGAGCCCTAAAGCCCCCCCACCCCTGGGGCTCCAGCTGCCCCTGGGGAGGTGGCTGTGCAAGGTGGGCTGGGCAGTGCTGGTTAACAGTTGGACTCAATGTTCTTAAAGATCTTCTCAACCTAAACAGTCCTGTGGTTCTTTGGTGTCTGAGGCATGAACCTCTGGTTGTGGTGGTTGGTGGTGGAAGCCTGGTTTCCCCAAGCTGGTTGTGCTCTTGCCGCGTGTCAGCTCTGTCAGGGCAGGATGATCCTTATTTCAAGTCATTGGTCCTCCGTGTTGTTGGAGCTGTTTTGCTTCTGGCCTCAAGCCTTCACGCCCAGCGCTGAGCAGAACCCCACGTCCCTTCGGCACGGGTCGTTCGGGGTCACTGCTCTTGTGGAGAGGATGCCTTTGGAAAGGATGTGGTTCTGCTGTGTTTGCTAGCGGAGTTTCCTGTTGAGGGTAGTTTTTCTTCCTTTGCTCCTACCCCCAGCATCCGGGGCTCAGCCCGTTTCCTGCTCCACAGCTCTGGTGGACCTGGTGCCACATGGATGTCCCTGGGTGCCCAGCCCCTGCCAACATCAGCAGAGGCACTTGAGTTTTTGGGATGTCTGGGAATCACAGAAACATAGAATCATCCTGGCTGGAGAGGACCTCCAGGATCATCAAATCCAGCCCCTCATCTCAGAATCTCCCTGACCTCTAGACCATGGCCTCAAGTGCTCCAGCTGCTTGGTTTTTAAACACCTCCAGGGATGGGGACTCCCCAACCTCCCTGGGCAGCCTGTTCCAGCACCCAAACACTCTCTCAGCGAAGAACTTCTTCCTAGATCTAAACCTCCCCTGACGCAACGTGAGGCCATTTCCCCTCATCCTATCATTAGGAATTTGGGAGACCAGCACCAGCCCCGCTGCAACCTCCTTGTAGGTAGCTGTAGAGAGTAGTGAGGTCTCCTCTCAGCCTCCTCTTCTCTAGAGGGAAACCAGCTCTGCCAGTCAGGATGGAGGTTTGGTCTGTTGTTTGGGTTTAACTGATAAACTCTGTAGGGATGTCAGCGTCACGGTGGGATTTTCTGGTGCGGTGCTCGTGAATCAGAACATTTTCCATCTCTTTATTTGCTGTGAAAAGAAGGAAAAGTGTGTCTAATAATAGCTGCGTGAGGAAGGCTGCTCACAATAAAGACATTATGAAAAATATTACACTCATCCATATTGATTTTCCTTTGCTTTGTTTGCTGGCTGGTTCCTTTATTACCCTGGCAGAGCCATGAGCAATGTCATCCCAGGCTCAGCTAATGAGCCAACGTCAGATGCTGTCAGGCTGGCTTGAAAATCCACTTCCACGGTCATTTTAAAAATAACTGTTGGAAAAGTCTGTCCGGAGTTGCGACACTTTCCAGGGGAGCTGGTCCAGCACAGAGAAAACGCTGGCCTGAGGAGCTGGACTGGGCTCACAGCTTGGTGGTTGTTTAAGGGAGATGGGAAATGCAGCTGCCTGGGATGGCCCATCCTGGAGTTTCCTTCTCTGGAGACGTTTAAAACCCACCTGGACACGTTCCTGTGTGACTTGGTCTAGGGGATCCTGCTGTGGCAGGGGGATCGAACTGGCTGGTCTTTCGAGGTCCCCTCCAATCCCTAATGTTCTGTGATGATGGGGCTCAACTGGGGCAGCCCCACTGTCCTCAAAATCACAGAACATTAGGGATTGGAAGGGACCTCAAAAGATCATCCAGTCCAGTCCCCCTGCCAAACCCTGTGCCTTTTGCAGGAGGATTGCTGAGCCCGATTAAACACTCCTGCCCCGAGTGTTGCAGGTCATCTTTATTCAGTGACCTTTTCCGAAGCGATGCGCTCCCCGCCCCAGCAAGGAAATGTTTGCAAGTGCTTCATTTATTCTAAATTGACCCCAGCTCCCAAGAGCGAGGGCTGGAGTTAGCCCTGGGGTCTCTGGTGGGCAGAGGTTGGGGCTGTCACGGCGAGCGGTGTGCGTGGCTTCGGAATAGCATTCATTAATTAGAGTTTGGCAGCCCCTCCTTGCCATGCTGGAGCAGCAACTCCTTTCATTAGCAAAGAGATAAACGCTACCTCCAGACAGCTCAGTGCGCTCCCAGAAACCTTCCTGGCTTCTTGTTGGAGAGCAGTGTTCTCAGCTGGGACTGGATTTACAGTACCATCATGTATTATTCATCCCAAATAATACATATTCCAACTCTGCAATTGTGCAGGGCAAGGCAGAGTCGTCGTGGAGGTCTCACCAGCCTATAAATCTTAGCGGTGGAGGCATGAACCAATGTTTTTCTGTGTGTTTGTGTTTGGGGCTGCACCCAAGTTTGAGGTTTTAAAACCAATAGTGTGATGAGACCACATCTGGGATCTTGTGTCCAGTTCTGGGCCCCTCAGAGGACACAGAGCTGCTGGAGAGAGTCCAGTGCAGAGCCACAAAGGTGAGGGAGGGAGGGGAGCATCTCCCTGCTGAGGAAAGGCTGAGGGAGCTGGGGCTCTTGAGCTTGGAGAAGAGGAGACTGA